>JAPSGF010000037.1:1101358-1415075 GCA_035772895.1 Perdix hodgsoniae | reverse complement strand
TGTATGCCACCCCTCGATTGCTTGTATGCCACCCCTCGATTGCTTGTTCCCCTTTTCCTCTCTATCTCTTCATTCTTCTTCCTATTTCTGTCTTGTTACACTCTTTCTCCCCCCCCTTTCCTTTTTGTTGCCCTTTTCCCTCTATCATTCTTGTTCCTAGCACTCTGTTCCCTTTTTTTTCCAGCCTCCTTGTTGCCCTTCTCCCCTGCCTCTCTTACTCCCATTTCCCTTTCTTTCTTGTTGCCTCCTCCCATCCCCTGAGGGACACTGCTTGTGACCAGCTTCCACCCTGACACAGAACCATTGATCACAACCCTTTGGCTGTGTCCAGGCAGACAATTAATTGAACTGTCCATCCTTCGACTCCCATCCTCTTCAATTTAGAGAGAAGGATGTGGCGAGGGACATTATCAAAGGCCTTGCAGAAATCCAGGTAGATGATTATAGAAAAGCTCCACATCATGCTTCTATTGGATTTGGATAAAGCAGTAAAAGGACGAAAATGACTGTGATAAACCCTCTGAACACTTCCACCACATAAGCCATCAAAAAAATGAGAAAAGTATGCTTAAAAGATATTTTATTATCATGCCTGAACTATCTGTAAAAGCACCCAGTGTTTTTACTACTGAACCTTAACAGGGAATTCTGATTAATCTCTTAATAAATATACTTACCCTTTGCTAATAATGAGTAAGGGCATCTGAAACAATGTACACTTATAACTGTCGTGGCCAAGACACCACAGCCAATACTGTTGTTGAGGAGACAGACAGGTATGAAAGACTATTTACTGAGTGATTTCTCCCCCCTCCAATATAGTATAATGACTAGGATGGGTTTTTAAACACACATCTGGCTCCAGAGGAGCCAGCAAATAAGGGCATTTGCTGATAAAGAACGAAATGGGCACAGGTCTGTTCTACTTCAGCCTCAGTCTTTGCAAGATTGCTAGTTTCCCAGAACATCCATCTACAGAGAGCTGGTTTTACTGTCTATAGTTACCTCTTTCCGGCAAAACTAGAAGTGATTCATGCCCTAACACTCACTTCTCTAATAAAATAATAGAAGGTATCATTTAAGCATCAATCCATCTTCTAGAATGCCCTGTCAAAGCTATTTTAGTGTATGTCAATAAACCTTGAGCCCCTGCAGGAGGGAATAAATAAGGGGGAAGAAGGCAGTAGCTCATTCATTCCTGCTTTGAACATGAGAAAAAAAAAAAAGACTCCAAATATTCTCCTCTTGCAGAACTGACTTTGCATAAAACTCATGCCTTGTTACATATTTCTGGTTCTCACTTTCAGAAAGTCTTTTAGCTCCTATTACTGGGAAGGCAGAAAAAAAAACTTCAAAACCATCAATTTTGTTTGAACTGGCAACATGCTGCCTCCATGAGACCACAAAATACCTGAACTAAGATGTCTTAACCATGCCATTAACTTAGATCTATGCAGTACAGGCAGAAAACCTGAAAGCTTCCTCAACCTGGCTATTAATTAGTCAATCTGATAGAAGACACGGCTTTTAGTAAAAAGCCTTTGCCTTATCTATCCCTTCAAATCATTTTGGTTAATAACAACGCTATGCCATCAGCATCCTTCGGTGGAAATGAATAACAGACAGCATCTCCTTAGCCATTTATTCTTAGCTACTTCTCATAGAATCAATCATAGAATGGCCTGGGTTGAAAAGGACTGCAATGATCATCTGGTTTCAAGCCCCCTGCTATGTGCAGGGTTGCCAACCACCAGACCAGCCTGCTCAGAGCCACTTTCAGCCTGGCCTCGATTGCCTCCAGGGATGGAGAAACATCCTTGGGCATCCTGTGTCAGTGTGAAATGTTGGTGGCAATAAAATTGGTGACCTCTATATGCCTATAATGATAACTATTAATAATTAAAAAATAAATCTAAGAAGACGTCAGTCCTGTTCAGCTTGCAAGGCCACAGCTGTGTTTTGTACCCAAGGCAGTGTTTATCATCCTCATACATAACTCCATGTCCACTATGCTTTAGCACAATGTGTGGTACTCCCATCTCCTGTATTAAAACACCCTAGCTAATATGTTGCTCTCCAAATATTAGTTTTGTATCATCAGTACCATACAGTTTGTGTTCTCCACCTGCAGTCCTTGTAACGCTTTCCTTAACACACATGCACTCTTAGGTAATTCCACAATTCAAAATCATAATCCTTCCCCAGTCCTCCTCCCGCTCACTGTAACACTTAACTGTGCAGCAGAGTTCAGGATGACAATAACTGGGGAAAAAAAAAAATAAAAAAAATCTAGCACACAACTTTGTCTTATTGTTCATGATATATTCTCTTTGGTCAATGATGACAAAGTGATTTAAGGCAACAATCACAAATCAAGGCAATTAACCACAAATCAACGAAACACAAAGTCAGAGTGGAGGCAGACCAATGCATCAAAAAATAGCCATGGTCTGTAACAACTCTAAATTAGCTAATTTGCTTTATTTCATTAATTCTTAACTCATTACAATGCTCACCTGTCTTGGCAAGTCCTGTTTGTTTCAGCTGCAGCTCAACGTTGCCCTCCTGTGGGCCAAAAGGAGGCAAATCTGCTGCGTTCACACCTCTGCCACCTCGAAAGTCATCTGTGCATGGACATCTCCTTCCCAAATTGCAATAAAGAGAGTGTGCAAAGGATTCTAGCCTCCATCAAGTAAAACCACTATCTTTCCCCAGATTTAGTCACTTCTGTGCTCCTCTCAGCGTAAATCTGCTCCAGTTCAGCCATGGGAATAAGCATTTATGAAAGTAACCACAGCTTACAATACATTATGCAGACCTTCTTCCAACTGAGGGAAGCAAGGTAATGCTTTAAAGTTTGCTGGAACGATGATCCACTCTTCTCAACGTTTTCAGCATATTTGACTGGTGGGGTAAATTTGTGTCATCCTTTGCCTCCTGCTGGTATAGGTGCTCAACAACGGTGTCTTCAATCACAATGATGCTCTTGTATAAAACTTTTTTCCCCCCCCTCAGTTTCATGAAGGTCTCTCCCCTGCCTACCCACTGAATTGTTCAGGGGATGGCACGCAGCTAGGTCAGCCTCCAGCTAGCCTCCTGCTTCCCAAAGAGAAAATACAGGGGCAAAATTCTCCACCAGCAGGAAGTAGGAAATGCTCCAAAGCCAGTGACTTACAAATCAAGAACAGCCCTTAAGAACCAGGAATCTAATAAGCGAGTTCTGCATGCATGAACCCCCAACCAAGAGATGGGATGGGAGTACCTGGTGTATAGGAGAAAGGCACACATTCCTCTTCTTACGTGCAATGAATGAATGGTGGGAGTTGAGTAACACAGGATACCTAACATTTGTTTTGTCATGTGATCTTTTGGTCTTTCTTCCCTCATCAAAACCACTAGGGAACACCACTGGCTATACTTTCCTTCCAGAACACCTCAGTGACAGCAGCCAGACTGACCCAGAGCCCCAGGTGGGACCATGACTGGGTTCAGCTCTGTGTTGTTGGTGCCACAGGCCTCAGAGAGAGGTGGTGCCACTTCCAGCCTACCCAGACACTCCTCCTCTCTGAAACTGAATCTGTGGACTTCTGGTGCAAAACAAGGAGTCTCATACTTCTAGGACCTTTATTTTCACAGTATATGGAAGTTGCCCATAGCACCGTCCTCATGAAAAAAAAAAGAGGAGTTGAAAATTTAGGAATTAAGTTTGACTCTCTACCCGTAGTCAACATGAAGCAGTGACTTGTGTAGTCGTGTTATTGGTAAATGGCACATCCGAATTTGGAATTTAACTCTGTGGCAGAGCCCTGCTGATTCTATAGGCCAAACCAAAATCTCAAAGCCAAACATAACCTCAGGCCGAGGAAGCTGAGGTCAGACAATTGAGGTTTGGGTCTCTGTCTTGTTGCTACCAAGTCAAAGGCTCCCGGCTCAAAAACAGAGTGCTAATGATCAAGCGACAATCCAAACACAACCAACAAAGGAGCACCAAGAAAACATCTGGAAGCAATTCTTGTCAGAAAAGAACAGAGACTTAGTCAAGTGCTTTGCTGCCAACAAGGGGGAAAGAAGTATTAACAACAAGGGGCTTTTCCCTGTCTGCATTCAAAGATCACCACTGGGGCATCTGTACAGAATAAGACTCACAGAAAAAGTACACACGTGGCTAGGGGAATGAAGAAAGAATAAAGTGCTAGAAAAAAAAAAAGAAAAAAAAACAATTCCACAAGAGCTAGAGATGAGGCAGCTGTTTGAACAGTTAAGCTCTATATGGTAAGTAGCAACAAATCTGTTGATTAAGCATCAGGATAATGCAGAGTCAAATTAGTGAAAAATCACTGGAAACTTTTTCCATAATATATATGACTATGGTGGATAGAACAAATTAAAACGAATGCTGGAGACTGGCAGGCAAGAAAATATGCTGAAGCAGAGGCAAATGTTTAAATCAGATCCACACAACTTCCAGAACATATAACTTTGCTACTGCTTGTTTGTAAAAGCCTTGTTTGCCTGTAAAAGCACCCATTGCCTGCTTCTCATTGCTCACCCCCCAGCTCTGGGTGACTGGGGCTCCAGAGGTTGGTGGTGGGTGCTGCTTCCTTCCCTATCCCTTCTGGGGGAACTCGTAGTCCATATCCTCTGAGACAAGCCCGGGTCTGCATCTTCCTGCTGAGGTCCTGCAGGCTGCAGACATAGCACACAGGAGCCAGCACCCCTCACAAAAATACAGTGCCTGTTCTCCACAGGAACAGCTTCTTGAGGAGCGGGTTGCACAGCTGAAGGCGCTTTGATCTACTGTCCGGTTGTGTAACAGAGCAGGAGACAAATTACTCCCTCTTTACAGCCCTGCTCGAAGCAAGTTCCACAAGTTTTATTCCTTCTCTGAATCATTCATTTCATCTCTACCTCAGTCTTCCAGTTAAAAAGCCATTGCTAGAAGTATCTTCATCCAAACTACAGTTTAAATAAAATATACTACATGCAGACATTTATTTGTCCTTAATAGCACTGCCTTGATGGGTATATACTTGCCATACATTTTGGAAATGAAACATTAGAGATTTTTGAAAGGAAGTGAGATCCGAACAGTAAGCAGCTGCTTTATTAGAAGACATAGAGCTCTTGATTTATAGGGTTAATTCACTCTGAGCTGAAGAACATCTCATGTGCCTACTGCTGTAGATGTTGGCAGGGCCCAAAGACAGCAGTAGGACATTTCCATTGCCACTCAGCATTGTTGCCTGGGCCCAGCACAGGAAAATACCAACAGATCCTCTAGCAAGATGCAGCAGCTGTGAGCTCCCACCTCTCCTATGCTGCAGATCACTCTGAGGGGCTATCAGAATGGACACCTGCCTTACCAGCCTGCCAGCCTTGGGTGCATGTCAGTTCTGCTTGGAAACTCCGAGCTTGCCACCAATGCGATTAAATTCTCATTGAAAATACAAAGCAGTTCTTTAGCAGAGTACCTAAATCATTCTGTCAGTGTCCACAACCCCAGTGGGACAGAGGGGATGGAGTTTGTATGAAAGTGCTACCACGTGGCACAAATCTGCTCAGCATATGTTAACATGTGCAGCAACCTGCTTTCTTTTTAAAGAAATCTGTTCTTTCTCCATTTTAACCCGTCAGTACAAGCAACCACAGCAGTTCCTGGTTAACTTAACAGAGAGTTAATATATTTTGCATTCTTAACAAAAAGCAAGTTCTTAACTCTGTGACTTTTTTTTTGTTTGTTTGTTTTAAAGAAGGAGCAGAACCAGCAAACAAGTCCTTGAGGCTAGTTCAGAATTTTCCAGCTACTATCTTTAAAATGCTCTTCTCTCTCACTCGCCACAACTGAAGAGGATATAGAATATTCTGCAGCATGCAATGGTTCCATGTGGGCCAAAACCAGGTCATTATAAAGAAGGAGTTTATCCCTAATAAGATTCTACACTTCTGTACTCTGATCTGCTGAACTAGTGAATTCAACTTCCAATCCAAAAAAATTCAGACTGGCTTTAATTACTAAGAAATTGCCTCTTATCCCAGTAATGACTTCCTCTGACAAATAAATTACACTGAAACAACTGAACTCAGCCAAGGGAAAATGTATGAGATAGAAAGTAATCTTGGCACTATCAGAGTCAGTGGTTCACAATCTAGCCCAGAGCAGAAGGGAAATAAAGTTATTTATTAACTATGAACCTATTCAAAAAGAATAGTTCAAGTTTATAGTTTTTGGTACGTACCATTTTGCCGTTTTGTCTTTGCGGACTATGGACCACACAGCTAACCTGCACACTGACAGGTAACAAAGTCTCCCTTTGATTATTCTTGACTAAAATGAGTAGGAAAACATCTGCCTAGACTTGATCTCAAAGGCTTGCTCTCTCTAGAACTTTTCTTGTCGAAGTCTTTAAGAAATTGTTCTGTGGAATTTATGTATTGATACTTTAAGTACACATTTATTTATTTTAAACCTGGCTTTGAGAAGGTAGCAACAAACATGTATCATTGGTCATTTAAAATATTTGCTACTATTTTATTGATAGAGGACTCAAATATCCAAAGAATACCAAATTTGATTTCTAAAAGAGTAAATAACAGGATTAAGTTTTACAGAGATTATTTTCTCTTGAACAAGTAGTTGGAGATCTACGAAAGGGTTCCTACCTCTCTACTACATGCACCATCCAAAAAGACAAATCCAACCAGCATCAAGAAAATAATAAATAAGTTGTTTACTCCATGGTGTACTAACACAGCCTCTGTATAAAGTAAACATTCCAACAGATGTGTCAGAAGTGGTGAGATTTCACTTGCATGCCCAACAAGTGCATAAATACCAGGGTGTGGGAAATCCGGTGCTGCACAGGGCAGCACAGTGCTGCCCACAGACAGGATGGGGAAGGACAGAGATGCTCCCACTGCATTGGCCAGCTCCACTCTTGGCTCCAGCAGACCAGAGATTTTGGTTTCATACCAAGACACATTTTTAGAAAGGAGCAGAATATGACCAGGGAAGAGAGCCTGCACTAGACAGCAGCATGTTGGGAGAGTTTCTCTCACTTCCTGCTTTGTGCATTGAGCTGGCTGAGAGCTGTGTCTGGTATTTGAGGCACGTCCCGTCCCGCAGCCCCCTCCTGTCCCCCCAGGCTGGAGCAGGGCAAGGCTGCGGATGCTCGCCTGGCTACTGAGTCACTGAGCTGCAGCTCAGAGCCAAGGCTGAAAACAGACACTGCTGTCTCTTCCCAGACCCAGAGCCAAACATGATGACCAAATCATTTTGTCTGATCTTCAGTTCTCCCTTCTACTTATGAAATGCTGTGATGAAAGGCTATAAGAGTACTGCTGTATGAGTGCACTACTTTATTCCCTCTCAGTGAATAGTTTGCTACTACTACCTAAAAAATGGGTATACAAGTATTTTTCCTTTTTTGAAGGCACATGCATCTAAATGCACACTGCCCAGAGATGAACATTACTAGATTTGAAATTCAACATTATATCTTAACTATTAAGCTTTTTCCACAGTTGTTATGCCTACTCTAACATCATGAGCCTTTTCTGTTTTTAATAAGCAACTGTAAAATTCTGTTTGGCCACAGGGTGGCAGGCAGAATATAAAGACACTATTTTATCTCCAACTTTTCACCGGGGAAACGTATGTACATATGGCAAGGTAGATTTTCTTTCCACTGTCCCTATCTGCTCATGCTTTTATTAATCAGGTTAAACACTTTGATGTACACAGCAAGCACAGAACAGAATTTATAGAATATAGTGAGATGGCAAAGGAACAAATAGAGAAGGAATGCTCACCTGTATCTGAAGATTTAGGCTCACAATGAAAAGCTCCATAAAAGGAGGAATCTCCAGAAAAAGTTCCTCCCTCAGTGTTAATCAGCCCTTAAATGGGGTCCAAGAGGGGACAAACCAGGTTCCACCCCTTCTGGTCACACAGCTGAATTGCCTTCACCTGTGCTCCCACAGCTGACCAAGTCCTTGCTTCAGGTGATCAATCAGTGGTTCAGGCTGTGACTCAACAGTTACCATACAGAGGCAAAGAAAGGAACTGTATCCTAGAGGAGTATTCCATGCAGAAACTATAATTCCCATTTAAGTATCATTTATATTGGCTGGCTTGGAGTGTTTGCTGCTTTCCCACAGCATTTTACTACAGAGAAAAACATTCATAATTCAATACTTCGGAGGTCAGAAAGCTGGCTGAAAAGGATAAATATTCTCTTTATCAAAGTCCACTTTATATGGAGGGCTACCAATGTTCTGAGCTAAGGCCAGGTGCAAATGCAGAAAGAAGCTCTGTATCTACAACGAATTTCCAGGAATTTGAAAAAAGTGAAGCGTTTAATAAAGCAGTAAGAAAGGACTGCAGGCATGTCCATAATCACTTTACCAGTGGATCACAAGCATTTAGGAAAGCACTGGATTCAGGAAAGAAGTTGGCACAAAGTGTGAAGAAATGTCATGCCTTAGTACTCATATCATGAAATGTTCCACCATGCAACACAAGGAGAAATCAGCACAGTAAAGTTAAGAGTAACAACAATAATAATATACCAAACTGATTAAGAAGCTGAAATGTAATGAAGCTGTTACAGAAGGAAAGAAAAAGCAAGACAAAACGACCTCTAGGATTTCCTATTCTTTGTCTTACAGATAATTCTCAGTGCTTCCACTGACCAAACGTGGCAAATAGTAGCAGAAACGTTCACTGAAAAAAAAAAACAAAACAGCCTCTAAGCAGAATGAAAGACAGAAGAGAATCTAATTCCAACTAGCAATCCACTGTTCCATTCCTTACAGTCTAGCAATTGAATACAAATAAGGATGCTATAATGCTATTTCATTGCAGTTTTCTTCTGTAATGATTTTGAATCTGCAACTTCCATTAATGAACAGAAAGTGTTTCTATGATTAGGAATAAATGCTCTTATCTCTTCTTGGATATTTAAAAAAGATTAAAAAAATAAGAAAAAAAACAGTAAAGTTGACTAAAGATTTTTTATAAACAAACATTCAGTGAGAGACATTCAGACCAGAAAAGCTGCTTTAATTGGTTTAAAGTAAAGAAGCAGCACTACCACACAGCATACTGTACATTTTCAGCTTGAAGACTGTACAATCAACAAATATACAATTAGTAGAGCGGCGTGGTTAGGCTGGTATTTTACATGTTGCATAACTAGAAGGATTATCATAGCAGAATGAGATAATCAAAAATAAATGAAATGCTCACCCATGTCCTAGGCTTGCAGAAAAACTCCAAAGGAAGCAACTTCCAGGATGAGATACTTCCCCAGCAGCAGTCAGCCCTTAAATGGGGTCTAGGAGAGGTACAGCCAGGCTCTGCCCCTTCCAGTCACACAGGTGAATTGCCTTCACCTGTGCTCCTGTGGCTGACTCAGTGCTTGCCTCAGGTGTTCAGGCCGTGATTCAACAGTTCCCATACAAACAAACATCAGAAAAGAAACAACTGAAGTGGCATTTCATATTTCTACTTATAGGAAAGAAAATCCCACCTATGTTTATAAAGTAAAAGTAACTGCACTGTAGTGGTATTTATGTAGGAGTTATAATACGTACAAAGGTATAAAGATTTCTGCGTGAAGAAAGGAAATGTTTTCTTCATTATGAGACCAACTCCTTTAGTGTGAACAAAGAGCTGCAGTTTTCTTTCTCACATAGTATTTATCTCCCACTAGGTACGGAAATCAAACAACTCTGAGAGCATCTCCAGCACAAAATGTGAGCTTCACTCACTGCAGACCTCCTTCAACCTCAGCTAGACACTGGATACACTTTTCCTACAGGAGTTTCTTTCCATCTGCATATTTATGTTATGTATTTTATCTTTTTATTACTTCTCATGTGTTAAGACATCTCTATATTCCAGTGGCTTGTATTGCTCAAGAACTATATGTGCTTCCTTGCTTCATCCCCTAATTAAACACACACAAAAAAACAAACAATGCAAAACTCACAGTGTAGTAAAACACTACAATGATGCAGTGAAAACCAGATTTCTTACCTTATCTGAACTTTCCTTCAGTTAATAATTTTTTTTTCTTATCAAGTTTACTGAAATTCTCTCACTTTACTGGAAGCTAAACTTCATAAATAAATTATGAAATATTTCCACCTTCAAATTTGAAAAACGAACATTTTAATTACATCAAACTATTTAAATTCTAAGGGAAAGCCTGTATTTTCTTCTTTATCTGAAGAGGAACTGGAACAGCCTGTGAAAAATAAATGAACTTTGAAAAATGTCTAACGTGAAGTATTTCTAAAATATTAGTAGACAATGATACAATACAGTTAACACACAATTAAGGTATAAAAAGCCACACAAACCTCAGTAAACTTTTCATTTTCCTGGCTCTGCCTTCTCTAAAAAGTAAATTAATTTTTAATCAATACTTTGAACACTACTACGTATTGAAAGCTGTCCTGCATTTTAGCTTCACTGCCCATATCTCAAAATAGGAAGTTTCAATTTTATATTTTCAGAAAACATACATTAAAAATATGTTGAAAACCGTATTTCTAACATTCATCTTTTGTTTAACTATTAGGATAGAATAACTTCCTGACTGTGGAGTTTTAATGCTAGGCATGAGCACCATTAGGCACCCGCACCAAGATTGGAAATCCAGACCTGTATTTGAATTCTGATGTTTTTCATCTGACACATTTTTGTTGTCCTCAAGGAGAAGAGTATTTACAAAGAAAGCTTGCAGCTAGGAGTACTTTCTCATTTTTTTTTATTTTATTTTGAGAACTATTTCTAAAGTAAAGTAAAGTTTGTAAAAAATAAAAAATAGACCTTCAGACTGCGGTATTTTGACGACATTCCTCAAGCGTCTCTTCAGGGCTCTGCTCATAAAATACTCCATGCAGAGAGCAGTTTTGATGTCTTAATAGTTCCAAAATTTTCCTTTCCTATGCAATATAATCTCAATTTTTTTATTATTATTATTTTTTTAAATAAGCTTCTTTTTTTCCGGAATTTGAGTGGCATTATAGCTTCATAATATGTTTTTGTTCCTTTCAGACTAAAAGTAAATAAGAACGGAACCAACTTGGCTAGAATAAAACCATTTATTTGCTCAAGCAACATTTCAAGAACACCTGCACAGCTACTTTGGAAACATGCTGGTATCTCCATTCAGCCTTCCACGTATGTTATCCACCTTCAAGTAATGTTATGTCTGCTTAACGATGACAAACGCACAGCGTATCCCATACCTTCACATTCAGCTAATGATATCTCATTTTTCTACTTCTACCATTTGAATTTCTTCTAACATGAAATAGCCTGTTCCTGGAAAGTTTCTATTTCAGTGATATTTAGATAAAATCAAATCTTGGCTGTGTACTTTCCTGTGCCTCCCATTTTTCCAAATCTGAGGAGTGCAATAAAAAAACATCTCTTCTGCTGAACAAGACCAGGCTATGGAAAAGAGCAAACATGGGTTTCTGCTCATACAAGGTCACTGAGAAATATCTTCTATGCTCCATAGAGAATCACATCACAGCTACACTCCAGGTATACAATAGCTCGCCAGTTCTGCTACTAAGGCATCTTTCATTGCCACAGAAGCAGCAGTTAAATTTTACACTTCAAGGGCACTTTGAAACAAAGATCCCTTGTGTCTGCCTCCCTTGCTCCTAACCTCTGTACATGCCAAACCTGTGTTGTTGGGTTGTTTTTTTTTGACTGAGCTGGAATGCTGGCATCTAACAAATGTATGAGACAACTTTGCACAGTTCAGGTGGAAAGCAACATGTACAATTGAGTGATGATCAAGAGTCAGAGAACGAAGCATTCATAACTTGTGTGGCCAAAGCACCCTCACAGAGATTAAAGCCTATGGCTGAAGTGCAAGAAGTGAGAACTTTCTCTTCTTGCAAATAATACTATTAAGATCTGTAATTCATGACAGCACAGCAAAGAAGTTGGAGATGATGCAAGTCTGGAAATTAAGGCAAAATGTTTTAGGCATTAGGGCCGTGACTGTTTGCCCTAATTTACATGGTACGTGTTTTAAAGAATGATCAACTGTTTGGCATTGCTTGTGATTTCCAATGAATCGCAGCTTGCAGAAGTGATTCAGAGATGATAAGTCTCTAAATTTGGCTGTGCCAGTATTCAGCATTGCGCACTTGCCCACTCAACACCCACTGCTTCCAAACATAGAATTTAGCATTCAGCAGCTTATACTTAATAGTTTCTGCCTCAACTTCTCACACATCATGTCTACTTCATGCTGGTGATCCTTCCTGTGAAATGTTGCAATACTTTCATGCTTTTGGGACTTTAAACTCAGCAAGGGACATTTTACAGAAATGTTTTCCAGTTGGTACTGCACTCAAGTTAGAAGTGTCTGGGAAAAAGAAAAACTAAATGCATTCACTTTTTCACAAATCCTCACCCTCCCATATATAGAGACTTGTTGTAAGTCAGGAGCTAAAATACCAGAAAAGTTTATCCTTACAAAGCCCGGTATATTTTCTATAAGCACTTTATATGCATCAGGTACCCTCACCAGCTCCATCTCTCCACATTACTACCGTGAGAAAATGGAGACTCACTCAAACACAGAGAGCAGCAGCTGCATACACCTTTCTCTGTCAGAGCAATAGCAGGTGATATCAGCCAACAAGTTACTTGAATGAAGTCCTGAACAGTAGTGCTTCAGGTTCTGCTGCTATACTATGTGAAGTTGACAATTTTCTTAATGTACAGAGAACAATATGCTTTAATTTAAAAATGAAGAATACTAAAATTACTACTCAAAAATAAAGGAGTTTTGTTGGTATATTTTTGTTTGTTTGTTTAAATACAGAGTTACATACCTCATTTTGACACTCCACCTGTGTGTGAGTGCACTTTGTGAGAGATTAGCAACCCAAGCCTGAGAAAGCATAAAGCCTAAAGCCTTCAAACTCACTTTGGAGAGTAAGCCGCTGTCTTAAGGTATTAAGAACTGTAAAACATTTCATGGGCTTAAAGTATTGCTCATGTTAATTGCCTTTGCAACTGAATCTGTGAAAATGCAATATTTTAATGCCTCGTCTGTACTAATAACTTTATGGTAAGGAAGCAGCTTATACAAAATATACTCTGCTACCTTCCTCCTCTCTCTGCTCCCTACTCCAAAAAGAGAGGAATCAAAAGGGCATAAAGCCATTAGTAGCTATGCAACTCCTTTCACAACTAAGAAAAATTTTTGGAAATGGAAGAATTTTGGTTTCAAGCCAGAAGTCCACTCCCTGAGTAACCCTCTTGCTATGCAACTACACAGCTGCCTTGCCAACCCTGGCACTAGGGATGTTCAGCCAATAGACACAATTCAGACACAGACCAATAATAAGCAGAGCAAGTACACACACTGGGTACACTCAGGACACAGACACAAGAAATCATGCAGGTCCGGTGAGCACAGCATCACCGAGAAGCACTGCCTGCAAGGCGATCCATCTAACTCCCCAACACCAGCTGGGTCCCAGCTCTGCTACTTCTGAAGTTGTCCTGATGCCAGTATGGGCTGTAAGCACACTGAGTGAACCACCACCTGTCAATTCCTGCCTTACTCTAATAAATAACTTGAGATGAATGCACTTTTATCACATAGTTTATCTCACATTCCTTTCTTGAGCAAAATAGCTCCCAAGAGGAACTGCTATGAGCACAACCAAAGTTGCCTTTCTGAAGTGAAGCTCACTCCAGAAAACTTACTTTCCAAAAGCAATAAATTACTTAGGGATAAAGAAAATGATGATCATTTCTGTATGTGTAGTTGACTTAGCACCAAGTCAAAAAATCAACTGTTTTCTCAGATCTCCTCCACAGTCAAGGAACGTGCTGAGCGGTTCTGCCAACAGCTGCAGGTTGCTGGGATGAATTTTGAGGTTACTGAACACTGATTCATCGTCCTTCATTCCCCACTTCCAGAAAAGCACTGAAAGAAACCCATCAATCCAGTGGGATGTACTGAAGCAGATCTCAAAAGGCTATGTCAAACAGGGATATCATTACAGGAAAAAAGTACACAGCTATCAAATAATATGTTTCAGTAAAGATGGTAGAAGCATTCTTTTCTAGTTGTGTTTGATGTTATTTTTGGATGTGAGAACTGAATTTTGAAAAATCAATAATGTTACTGCAAGGTTCTCCGGTACTGTTGGGGAGGATGGTAAGCTTCATTAGTTCCCAAATTATTTGTTTTGCTAAGTCTTTGGCAGCAGCTGAAGGAAGAGAACCACTGGGGCTGAGTGTCTGAAGTGGAGTTACTCATCCCTGCAGCTCTGCAATCAAACAACTCCAGCAATGCAACCAGTAGCAATAAAAACTCAATATCGGTTCTCAAAATGCATTTTACAAAGGCTTTGCCCACTAATCTATACTCCACCATAAAATCAAACAATCCCATTAAAATAATAATAATAATAAAAAATAAGTGCCTTACCTGATACTTCAATCACAAGGGGCTCCTGAGACAGAGAATTCTGCTCCCATGCACTCAGAAAACCAGCAGAGCACTCTACCTTGCCACGCAAGTGAGTGAGTAAAAGAAAATAAAGTTTCACAGTACTTACTCTGTTCAGAACTGAACCCATGAAGACCACAGCAGAAACAAAAGGTAACTGAAATCCATGTGTTCCTTTAAAAGTTCACTGCAGCAGCCAAACAGAAAAATCTGAACAAACTCATTCAAACAGAAAATTAAAAACAAAACTCATATATGCATACAGTGTGAAAGCTCTGCTTTGAATTGACATTCAATTAACGCATTTGGTAGATTGGGGAAAAGCCTTTAAATAAATAAGGTACAATCTGATTGATTTCATTATTATTGCCTCACTGGAAATCTGTCTTCCTTTGGGGCTTATCAGTCTCATTCCTTATCAGATCACAATAAGAGTGGAGTAGTAATACTCTGGAAGAATAAAATAAAATATTAAGCTACTACAAGTAAACGCTGATATTCCTTGTTAGAGAGTGATATTAAAGAATATTAAAAGGGTAAACATCCCAAGCGCTACTTAGGAGTATCAAAGAGTCAGTATAGTTCATGAATATAAAATAAAAGAGAAGGTATATTATTATCAGCTAAAAGCTGAGAAATCATTGCATCTATACAATGATCTACTGCTTCTTACCCCCATCACAATCTAAAATTCAAGTACTTAGCAGCAAAAAAAATAAATTAGGTGAAAGCAAAACAAGCCAGACACTTCACAAATGTCTCTTTTGTTGCAGAGCACCTTCATGTCCCTGCACTCCCAAGGTTTCTCATACACTGCTGGGACTCAAGCTGCTGCTTTCCTTCTGATACACATACAAATGTCCCAAAACAAACTGTTAGGAAACTCAAATTTTTTAAAGTGCTTTTAAAATTAATGAAAATTAACAACAATTTGCTCATTCTGATTGCTTGAGATAGAGTAGTGACATCCAGACAGTGCAGCAAAGCTTTCAGAACTAATTTGGGTGAACAGTTAAGATCTTTTTCTGGTGTTTGTTACTACCAAGAAGTAGATTCAGGCAGTTCTGTATGCACTGCCATCCACCTGAAAGAGAGCAGATAACCTGGGCAAAAACTTCTTTTAAACGAAAAAACATTAGAAATGTGAGCACAGTAAACATTTTCCCTTCCAACCAGCGTGTATTAAATGTAGTCCTTCATCTGACAGTTGATTAGTAGATGCAAATAGATGTAGCAATAAGCAAGTCCTAATACTTATGTTGAGAGGAAAAAAAGATAAGAAAAAATATGCAATATCTAATACAACTGAGGTATAAAAATAATGCATAAAAGAACTCACAAAAAAAAGATCTCACTCTTTAAAAACTTCCCATATTTTTCATTAAAGGGTTGGTTGTTCTTTTGTTGCTCATTTTTCAAGACAGCTCCTCATAACACTAAACTACCTTTAACTGTTCCAGTGGTAAAAATATTCCCCTGTTTTGAGTCAGCCTCACAGACTGCAGGCAAATGCTCAGAAGAGGCAATTAACAAAAGCTGCTTTCATTCTGAAGCCTTGAAGACTTTCTGCTCTGCAACATTAGTCTAAGCACAGGCTACATAAACGTCCACAGACACTAAGATGGAGCTGTTTCATGTATGGAAATAGAGTTGGGAATACATTTATCAATCTCCAAATGCAAGCCTGAAACTGAGAAGGGTTGACAGTGTAAGAGAAATGAAAAGAAAGCAAAGAATTTCCTGTGAGAAACCATTCTTAACAAGCTCACTTGAGTGTACCGTAGAAATCACTACATTTTGTCGTATTTGCTTCAGTGTAACTTCAAGTCACATTACAACCTAGTCCCCTAAGAGCAATGGAACAGGGAAATAAGCAGACAGGCTACTTTGTGGTAGCAGAATAATCTCACTCCTCTATCAACTCCAAACAGAACTTCTGTTTAGGAAACCTCATATGAAGCATCATAAAATATTAGCACAAAAAAGTGATCCTTTCAGATTATCAAAAACTTTTCTACTTCAAGAAAGAAAAAAGATGAGAAACATCCACCCTACCTGGGTTCTTCTGAAAGTTAACACAGCTCCGGTTGTTACATGATACACCCGTTTGACTTTGGTGCACTTGTACCAGCTAACAGAAGCAACTTAATAACACAGCAAATGGGCTGAAGCCTGACAACACTTCAAGAAGCTCCTAGCAATCCAAATATATCTACATTTCCTTTGAAAATATTTAGCAATAAATATAATTACTGTAAGAACAATGGCAACATGCAAGAACTACTTAATCCGGTCAAGTAACAAGCTGTTACATTTAATTTAAAATTACCTTTTATTTTTCACAAGTTTTTCCAGCACATTGTGCATTTTGGCACGGTAGACTTTGAGATAGTTTGCTTCAAGTTTCTTTAAATTACAAACAGTAGATACAGTAGGATTATTTTAAACGGATTTCTTTAAAACAAATGGCAAGTTAAGATCCTTCGGTTTAAAAGAGGTTTCCGCAATTTCATTTTCCTGATAGAAAATTCAAGTAATTTTAAATAATAGAAAATTGTTTTTACAAAATATCCCGCTATTAGAATTTATCAGCACTGAGAAAATAAACATCAAATTTCCAGCATCTATATTGGGTGCAATTACACATTTAGAAAAATAACTCATTTGAGAGGAAGGTCACTTGGTGAAGAAAAATAAATTTCCAAGAGGATGAGTTCTTAAAACAAATGATAAAAACATTTTTCCTTAGTTAAATTCTTTGTTACTCCTTCTTCGCAATTTTTTTCTCCTCTAACAATGAAAATGAATTAAGATGACATGTTACCAAGCTGTTTTCCCTTCAGTATATATCAGCTGATGGAGTTATTGCTTAACTCCCAGTGACTGTATATGACATTCACTCCATACTGTTTTTATGCTGTGTTTTTTAATCGATTGGTACCATATACACATACCACACAACTTCAGGTGTGTCACTTACAGAATGGAAAGCACAATAATTTTTTCAGGTAATTTTGCATATAGGATGTTTTTTTCCCAACAAAGAATGAATTTATTATAAAATATTTTTCCATTTTCCCTCACCTATTCTTCAAGACAGCAGAATGGAAAAATAAGCAGGACACGTTTACTTTGTAACTCAAGGCTCAGAACACATATTGAGAAATCTTCAACAATTTAAACAGTTTCTTTTTTTTTCATTCTTTTAGCCCAAAGTAACCTCGCTGTCTGGGAAGAGTAACTTCGTGTATCACCATCTTCCAGAAGAAAACTATAAATAAATGTTTCTGTAAGGAACCAAACACTGATGTTGAAGAGGGCAAAACAATAAAATTAAGGGTCAATAAATGATACTGCAATGTATCTTGTGCCATTCAAGATAGGAAGTCCTTCATGTAAATGAGTAAGTCTTCCTGGGTGCATAAAACTCCATCCTTTCCTTGGTGATTCAATGGAGCAGTTGTACCTAAGAAATTTACATCCACCTCCCTGTAGCAAAAATAAAAACAAAAAGAACCCCATCACTACACTCATTTACCTGTGTTTTTATATGACTAGGTTCTTTATATTTATCCACAATTATTGATAATAGACTTTTTAAAATTTGTCCTTTTTCAGAATAATAAGTAACAAGAAGGATATAGCAACAAAAAAAGGTTTCCTTTCGATTTTCTTTAACATTCCTTGGATATTGACTCTTTTGTTCAGCATCCCTGAGGAATAGTTCATCAATAACAGTAGCGTAGGCAATACAAGAGTGGAGCAAATCAACATCCACCTTCACCCAAGACAGTACTTAAATAAGTTTTAAATAAATTATTCCAACTGTCAGTTTCAAACCGAAGCAGTGTTTTCTAAAGGAAGAAATCTGGGAAACATACTTAAAAAAAAGGATGCCATAACGAGAAGCTTATTCAATCTGGTAATATTTTAAATATTTGAAATAATTACTTTCTACTGTAAAAAGATGAAGCATTTCAAAAATGTTAAAAAAGAACATCTCTGAAGTTTTTCTTAAACTTCTTCCCAACACCACTTGAAGCCATTTTGACTCATTCAACCTGACTGCATCAGCAGGCATGGATCCCGCAGCTGAGAAGGTTTAGTACTCAAAACACCACTCAGTAGTAGATCTCAATTTGTGTCACACATATTTTCCCCTTCAACTGTCTTCAAGCACGTCTGTTTGGGTTCTTGTTTGGAAACAATATTAGACACTTAAAGGATGACATTTTTTAGATCAATAAATAATTTGGCAACTTACTTGAAAATCCTCTCCTACTTTGTTGAGTGCAATATTGATTGTGAACGTAGAGGAGTCGTGATGAGGTCTGAGCGATCGTTGTCTGTCAGGGCTATATTTTACAACAAAATTCAATAAAGCATATCCCTGAAACAAAATATACAGTCAGACTTCAACACACGAACTTCATTGTCACAAAAAGGGCTGTGGGTTTTCTTTGCTTATTTAAAACTCAGTTAAGAACACAACACTCATCTGTAACACTGCTACATTACTTGTTAACTCACCAAACAAACAGTTCAATACAATTATACAGTTTACAGTTCAATAAAATTATTATTAATAATAATAATTATTATTATTATTATTCCATTATTCCATTCAGATATTATCTGCAACTTTTAAACACGTACCTTGGTATAATAACCAGCAAACACTTTTAATGTTACTGGTGCAATGAATTCTCTTATGAAGTGCAGCCATTCGTTGTCCAGTCCAATTTGCTTCATATGGATATCATCAGTTGGGACATTTTCATAACCACCAGAAATACGGCTGTCCTAACGAAAACACCATAAATAGCTTTGAAATATGAGCATGGAATGCTTCTGGCACTTCTACAAATATGTAGAATCTGCAGAATCACAAAACTGCAGAGTAATGCTTTAGTGGGCGTATCTGAGCTTGATGCACAATAATCTCACAGCCAACTGCCATTATATGAATTGCTGAGATATCAATGGGCAACAACTGGACAGTTATTAGAAGCTGAGTCAATATTTGGACGTGCAGCCTATAAATAATGGTTTCACTAGGGTACCATTTTTAATTATTGAGATGTAGACGCAATAGAAGTTAGATTAGAGTATAGGCATCAACTCATCATGACAATAAACATGTTTAATTACTTTTATCGTAAAAGTACGCTAAAAAAGTTTCTCTGAGGGCTCCAACCTGCAGTAAAGACTTGACTGTAATTCATCTCCTTCCAAATATTTGTGAAAATGACAAATATTCCTGTTCTCAAAACTTTGATTTAAGCAGTACTTAATACTTCAAGCTTGGTGCAAGTACTAACACAGTACTTCATAATGTCTGTGGATAAGTGCTTCGAGGGACAAGTCTGATAAATCAAGACCTTTGAGAAAGTTTGAAGCATTATCAAAGACCAGCCACCGCTGGGTAACTTGGATAACTACTACAGCAGCTGTTGCTGTTAGCGTCTGAATTTTTCACTTCAAAGTTAACTGAGGATGTCTTTAAATCTACTGAACATCAAACTGCATGGCAGACAAAATTCAGTATTTTACTCTACACAGCAGATGTCTTAGGTTATTAGCATTTCTTAGACACTTTGTTTATTGCAGCATGCTGTGGCTTATTATAAATGTACTCTCTTAGTAAGGATATGTTTATAAAGGCTGACACTTACTTGGTGTTTTCCACCAGACCATTGTCCAAAATGTTCCATTTCTTCTACCAATTCATCACAAGCAGTGTCAGAAAATATGGGAAACCAAAAAACATCTGGACATGGCTATGGAAAGATGAAAAGAAATCTATATTAATCTCTTTTAGTGAAGTTGTTAGAACAGTTAAGTTTATTTTCAATTGCTTAAAATCTCATTCCAAGGATATTTTCACTTTTCTGTCACTAAAAAAAAAGTTAAAAAAAATCAGCTATTCTCTTCTGTGTCATAATTTGGACACATTTAAATAATTAAATTTCGACTTGGTCCACAAGTGTCTTCTGACAGAATGAAGCAAAACCTAAGAGCTACCTTGTAAGTCATAACCCAGCATTATCAGCTGTGTCAGTGTACCCAAATATTCTGTGCATTGTGTGATCACTCTAGTCATTAAGAAAATACTTTAAGGCTCATTAAGAAAAATACTTTCAAAATTAGTATGCTTTCAAATACAAAAGCAATTCGTCCTGGCTTCTTAATTAAACAAAGTTCATTAAATATCTGTGGATAACTGACATAGAAATAAGTGTCGAAGACTGGTGCAAGAATTATCTTGGAAGTGCTATTTACAGACAAGCTATGTGAAAGCTGCCAGCCAGCCAGAAAAAGACTTAAGTATCTGGCAAAAGCCTTCATAGCTACAGATCTTACAGAATTCAAAGCAGAAAAACAACCTCGCAAAAAAAGCGTATTTAAGAGCTTGCCTTACATTTGCTTTGTAACCACAGTCTCTTAACAAAAATTAAGTTTCCTGCTAGTTGTACTAGCTTGTTCTAATGAATTAATTACAATTTTACTTTGAAGAAAGCAATTACTTGGACTATTCCATTATCCTGAGCAATATAGCAATTATTTTTTGGACTTCTCTCAGTTTTCTCAGTGACAAATTCACTAGAGGTACAAAACCTCAAACTGTTCAGCCACAAATCAGAATAGCATTAACATGGAAACAATTGCTGTATGCCAATTTATTGTGTCAGTCTCACAAATAAGACTACTACTACTTGCCTCTTTCAAAGAGTATTTATACCCACCTGTTCTACTATATTATCAGTGAAGATCTTTGAATAGTTGGGATTTATGTAGGTTTCCTTCCAGTCCTGAAAAAGAATGATTTTAAAATATTCAGAAGTCATTCAAATGAAAGAAGAAAATCATTTTATTCTATTCACATGCCCTACTGAAAGAGCAAGAAACAATTAAACCATTTCTTATTATCATGGAAGAACTGGATCTCATCACACCTAAATTGGGAAAACTGTTACATCAGGGCCATTTCTTATTACTGTTGTAATTGGTAATTGATTAATTGATATTAAATGGGTGGTGGAGAACACCATTTATTGCACTAGATGTATGTTGTGCACTATTTATTTAAATATTTACCATGTAAAGTCTTTAAGTCCAAAGTAGTTAATGATATAAGGTTGGGTTTTGTTTCTTTTTTTAATAAATAACTTTCTAATCAATAGTAAGGAACATACCACAGGATTCTCAAATATCTGCCAGAGGTCATTATTGTAGTGGGAGGTGTTATAATTGGCTGTGGAGATAAGTCGTCCAAATTCATGTCTGTTCGTAATGTACATGAAAACACCCTACACCAAACAGAGAAAACATCATTAGCAAAACTGTCCATTGTAGCAAAATCAATGTTTTATAAGTCTCTATGCCTGCAATTCTTTAATAAAATATCAAACCATACAAAACCATTATACAAGTGTTGGTCATTAAGTGCCTTAACTTCAAATGGTTCACAATAGTTACAAACTAGAGTTCATGATTTCTTGTTTATAAGCATTGATTGAATATATTCATTAAACATGTTAAACAAAAACATATATTCTTTATAATACTAAAACAAAGAAAAGAGAAAACAGAAGTGAAGTGATTGCTTGTTTTCCAGAAAACCTAAGCAGACATTCTGCTTAGTATCTATTCTCAAACTGATGAAGAAAAGTATAGTTTCTGCTTAAATACTGAAAAAACAAGCTAACAGAAAAAGTAATGGAAAGCAGAACAAGAAACATATTTCAGAGTATTCACTACACGATTCTTCTGGTGCCTGAAATAAAAAGGTTTTTTTGGCAAATACAGAATATAAGAATTTTCAGATCAGGGTGTAAAATAAGTGAGCACTTTGAAGTATGTTCCCCTTAGCAAATACTGGAAAATTATATGCAGGATATAAAGTGAGGTAAGACAGTTTCATTATCAAACTATTAAGATATTAACAAAACTTATTTGATTAGAACTGATGGCAGAAAATAGGGTGGTTTTGTGATTAGTTGGTGTTATTTTTTTTTACTTTTTTCTTTTTTTTAAGAACTTGAATATTTAGTTTATTCACCGCTTTTCAGATTCAAATGTTATTTCAGAAGCATTTGCGATCAAGATTTGTGGCAAGAAGGCATCCCGCTTGGATATTTTCTTATTTTTACTCTATTCTTTTGTCTGAAAGAGAGTCAAGTTGTTAGAATGATAATGATTGTTAAAGACGTGCCTTGTTTTGGGCACCTATCAAATCATAAAGTAGCTGCAGCAGGGAGAATAAGGAGGGTCTGGCTCAGGAAAAACAGTCTAAATGACACCGATTTCACAAAAGCCCTATGTTTACCGAGGGGCCCTGGCTGATCTGCCTGCCATTTGAGCTTTACTAGGACTGCTGAATCAATTTTATCCGCTGGAACACAGCTTTAGCACACCTTGACCTTAGCAATGAGAAACCTCCCTGGGGAAATAAGCAGCCTATGTCACTTGGAGCTGGTCATAAAGAAGCTGTTCCTGGTGCTAATTTGAACCCAACAAGACCGAAGAGAAAGATGGAGTGATATTTTGTGAGGAATAAGGACAGAGGAGAAGGATCTTCCTGTGGTAAAATAACACTGTATGTAATAAGAACTAATGATTTAAAACAAAAATAAAGCAACACCTTTGGGGGTCTGAGCATATGGAATGTTTCCGAAGAAGGGGAGTCTTTTTCCCTTTGTAAAGTCTAAAATGAAGGAGAATCATCACATCAGTTTTCTGATACATAGTTTCTCTATTTGTCCAAGAACTACTAGATTTCCACAGTTATAATAGGGAAATAGCAGCCTCTGACAAAAGCTGATACGCCTTTACAGACAACATGCATCTCCAAGCAAAGCTCACAATGTACATGTCAAAGCTGTTTCCACCAGCCCCTTCTTATCTGCTGCAATACAAAAACAAGCACGTACGGAACCATCTTACAGCACAGACTGAGGGGAAAAAAAAAAAAAAATAGGAGAAAGCCGTTTTCTGATGAGCCACAGTAAGATTAGTTGAATGAGCAGATGAGAAGCACAGGTTTGCAATAACTGATGCTGAGAAGGTTTGAATACAAGAGAATTGGATGGGAACATTCTGAGGAATCAGTACAAACAAAAGAAATCATGCCTTGTTATGAGGGAATAAATAAAATTAATACTTGCCAACTTTTCCTGTTCAATTCAGCAAAATTATTTTTCAATGCTATAGTGTCTGGAAATAGGTCTGGTTTAGCTCTTATTTGTTTCTGTGCTGAAACTAGTGTAAATATCAGTAGAAATGTGGGTTTACATATTCATAGTTTTACAGTACAAATAAACTTTTTCTCATTACTTATAGCTCAAAGTAACAGATTTCTGGCACAGTTTTAATCTAACCTGGAAGAATTAAGGAGTAACTTCTGTACTCCAAGAAGATTCCTACCATTTCATAAATCACTCAGCCTTTTTATACCAACACTGTCCATTATTATTTTAAAACTTATACATTACATTGCAGAATGCTCCAATTTAATCCACTAGAAGTTTTTTGTTCTGTGGAAGTGTACGAAGTAAAGACATTCTACATGCAATGATAAATTTCAAATTATACATAGCAGAGAAGCCGAGCCTTCTTTCATCCTGTTGAGGTTGCTCCAATTAGGAAGGTATTTTAACCTCAACAGGACATTTCAGGTTAAATAAAAACCACTATGTAACCAGCGTACAGACATTGGAAAAACTTCCACTCAACAATTTGAACAAACACATCTAAAATGTTTCATGTGACAAAAATTGGCCAGTACTTTGAATTAGAAGTAAAATATAAAATCTAAGACCAATCAAGCAAAGCAACCAAGTGTAGCAAGACACAGAGTAGTCTGTGTGCATTTAATAAGCAAGTTGTTATATAGATACACCTTACCATTTCCCTGGCATTCCTGCAGAGAGCCATATCAGGATCCAGCTTATCACGCATGAAATAGTTCTTCTCTTTCATCTCTGATCTGAGCGTTTGGCCCTTAATCAAGTATATATTAGCCATATAAGGTATATTCCATACTCCTCTGTAAAAGAAAAGAAATAATTTAAAGCTGCCAAAATGATTTTGTTCTCCATTCCGCTAACTCAGCATCTCTGTATTTGCTGACAAGACAAAGCAAGTTTCAAGGCAACAAACTTGAAATGTTCCCAAGACATCTGAAAAACTGCAGCTGGACAGCAAGAAATGAAATCTCAAACATAGGCATAGGCAGCAATTCAATTTTTACAAAGTATTGTCATAAAAAATAAAAAGGTCAAATTCCCTAAAGTGAGTTTTAACTACAAATGTACCTTGTGTTTCCAGATTTAAGGCAAAGTCTTTTATATTATAATATTATTCTATGCTGCCAGATGGATAAAATAATTCTAAAACAGATTTTTTAATGAGCTTAAGCATAGCTGTTCTGACCTCCTCAGACAAACACCCGCTGGCCCCAGCAGGCCATATATTTATGGGAGTTGGGCCAATATCAACAACAAAGCAGTGCTGCTATAATGCATGCTTTACAGATCCGTGCTCTCCCAGAGCAAAGCCTCCTGTGCCATGAACACATCCTTCAGTGCTGTTGAGAACAATCCAGTCCTTTTCAAGCAGTCAGTCTCAGATCTTTTTATTCTTACAAGGCAATGAAAACATATCACTCATGGGAAAGAAAAGCTTAGGGAAGGACAAACCTAAAAGCTATGCAATTAAAGTGTTTATCAAGAGAATATATAGAATATACCTGAGATAGTACACAAGAAACAACACAAGAAGAAAGAAATTACAGTCATTCAGCTTTGCACTGATTAAATAATTGCCTGAAAAAGTATTTGATGAATGCAAGCATCATTTATTTTGACTAAAGTTCCTGGAGTACAGTTTTTCTTTTTTTCCTATTTCTCTGCTTAGCCATTTTCTGCATTGTGTACTTGCAGAATAGAGTATCCAGACACTCAGATAGGTACTAGTCATCACTATGTCCATTAGTGATAGCTTGTCATGTTAAACACATTGCTTCAATGAAATACTAGAAGTTGAACAGTGCAACTAACTTTAGACTTCTCAGAAATAACACAGGACTGTATGAAAATGTAAGAAAATATTCTTAATAACCATATATTAATCCTTTGACTTTAAAAATCAGCTTAAAGTTACTTACACTCTGTTCCCTTGGACAATATCAATGTAATCTTCTGAACGAGCATAGTAGCCATCTGGGCTCAAAGCACCCCAGAAATTGGACCAAAGCTTCCCATGACGAGTTACAAGCGGAGCAATTATCTTTCTGTGAAGTAACATATTCAGTAAAAAAATATGAATTGTGATATGAAGATATGTCAAAGAATACCAGCTTTTCTGACTTGCTGAGTGCAGTCCAAACACCAGTGACTATCAAACCCTGAAGCAGCTATTCCGAATTTCAGCTGCAAGAAAAGAAAAACTATTCAAGCCCCTACGGCCCAGAAATAACATCACCGTAACAGCAGCAGTGATTCCTATAAAGCAGAAGCAGCTTGTATTTCTGTCAGCCAAGAAACACTCCCCACAGCATGATAGCATAAAAAGAATCACAATGCCAGAGACAAGGAAAAGCATATTAAAATAAAAATGGTGAAACTTCAGGTACAAAAGTTACTTCAGTCTGAATATTAGCTACCCAAAATTTAGTGTCAAAGAAGAAAAAAGTTCTTTGTTTCAGGGGGTATCTACTAGTAGGTATATTTCGCAAGGTTTTTGTTTCTTCCACCTAGTACATCTGGCTTTTATCCTCTCCTTCTACAACAGTAAATATTACAAGGAACATAACGCAAAGGACTGGCATCCACACCTTCACAAATAATCCATCCTTTCTCCCTTTCACCTTTCTGTGAGACACCTGAGATACTAGATTTGCTGCCAAGAGGCAAACAGCACTAACCTAACAAGGGGAACAACTGATTGGCAAGACTGAAGTGCCCAGATTGGATAACCAGACACGTGGCCATAGCCCACAGGAAAGCTGCGATGCCCACAGCAGTGGTGCTTAGCGAGACAGGATCAGGATGCCCCAGGTGGGATATCAGCTGGCCACACCGCTGCACACTGTGTGGCAAATGGCATTTACATTACCCTGCCAAAAGCTGCTGCAAAGTCACAGCTTAGCACGACTTCAGATATCATACCACAGTGAGGAGAAACAGGTCATTACAGATGTTTAATCTCCAAGAAAACATGTCTACTACTGTATCACATTTATAATTTTAAAAAAAAATAACATTACTAGTAGCAGTAAACTACAGGTTTGTGTTTTGTGGGGTTTTTTTGTTTTGTTTTGTTTTTTGCTTTTTTGTTGTTGTTGTTTTTGTAATTGTGTGTATAACTTTGAAATCATTAGATACTGAGGCCCTAACGCATTTCATAAAACCCGTTAAGACCATACCATTTTTGCCATAGCAACTTTGAAGCATCTAAAATTCTTATCAGCAATTACTGCTTGACAGGAAAAAAACACTTAATGAATTGTTGGGCTCCAAGTCTGCTATGAGCCATGGCAATCAAATATCACAGGTAAACAAAGAGGATCTAAATCTGCAAGAACAGACAGGATTTCATGTTCTCTGGAAGGGCCCCAGAGAATCCTTTCATGTCAAAGAATTTCTGTAGAATCAGGAGATATACTACACCTGTTCTGTTCTATCAGTATCTTTAAAGTCTTTGGGTTTGTCAGTACAACATCTGCATCTATGCTGAAGTAGTATTCGCAAGCTTCATCCTGGCGACAAAGGTCCCTACAAAGACAAAAAAGAATAGTTACCTCACATGTTTCCAGAAGAGGTTCACAAATGCCAAATGCACAAATACCATAGCTGTACATATCATAAACAGCCCTTTAATACATATACTACAACAGTCAAAGAAAGACACCATAATGTAAGATAGATGGAGCACGCATCTATGCATTTGGCAGGGTACACTTGTTAGGCAACAGCAGAGTAGAATGAATTCAACAGAATGGTAGAAGTGATCTTCATGGACTCTGGACAAAGTGGAACAACTCCTCAAGTCATACTGAAGCAGCAGCTTTCTGTTATGCAAATGGGATTATTGATTTTGTCTGTTCTCCCCAGTATAATTCAGTGAACTTGCATTAATTTCATCATAGCATTAAGTGTTCACATTGTTTTACTTTCATGCTGTAAAATGAACTAAAACTATGTTTGTAGACAAGTTCTATTTGATTTGATCATTTCTGATTGGTTTTCTGCAACAGAAAAGAACTCTGTCACTTCAGGGGAAGTGACAAATGGTGGATGTGACAGACTACATACAAGTCAGTGACCACTGCCACGGCTCCCTGTTTTTGTCTCCTTCATTCCCTTCCACTGCCTAACTTAGTAGGTCAGCACTTAGTTCATCTCCTCTACGGTTTATTAAACAGAAGACTTCTTGATAATCAAACGCTTTTATGCTTAAAGGACTTTGGATTTATGGCTTTCTGGAAATTATGGTAGAAGGTAGGGCTTTTTAAGTCCACAAATTTCAGCAATATCTTCTCTTCAAACTCAGTCACTCAAGATGTAATAATGACTTGAATCAAATTTTTAAAATACTGAAGTGACAGAAGTGGCATTCTCATTGCTACAAAAGCCAGTGTTTGGACACAGATACATTGTGTAAATCTTTGCTCAGTGTCTGGCTTTGCCTTAACTAACATATTTGCTGAAAGTTTCCTTTCTTATGAATACATGCTTACATGACCACGATTCCTTAATCAGCACTTTCTCACATAATCGCCCCAATTGAATCTGGCAGGTTTTATTCCTGCCATAACACAGCCCAGCAATTAAGCCTTTATGGCCTTTTCAAATTCCATTCAAAGCTTTAGAACTACTGAATGCAATTCACCTGTATTTTATATTAGCATAATTACAATTATTAGTGGTAGCCATTCATATTGCACTTGACATTAGTTGTTAAATTAATTCCAGAAATATCCAGCATCCCTATCCCCATTCCACTAATGAGGAACCTAAATCTGAGAGTGACAGCTATGCGCTGGTCCAGAGTTTCAGGCACAACACTGACAAACCTTTCCAAAAGCTGCAGTATCATCTGCTGCTACAAATATATGAATAGAATTGATGTTTTTAATTATCAACAATGAGAACAAACAAACAGAAGAGATTTGTATTTTCTTATAAGCAAATACAACTGAAAAATTGTTCCACTGTTCACATTATTTCAGTGTGCTTCTGCCCTTTTTTAAATAACCAGAGTTTTATAAAATCCCTTTCAATGTGCTTACTGTTGACAAAACTTCTGCTCTTCACTCACATCTTAATTTAAAAAACAAACAACAACAGAACAACCCTAAATTAAAAGTTTCAGTCTAAGTAGTTGTACTTGGTAATTCAAAAATACACTGAGAAGTCATTAAAAGCATTACTGCCATAAACAGTATGGAAATATGGCTACAGTACAAATCAGTGTGAAAGCTCTTCAACTTTTATAAACAAGAATATTGAATATATTATAGGCATAAATACAAAAATATATATTATTTTTGTCAGGGCAGCTATTCAGTAGATACAGTAAATTTCACAGAACACAAAGGTATTTTGTTGGAAGACTGAAGCTCAGCAGATTAGCTTACAGTATTTAGCAGTCAGAAAAATGATTAACTTTACTATTTAGCAGTCAGAAAAATGATTAACTTTACTGGCAAACACCAGCCCATCCAGAACTCTGGCTTCATCTAAGAAGGATCAAAATCGCTGTTCTGCACATTATACATTCCCCTGAGATCTCCTTACCTCTTTATAGGGGGAACACATCATCTACACAATTTCTTTAGCATTAAGCCATTTGTAGTTGTTTAGATACAATTTGAATTAGCAATTTATCATTTTCACATCCCTCTCGGTTTGGTAGTACAGCTCTAGACATGGACTGTGAGTCAATGGGAGAGCATTCAGGCCATCAGAAGGAACTCTGACAGAAAAGGTGCCTGGGTGACATGGACAGACACTGCCCCCATTTAGGATCTCATTTTGCACTGCTCACTATCCCAGCTACAGCCATTGCTCCTCCCAGCAGAGCTCCTATCACCATCACTAAAAACAAATAAATGTAGCCATGGAACAGATAAAGCAGCACTAACCTTTAGTTTTGCATTTCAGGCTTAGGTAACATCACCACAATTACTACAACTGGAAGCTATTGTAATCAGATATGGGTGGGAAAGCTGTATTTTTCTTGCAACACTGAAAGTTCAAAATGCTGAGACTGAAACCCAAAACTGCCAAAGTGTTCAAAAGAAGCAGCTCAGCTGAAGCAGGAAAGTACAAGTCTCCAATACTTGACATTTGAGAGAGAGATTTAATCCTTGCTCTTCCTTTAAACCACATCCAAGGTATTTGCCCTACTCACAGGCTATCCCAGCCATCATTTATCAATACCAAATGGGAGCTCTGAGACATTGATGTAATGTCCTCTAATTTTCAAGAAGCATACAGGAGAGACAAAGTACATCTCAAAATCCAACCAGCATTAACCACTAAGGTAGCATTTTGAAGTAATATACATGCAAAGACAAAATACTCAATTTGCAACTAAGCTTTTTTCTTTATATTCTCCTTTATTTTTCTTCTTTTCCTGATCCCCTTCCTTCTGTTTCTGCCTATTTAAGCTATGCACTCGTTTGTCTATATTGATGAATCGTAACAACTCTTTGATGGTTATGCAATTTGGAGCCTTTTCCAAAATGTATACAACTATCCAAAGCTCAGGAGAGGGTTTTTCCATATTAATAGACAACTGGAAAGTAAAACCTTGCTATTAGTTATTAAATAAACAAGAGAAGCAGACTGAAGTTTGCTGCATGGATATGGGTGGGGGGAAAAAAAAGTTATTCTATTCACATGTATATTAAATGTGAAAATCTCATTCTTTAAGAACTTCATCATGACTTATCACCAGGGGAAAATGATGTAAGAAGAAAAGCGAGTAGCTACATTATATACTCAAAAGTATTCTCCTGAAAACAAACTGCACTTTCAATGCCCAACTTCTCTTTCATTAATTTCAACTTCAGGCACTGAATTACATTAACTGTTAGCTACATTAAAAAAATAATAATAATAATAAAATTGCTGCATCAGATAAATACCTTTTAGTGTGAAATGTGCCAGTAAGAATACCAAATTCACTCTAAACCTACTAGAAATAAAGTAAAATCAGTTAATTTGGAGAAATAGAGAATACACGTCTGATGCAAACAAAATTATCAATTAATGTGTGGAGAGATGCAGGAGAAATAAATATATCCATGTCTGCAAATCAAACCATTAAAAAAGATTTGAAGAGTCTCTGTTACAAAGCAACTTCTGTTGCAATATTAGCAAGAAACAAGAGAGGTTACACTGGAAGCTATCTGAATTGAGGGCGAATAATTTGCTTTACTGGGCCTGTCATTGTCATGAAAATCTAAATTTTGAGCTAGATTTTCTGAGGAAAAATGTAATCATTCCACAGAAGCTGATGATGATCAGAAGTCTGGCCAAGCAGAGCAAGAGTGAAAGGAAGTTGCAGATCATGTTGTCCTATCCCAGCCAAAAGGAAAGGAGCAACTGTTTGTGACATCTACATTGTTCACATATAAGACCATACTTAGCTTTCTAAATGAATAATTTTGGAATGATCTCATCTCATACACATTACACTTACTTCTACTTCAAACAATTTGTGAATGGCGTAGCTAACTGCTTAGAGTTTACTAAAAATAATGTTTTTTTATTAAGGGAATGGCTGCTTCTGCCACTGTGGGCACGGGTAATATTTCCTAGAAAGGCTATGGGAGAGGCCAGCCTGGAGCCCAGCCAAATTTCAGTTTCCCAGTGGCTTCCGAGCAACAAAACCTTGTACAAACAACATTCCAAGAACACCAAGAAGACAAGTCCCTTCCTTCAATTGATGCTATGCTATACTCTTAAGCTCTGAATATAACAAAAAATGTCAGATATTTTAATATATATTCATGTTTGTGCTGAGTATAATGTAAAAATAAAATGGCATCTCTTATTTCTTCAGTCTGTTCTTGTCTGTGCCTTCATCAGAAGTCAAGGCTGTAGACTATGAAATAGAGTCCAACAAGGAGATGTTTTCCTACAGATAACCAATAGCTTTTCTATTAAACAGAAGCCATAAAATACTCAACAGTAAATATTTTATATCCAGGGCTTGTTCTAGACAAAAGCTTTCACTTCTTTACTCTAAGAGGTGAGACTGTTAGTATTTAATATGCAAAATAATATACATTAAAGAAAAAGAAAAAAAAAAAAGTGTTAGTGGATGCACCATTATAAAGGATTTAAAAATCAGAAATTACATTCCCATGTTCCGGGCTTCTGCTTGACTCAGATTTTCTTCAGGTCCAACAATTTTTAAATTTCTGATAATGTTCTTGGCTTTTTCCCAGAATTTCTTGATGTGCTTTTCATGGTAAACCTCCTGTAATCATGTTAACATTGTTTATAGTGAATGAAAAGTACAAATTGCTGTGAAATCATAAACACAGTGTCCAAGAACAAATTGTATTCTATCCTAAGCAAACAGATGGCAAGCAGTATTTGAAGATAATCCAGTATAGCTATCATCAAAAAAAACAAGTGCTTCAGTCCAAAGTTTTAGCAAGAAAACCCAACACATCAGCAGTATAAATCAAACCTGTACATCCAGACCAGTTATGCAATTCACAAACTGTTTATGCAGCATTTTATCACAATACTTGTTTTAGAAACATCAAACTCCATCCTCAACCTCACTGGCACAGAAGGATTTTTATGTCACTCAAGAGGGCCTTAGAGACAGGGGAGTTGGCACCTGCGGTGTCCAGCCAGAGGAGGACAGCTGTGCAGTGCCCCAGCTCCAGACCACAACTCCTACTCTATTCTCCCTAAGAAGAGCGCAGCCAGTTGGAAGGAATCATTCAGTGCTACCAAAGTGGCCGGGAACGAAACCCACTCAAGAGTGCTTACAGTAAGGAAATTTAGAATGTCATCAGCCTTGGCTAACAAAGTAAGCAAAACAGCTTGGTGGTATCATTTCTAAAAGCAATGACGGTGAAAGAAGAGGTTGAGATTAGAGTTCAGGGGTATTTGTCTATTATCTTGCTCTAACGTGATAAAACCAAATCTTATTTTTTCAATCAACTAAAAATGCTGCACATTCATCCTCTCAGAAAAGTAATCCCAGTGGCTGTCTCTTTAATCTCTCATTACCCTACCCCTAATTTAAAGGATCTCAGTAGTATACAATGCTTCCAGACCACTGTCCTCATTGTCAGGCTTTGCTATAACAGATAACTTCATAGTAACTAAAGGTGATGGTTCTTTCCCACCTATAATTAAAAAACTATTCAGTCTTAAATTCATTTTGAACACCTTTCAACTTCTGGCTGAAGCAATGAAACCTAGCATAGTCTAAAATTCCTATCTGTGGTTCATATTTATGTCTTTAAGAACATTAAGAACCTTTCAAAAAGGCATTGATAACTTTAAAACTCAACTCTGTTTCTGCTCTGCTTCTGTTACTCAGGACTGTTGTGCTATGTTAACACTGATGTCTGCCTAATTAAAAAACCAAAATTGTATTTTTTTCCTGACATTCATCTTGCAACCCTGTTTGTCCATGACACTTGCACATATCTGTCACCTCACTCATGCAAATAGTAATACTGATGCATGTCACTAGTGAAGTATTGGTATCACCAGATCATTAGATAATTAGCAGAAACCATTAAATATATTTCAAAAAGCAACTAATCTATACTGACATTCAAGACCTATCTGGCCACAATGGTCTTTCCCCTGGCACCCAACAACAGCATCAAAAGAAATGTAAATGGGATATCAAAAACAAAATGAAAAGCAAATCCAGTGACAACTATTGTTATTACATCAATTAGTACTTCTCCAGAAGCACACAGCTTAAAATTTTATTTCTAAGTAGTTTGTTTCAATAGATTTCAGCAAGCACTGACTGAACTTCATTTCACTACTGTATTTTTTCCACTTCTGTATAATAAATTATGAAACATTATCTCTTCCTATGCAGTTAAGAAATATGTATACAGAAAATCTATATACTTTTCACCTGCATTTTTATTCATACCATGACTTCTATAAAATCAAGCTTTGCAGAATAGTAACATTATACTTACATTATTATGAATGAAAACACTGAGAGCCTCTTTTGGGTAATCCAGAGTCAACAGTCTGTCTAAAAATTTAGGTAGGAAAGGAGTGGGTTGTTCAATGAAAACACCAATTTTTACGCTGGGATATTCCTAAAAAAAATATATATATATACATATATATGATATTTTGATACAGCAAGTAACTTCATTTGCCTTGTTTCTAAGACTAGTTTTATTAGAAAGCAACTAATGTCATCCTGTAATAAACTTAACCGCACAGTTTTGAAATGTTCTAAGCCAACTAGCTCTGATGTGCTGCTACCCATGTTTTTGTGAATTATCTGACAAAGCAAAGATAATGGATTCAGTATCACTGGAAAACTTTTTGAATTCCAATAATAGAAACTGAGAAAAATAAAGTCCAAAACTAATGTAAAAGGATTTGTAATTTTTTCTCTATTAAATATATTTTAATAGCAAAAAGTACTGAACTACATACACCTAAGAAATGCATCGCAAAATTGTTGAGGTTTTGCTTTTGAATAACTTGTATATACATGAGAGATTTACAGGAAAGCATATGGATCTATTTTTTAAAAAGTAGTTAAATGATAAAGAATATTCAAAATATTTCAGTCATTAAGACAAAGACTGCAAAAGCCTTGCACATCCTTTTATATGCACTATACCCCATAGCTACCATAAATGAGTTCTGCATTACTTCACCACTTATTGATTTTATTAAGAGCTAGAATAAACACTAACCAGAGCATCTCCCCTTACACCCAAGGAAGCCACCATCTAATATCAATTCACAATCTGTTAAAAATCCTGTTTTGCAAGTGTTTGATGCAGAGATCACGGCTGCTAAAATAAACTAGACAGAATTCGTGTGTTCCTAAAATATATTACTGCATTATTTGAGACAAAGAAATTCAACATTTAAAGGTCTTTAAACCTGCACAAATGCATTAATTCAACAAAGCTTTTTCCCCTTCCAAAGTAGACAGTCCGTATGAATACATAAGCCTACCAGGGGCTCAGGGAGAAACCTTATACACATATAGAAGACTGCAAGTTTGTTTTCAAGCAAGTATGGGCTTGCTCAAAGAAAAGCATCTGGATAAACAATCAGTGCATGTTGAATTTTCACAGTATCACTGTCTGCATTGGAAGCCCAGAAACAAATTGGCAAGGGCGCTAGGAAACATTACAACACCAAGTGCTTACCCAGAATGCCTCTTATTTATGACTTCATCTGCAAACCCATCAGACACTTACACAGACAGCCCAATAACTTCAGAAAAACTGATGAAGGTATGCACACCCACAAGGCCTGAAAGCAGCAGCCGCAGCTTTTGCTGGAAACTACCCCGTTATAACTGGAGTTGGACTGATAATAACAACACTGATCACAAGTGACGAGGAAAGCAGCCTGTGCCACTGGGTTTACTGAACAAACGTGCTAACAATAATAGTGCTGCTATCACAATTTATTCTGCATATTTTTCTAATTCAAAGCCATTTTGCTATGTTTTCCTGAGGAAAGAGAAGCAGGCTATGTTCGGATCTGCAAAGATTATAGGGACAAACATGAATTTTTAATAATCCTCCGAAATACAGGAGCATGAAATGATTGGCTCCAATGTCCATACTAAAACAAGAGTGAGACAAAAGCAAAAGTGTTCGAAGGACTAGAGTTTGAGATTCCTGCAAACTGCACTGCCATATCATCTCCTCAAAGTAGAGTTAATTGATCTAGAGCATCGTTTCCCATACTTATAAAGGGTGTGACTGCATTATCTGAATCTACATCCAAATGAACAAATTTAATTCCCAGGACGTGAGTTTATCAAGTCTGAACTTTGGTTCTTCCCAATTATGCCCTGGGAAAACACTTCAGGAGCACCCAGGCTGCTCTAGGTGACGTTGCATTTTCTCTGACAGACTTTTACTCTTTTACTAAGGACATACATTCCACCTTTTAAAACTTATTTTTTCACTAGCAGTAAGAAAGTGTGTGACAATTTTTGAAGAAACGCGGGACATCACTCTGAAGCCATACTGCAAAAGAGTTCAGGAGCTGCCAGTGCAACACAAGGAGCAGTGAATTCGTCCTTGCTGCTCACATGCAAAATTTTCTACACTAGTAACAAATCTCAGGATTTAAGCATTAGCCAAAGGAACATTAAATTTGTTGTTCAGTTTAATTTAGGCTATTAGAACTGTATTACTACTCAAACTGTCTGCAAGGAGCACCTTGGATGCTACTGCTCAACCAGCAGGGCCCACGGTGATGCTTCTATCCCCTCTACCTTGCACATACCACCCTGGCCTTCACACTGGGAAGTTCTCAGAAAATACTGTTGCCAAACTCATGTGATGGATTGAAAACCAGGTGTCTGGCCATTGCATCTTCGTCTGATGTCACGTCAAGGTCTGCAGGTCAGACTCAGCCCAAGATGTTTGAACAGCAGCAGCTAAGTTCACTGAGTCAAGGACCCAAGTCAGAATTCATCTGAAGGAACTCAAAGCTCATAACAACTTGGCATCAACAAAACTGATCCTGACTTTCTTGTGAAAAGAACAACAAAAAAGTCTTAGGAGATATGAGCGCACCAATACACAAAATCAAATAAAGCAGTATGAGAAGGGCAATTGGAGCCCCAGTGCCAGTTAGATGGGGCTCTCAGCAGCCTGATCTAGTGGGTGGCAAACCTGCCCACAGCAGGGAGGTTAAAACTGGATGATCTTTAAGGTTCCTTCCAACCCCAAACAGTCTGTGATTATATGATTGCTTTTTATTCTAAAGATTTCTTGTTAAGTAGCAACCAGCCAGGCCAGAACAGAAAGCACATTCAGAAAATGAAATACTGCTTGTACTGAGAAATGCCAGAGGTAAACACTTCCACAGAGGCCACGGAAAAGTCTCACTATTTCTGTTGGCAGGGTGAGTGAGGTATGACATCCAAAGAATGAGCTACAGTAACGAAGATCCATTCCAAGTAGATGTACTTAAACTATACAAAAAGCTCTCCAGTAAATCTTTGTAAGTTACTCTCCATTAATGGCTTTAAGTTTAAACTACCCCTTAGGCAACACCTTCAGATAAAACTTAACTTTTTTCCTCAGGTAAACTTTAACATATAGCTGAGAGTGCAGAAACATCAAAAGGATGTTCTACCTTCAAATTAAAGATGTATGTGTAAATATATATATGTATATTAAAAGGACGTGAATTACAATTCCTGCAATAACTTTTTGAATTTATATCCCATTCTACAAGCTTCTTATTGTCCAGAAATTGTCACACTACTTTCAGTGCCAAACCACTACTTCTTTTGTGCTATCCTAAACCCTGATGACCCTCTAAGCTCTGTTCTCATTCATATCTTTACTACAGACAAGAAATGAAACAGCTGTCAGAAACAGCTTTTCAAGAATAATCTGAACATTCTTTTATGTGCAAGCCTTACATTTCCACACTGAAGATCTTCATATTTACTCTAAAATTTACTAAATACAAGCAGAAAAATGTACAGACATCAGATGTCATGTATGGAGCCATAGAGCTAAAGTAAGTTCACAAATATCAGAAACTCAGACGCACACAAACACAGATGTTCAGGTAGGTTTGTCCTATGAAAAGTCTAGGGACTTTGCTAACATCTGCCCTGAATTACATAAAATTTATTCCATATATATATGCATTTGCAAATACAGGTATCCACACCATTCTTAAAAAGGCAAAGAAATTTGACTGCATGTTTCCGGAGACAGCAACTGTGTAAGCAGGTTACAGTTGACTGGTAATCTCTATTTATAACAGAGATTATTAAATATATTCTAGGTTGATTTCCTTTTGTAGGTTTTCATATAAAACTCTGAAGTGCCTGAAGTATTTCCATACTTACCAAAAATTCAAGTTATTCATTTGAATCTTGCATGATTCAGAAATGATGCATTCATCCTCAGTGAACAGAGGATTTTAGGGCTTTTGGGGAAGGGATTAGTTTCAGTAATACTGAGGAAACCTATATTAAAATGCATGCATAAAATTATTTACACAAGTATTGGCATTTTCAGTAAATTAAACTTCCTTCCTTACATTTTCACATATGAGAGAAAAGATCCTCAGGTGCCTACTAAACATAAGAGTGCATACAAAAGCCTTTTTGAATCAGAAATGACTATATAACCAACAAATGCTTTCAAAAGGGTTTTGCTCTTGTTTCACAAGTTTTCTTACCGTTACTGTTGACAGATCCAGCATGTCTAAATCACAAATACTACATCCAGTTTCCCGTGTCCAAGCATTGGGGATGTAGTTTCCCAAGTAATTCAAGTAAATCTAGTAATAAATGAATAATTCAGGTTAATGAGATGCGTATACAGCTGGTGATTTTCACTCTTTACAGAATTCAGGCTTAATACTTGAACGTCTTAAACCTAAAGGCAAATGACTGCCTTTTTGTCTAAAAAAAGAAAGTAACATAAAAATACCTAGTTTTTCTTATTATTTACAAGCCAGAGGTGATATCCTCCTAATTTCTACACTCAAACAAAAAACCGTAAGCGGATGAACTACCAACTAAATGCATGCAAGACTTAGAAGAAACAAACTACAGATCCAACTCTCAAAAGCTGCTGTGCATGTTTTCATGCCAAAAGATGATTCTAGTTAATTCTCCTAAATCTTAAAATCAACACTTTAAACAAAATGCAGAGACCAATCACATGAAAAGCACATAGAAATTGTAAAAAACATATTTTCATGATGTATAACAGCAAACTATGCCACAACTCACAGCATATTCTACTGGCTGTCTTCTAAAGCAGCATCTACCTTCTTAACGCTTTCAGAATTGGCCCTGAACAAAATGTGTACTTCTGTGGATGGACTGTCTGGGCTGCACTGTCCTTCTGGAAGTTCTTTACTATGAGACTGGTGAGGTACTGGAACAGGCTGCCCAGAGAGGCTGTGGATGCCCCGCCCCTGGAGGTGTTCAAGGGCAGGTTGGATGGGGCCCTGGGCAGCCTGGTCTAGTATTAAATGGGGAAGAGGCCCTGCATGTGGCAGGGGGGGTGGAGATTCATGATCCTTGAGGTCCCTTCCAACCCTGGCCATTCTGTGATTCTGTAAGACTCTAGCACAGCCTGTGGCAAAAGAACAAGGGGAAATGGCTTCAAAATCAGGGAGGGTAAATTTGGATAGGACGTAAGGAAAAAGTCTTTTATAGTGAGGGTGGTAAGGCACTAGAACAGTTTACCTAGAGATGTGATTGATTTCCCATCCCTGGAGACTTTCAAGGCGAGGATGCATCAAACCCTGGGAAACCTGAACTAGCTGTGTTGTTCCTGCTCATTGCAGGGGAGTTGGACCAGGTGGCCTCCAGAGGTCCCTTTCTACTCTAAGTATTCTATGGTTCTACTATTCTTCACTAGCTTTAAAAAGTTTTCTGGTAATGAACAAATTAACATCAGTTAATTCACTTAATTATCACCAAAAATACCAAATTCACTTCTACTATCTCAGCTACCGTGAATTTGGGAGTGGAGTGAGTTGTTTTAGCAGTGCTACCAAGTTACTGTGACAACAAATAATGATGTAGAAAGCTGCTAGAACAGTTTGTTTATCCATGCAATTTTTATTAATATTAATTAGAAGTTAGTAGTGGTCATGACTTTTTCAGACTATTCTACTGTTTTTGCCTGAGCTAAAACTGCTGCCTTTGTGCAAAACCACAAAGAAAATGCCACTCACTTTAGTTGGACCATTTCCGAGAACAGTGATCGGCAGTGTTTCATACACAGAATTCCTTGCTCTTACTTTCCCTTCTTCAAAATTCAGATGAACTTCATCTGCAAATTAACAAGGATCATACCAAAACAAGTTTATAAAAGATTAAATTTCAGAGTTCTCTAAGTTCTTGCTTAGGTACTGCACATCCTATTGTTGCTGTCATTGTCAAAGATATTTATATGGAAGCTTTTTTTGGTTTTTAAACAGACGCTCAATTCTAAATGCTTTATACCAAGAATTACACATTACATTAAACTTCAGAGATTGCCAACAGCAGCCTTCAAAATTTGAATAAAATCTGCTTAAAAACTTACTCTTGAACAAAGGAATTTATAAATAAATCAGTTATTTTAGATATGATCTGAATTTAAAGTTGCTACATAATTGCAGGTTAAAGGTTAGGAAGGAAGCTTGTACAAACGTAGCTTCCAATTTTAATTCAAGACAATTACAGAAAGGAAATTACTCATTATTTCACAAACTATTACACATAACATCTAAAATGCAATTTTAATTACAGGAGTGAAGATGGTAATTAAGTTTGTGAAAGGCTGATAGAAATTTGGTTCCTAATTTTGGAAATATTTATAGCTTCATTTATTTAAAATTATTTGTGCTATTTTAAAATCAAACTTCAACCTGTGGCTGAACTGGAAATCTAGTTTACCCACCCAAATATTTCATCATAACAGAAGGGCATATGTTTAAGGAACTGTATCGATGCTTATGCAATTAAAGTGTTAATAACATGGTTAATGAAACACAGCATACAAAGCATATGCTTACCAACAGCTCCATTTAAAGTCTGGAAAATAGCACACTTGTGGTCCAAAGTAATGTTCAGGCTTTCCTAAAATAAAAGTAGCAAAGATATTGAGGTATTCTATAAAAACAAAGCTTTTACTGAAGTCCTACAAGATCTGCTGAAGTAACAGCAAATTAAACAGGCCAAGCTACCTGACATACTCAGTTCTCAAATGGAATTCTTAGTTTTACACTGTTAAGTTTTTCCTAGACTCCTGACTTGTGCAGTTGTATAGCAATTAATTTTACATTTGCAAAAGCCTCATCTAAACTTGTAGAATAAAGGCCATAATTCTTCAAAGGAACTGCTATTTAGCAGGGTAGGCTAAAGAAAATCTATACCTTATCTTAGAAATATTGACAGTTCTTGGAACACCAACAAAACACACTAGCAATTCTTAAATCAAAATCACTTCATTTCACTGCTTCAAAATAACAGAGTGCCAAATCTAAGTATCATGTCAGAATAGAAAATACCTTTGCTCAAAACATATTCCTAGTACTAAATTATTAAACTCACCTACATTCACATTTAGTGTACCTTGTCCAAAAGTTTTTAACACATTGAGCAAAAGACATATCCTTTAAAATAGATTTAAAACCAGTTATTTAGATACGCGTACTTTGTTTTGAATTATCCAAGATTTCCTTGCATATTCTACAGTTCTGTGCATTACTGTACAGAGGATCAGTACTTAAGAAGCATATAGAATCTCCACAGTGCTGTATGTAGCCAGTACCTTTATAGGCACTACTAGGGGTGTTTTGAACCACTGTGTAGTGGCGCACTGTGCAGAGGTACACTTTCTGTTTAGAAGACAATCTGTTCAGACAGCTAATTACATTACTTGTGAGTTCAGTGCAGAGTCAGCTCGAGCATCTCTACACACTGTCCCTTCAATTGCATATCTAGCATCTGACTTAACCTGCATAAAGACAATTCAAACATTTCTGTACTTGTATCTAAACATGCCCTACATCACAGGCATAACTCGACAGAACTTAATAGAAAATACATATATTTCAAAGACTTTAGACCTGCCTTAAGAACCCAAGTGACCAAAGTCGATCTCAAAATTCTGAAATATCAGCTTCTACAAGTCTTCTCGCATCAAAATATTGTTTACCCTTTTTAACCCACTTTTTCCCAGCCCATGCTTCTGATCTACTATGTTTTAATGATCCTAATCAGCACAGAGCTTTGTTAACGTAGGGCTTGGAGAGGTCTCCCCCCACAATTTATGATGCAGAATTATTGAACATATCTGCATAAAAAGCTGAGGATTTGGATGCAACTGCAGGCAGGACCTGAAATGGCAGCAACCCAAAATCTAAAAACTCTGGATCAGCAAGTAGTTCAGTGAAATCCTGGAAAAATGCCACATTCTCCGGCTGTCAAACTGCAGACTACATTGGACCCTCATTGAGATGAATGTGCCTAATCATATACCTCAGAGCTATTATTTCTAACAATGAAGCACAGCCTGCCTACATCTGCAGGCAGCCTGAAACTGTATTTCAAGTCATGACCCTTCCGAAGACTGTTCATCACTCTGACAGTAGGAACCTCCGGAGAACAAACACCACTGTCAACATGGCATTCAGGAAAGAAGGAGACAGCATTCCTTTTATTTTTATCTCCTGATGTTTTATGAGGAGCAGCATGTTATTTCAAGCAGAAAGAAATGAGAAAGCCAGCCACTACCTACCCTCGCCAATGGGTCAACATAGATTTTGGTGTAAAACAGCTGGTCATCGTCATTATCCTGCAGATTCCATTGCTGCACAATACGATTTATATATGGAGCATAACCAATAAATCCTGCAATATTAAACACACGAGTTATTTCCATAAGAAGCACTTCTCTGCCAATGCTGTCCCTCAGTCAAGGACTTCATTCAAAGTGTTTAGCGCCAATGTATGAAATTCATACAGTTTGGCTTAAAAATCTAGTTTTCTGTGATATGCATTAGTTCTGTTCTAAAGAGTTTGCAATTACAGGTTATTTTTATTGTAACATTATTTTAAGGTAAAAAATAGCAAAGAGACATGTCCAAGATGGAAACAGATATGCTTCAGATGGTCCAGCAAACTCCAAAGCATGGGACTAGGCTACTACTATTTCCAAGAAAGAAGCCCACTGTACAAAAAAAGCTTTATTTTCACCAGTCACTGAATCACAGATGGTTGAGATTGGAAGGGAGCTCTGGAGATCAGCTAGTCCAATCTCCCTGATCAAGCAGTGTCCCTGTGAGCACATTACCCAGGGTTGCGTCCAGACAGCTTTTGAATATTTGAAGGAATCACTTCCTACTGGCAGAGAAGCCTAAAACTAATCCTGCCAGAACTACAAGTGGAATTCAATTTGAACCTGAATTGCATTACATTTAAGCCAAAACAAAACAAAACAAAAAAACCCAGACAGATTTTTAAAAAAAAGGAAAATAGGGATGATAGCCTAGGCAAAGAGAGAAAAATGTGGGGACACTCAGATCAGCAGAATGCCTAGACTGTTTACCCAAGTAGAGGGAAGTACTGCACTCTGTAGCAGATAAACAATGTCAGAGTCAATGCACACATGTATTAATCACCTGCAAAACGATTAACAAAATTGGCATTTATAGGAGACTTTAGAATTAACACTGCATTGAGATTAATGAGAATAACCCGCACTTCTCTTGAATCAAATGATCCAAGCTGTGCTGAGGGGATGGGCAGTCATCACCAGCATTTATGCACAAGGTGCAGAGACACCTTAGAAACAAGGGCGCCAAGAAGGCGGGAAATTCTATGGCCCAGCTCGTGATCTGTCCCTGTAAAAAGCATGTACTACCTTATGCTTCTACCCCTAGACCAACAACTGGGTGGTCCCTGCATAGCATTTAATTGCAAGGCATTTATGCCCCAGGCTTCACTTGATTTACACGCTTTACACAGCAGCATTGCCAAAAATACCATGGGACTTTGAAGGAAATCTATTCCTGAGAACAAAAGAGTAGACATTCAAGGGACAGAGAGTGGTAAACAGCAAATGCAGTCTTCAATGAGCTTTTCAGGAGTTCAGGAATATCTACACATACAAATACTCAAAACGTAATGAAAGCGTCACCTCAAGTTCAAGATTTAGCATATTCACAAATCACATTACCTCCTGAGTTCAGGAATCGTTTTCCACTCCGGACCACAGGATACTTGTCAGCTAGCCTTTTATCTGGCCAAATTAGTCCATCTGCTGCAAACACTACTTTATGGTTTGTTTCCTGAAATTTCTTTAGCAGTTCTTCGGGTCCTCCCGCAAAAATTACATCATAGCTGAAAATGAAGAAAAGATATCCACTGTTTGGTTTGATTTTAATGATTCTGTGTTTAAAGCAACAAATGGTTTGATTATTCAAAATTTTAAAATCATACGGACAGCCATGTTTTTCTGAAAAGTGACTTACTAAATCCTGCTGTATCATACGTAAAAATTCTAAAATCTTCTGGGAAAATAAGTCCTCAATCAATACTATTTAGCCAACAGTTTCCCTTTCCATTTCCATTTATTTTTCTGAGCCTTCTACATTTCTTCTTCCTTCAGAATTTTTCTACCTGAAACTGATTTTCAAGTTTCATGCATTTTGAGTAATATATTAGTATGCATCTTTAAAAAAAGGCGCTTCATATTTAAATGAAAAAACATATATATCTGTAGATGAAGGAGAACTTACTGATGACTTACTGGGAAACTTGGGATGATCTTGTTCCAAAGCAGACTTGGCACAGACTTCTGTCTAACATCTCCTTAGGCACGTACATTTATTTCTCAAAATATATTATTTCTCAACACAAGCTATCGTTAAACTGTGCTACATCTTCACAATATTTAAATTTCTGCTTTAACTTTTTGGATGTGCCAAAGACTTCAGAATACCCTAAACTTCATAATATCTACTTATAAAAGTAGCCTATTTTTTATCTACTCATCAGATTTAACTCCTGATTCTCAATCACAAAGACCAAAAATTGGAAAGGCTGATATCTAAAACAAGCAGTTATCCATAAGAGGAGGTCAGCATTAGCCAAAAGCAGAAAATGTGAAGCTTTGGCAGAGGTCATATAGTGATGGAGTATCGTGAACCCAGCGGTTCCTTGCTGTAGAACAAAATCTAAATCAAATCCTCTGAAAAACCACAAAATGAATGTAAAGGATTAAATAATTTAGAGCATAAGGCTACTTTGTTCATGCTTGAGATCAACATATAAAATCATTAATGCACAAAACACTTCAAGGTTCATTTCACATGGCATGAAGTGAGGAAATACTGGAATCACACTGTAACAGACTAATCTCTGGCTGAAGAAACAAAATATCTGAATTTAATGGTACTGTCTTAGCTGCTATATTTATGGGATATTTTTATTTCATACATCTGCCTTAGGTACCTAAAATCTGCAGTCCTGAAATAGGACAGAGGAAAGGTACAGCTAGCAGCTCCAAAGGTCTCGTCTTTATCAAGATTTTGTTCTTGCTAAGTAGTTAAGCCAGGCTAGGAGATAGGACAGCAGTACCCCACGAGCAGTAAACAGAATTTTTTGCATTGCAATGTGCTACTCAGCAATAGTGCCAAGAAACCAACCCTTACTGCCTTCTGGTGCTTCTTTGTTACAGTTCCGAATTATTCAAAATGTCCTTTCTTCAAAGGGGATTTCATGCAATTGGACTAAGAAAATTGAACAACAGCTGGCTTACAAATGCAACGGATCTCCACCGCAGAGCAAAGCCTGAGCCCTGGAGAGGAAGTGTGTTATGTAGTCTATATAAAGTAAGTGGGGTTCTGCAAACCTTCACTGTTTTGTTTTTCTGTAACTTTGGCAGAAGAATGTATGAAAAAAAAAAAAAAAAAGAAAGAAAAATGTATTGTACATTTTGGAGCTTCCCCAGTTTTGCAAAAACTGCCTGCTTCTGCCCAAAATATACAGAACAGTACTTTCCTCCCTTTTCCCATTCAGCTAGTGCAGTCTGATTCAAAGCCAGAATGGGCCTGAAGAACAAGCAAGAAACAGAAGACGAGTTGAAGACAGACAAAAACAGAGATTTGTCTGAGGCTTTAACTTAATAGCTTATGGCAGGCTGTGCTTCTCCTCTTTGATCAGGTTAGTGCTGCTGCTGCAATGATTTGCAGCTGCAGGAAGGAACCAAAAACTCCTGGAACGTTGCTTCCCAATGAGTGTCATTCTGGAAAAAAAGCCAAAGCTGAGCAACACGCTGGGCTAAGCCACAGGCTCTGCTTGGGAAAGGGATGTGCTGCTTAGTGCAGCACAGTTCATAATACAGAACACAGCACACAGCTCGGCTCAGAACAGCTAAACTGTATTAGCACTTATTGTAAACTTTACATACAAAGGGATATTATGCAGGGGCATGAGTCTATCATGTATGTACATTTTCCACCAATTTTTGTAGCTCTGTTTCATCAAGAAGTAACTTGCAGGATTACCCTACACCCCTCCCCGAACAGGATCTCCATCAGCCTCCTGCTCCTCACTGCTAGTCCTCATCTGTGACTTTAAACAGTCCCATTTGTCTCTGACAAATGGAGAACTTGAGCCAAGCTCAAACCTATCTATTTGCCTCGCTTCCCTACTATGTCAGACACAGCACTAAATTCCTATCATAAGGAAGATCCACTTGAGGTCTACCCCACTGAGACCGTGGCAAAATGGGTTCCAGGACTATCTTTGACAATTATGCACATGAATTGGGTTCCAGATTCGAATAGGACTTCAGAATTGGACTGAGAAGAATAAGTAGAGACATACCCAGAAAGAGGCAGGTCATTTTGACAAGCTGGAAAAGCTCAGATACTCTTATTTATTCTTTGTAAATCCTTTTGATTAACTAGGAGGTGGAGGGGGTAAATAAAGTTTCCACAGCTCCAGTCCCATTTCCTGAAGTTCCCAGATGGTTGATGTTCAGGGTTGGAATCCACCCAGCCCTCTGCCTTTTTTGGCTGCAAGTCACACCCTCTATGCACCCACCGCCTTGTCACAGCTGGGAGGTGATCACAAGGTGCAGATCTTCCAGAACTGTACGTGCAAGTTTGCATCTACAGCATGATAACAATGAAGACCTGATACTATTTGAGCTGTAAGTTAAAGAGCTCCATGTACAAACAAGGGGGATTTGCAACTAGCAATGCAGGTCCCATATTTCATATTATTTAAGTGGACTGTTTAGGCCACACACTTTGTTGTTTACAAAGTATTTCCACCAGAATCACACCTTAATTGCATTTTCTTCATATCTCAAAATGGTTATCCCTCATTTCCTGGCAAATGTTTTAAAAAACGATCAAGACTTCAATAATCTTCTACAACACAAGCAGATTGCTGTGGGAGTTCTGGGTGAACAGTCACAGCAACAACCATTTCAGCCCAGTCTGTGCTGGCCGTTAGCCAGTTCAGACTGAAACAGTCCAAAATAAACCAGCAGCTAGCTCTCACAAAAACAAACCTAATTTAAATTGTATTCCATCTGCACCTAGACACAAGCTGACCACTAAAAAAGTTGAAACTATTTCCAGAATTGCGAGTCACATAAAAAATGCTGCTCAAAAAAAGAGCAAGAGGCTGCACAAACAGTTCATTGTAAATTATTTGCCTAGTTACGGTAAATAAACCAGGAGATTCCTTCCACCCCCCACCAAGATTAATATCCCAAATGCTTCCCAGAGAATATAAAGAAAAATACCTGAAAAAGAAAGGAATTTCCTATAGATATGCTACATTTCTCAGTGTTTAAATCAATAACAAGGATTCCTGGAAATGTAAAGGCTCATTATAATTAAAACATAATGCTAGAATCAGAAAGAAAAATATTTTTTTTCCTACTTGGAGTCTGTCTGAAAAACTTCAAATCAACACGTATTTGGGATTATAGCCTTCAAGAACCCAGGAGGCTTGAAATGGCAAGTTTTCATGACAAGAAAGATTATGGCATCTGTACTTGAATACACATGGTCCGCTGTACTCTCTCATCCATTCCCACCCCTTAGACAGCCCATCCTGGAGATAATAAATTATGTTGGAGAAATTTGAGCTATACCCAAATCTGATCTGATAACAAATTTAAGTATTTTACCGTATAGGGAAAAATATTGAGGTATTGAGATAATAAGTTAGAAAACAAGAAGTCACTATAAGCAGTGAGCATTAAGTAAACAGATGATTTATCTGAGCCTCTAGTACAGATCCAAACAATTCCCCACATTACTCTCAAAATTCAGGTCTCGCATGATCACTAGAACACGACAAGCATGTACATACTGATTTTTACAAAGTTACTTTTTCTACTTATTGAACAGAAAACTGATAATCAAGTTAGTAAGAAAATAAACAAATGAACAAGAATGTGTAGCTCCAAACTGTATGTAACTTTTAAAGTTACAGAAGTGTAAAAATCCATTTCCCATATAAAGCTTGCTCAAAGTGCTGAAGGAAAATTCAGTAGCAGACATTCCAAGATGAGCTGGTAACAGAGTGTGAACCATGCACAAGCTCCAGGCCTGCCCTTACAGCCCCGCATCCTCTTTGTAGGATTCCTTCAGTGACCCTAGCATGGGTGTGAGAGGTCTTAGTGGCTGCCATGAGCTGTGCCCTTAGCTGCTCTCAGCATTCTCTTGTCACACACAGGAAAAGAAAAAAAAAGTAAAAGTGTTCAAAACCCCTTGTGCTCCCTGCTTTCTGCAATAGAAAGAAGGCTATCTGGCCTCCAGCAAGGATGCTCAGGCATAGCCATGCTGTGACCAGTAATCTGGCACCCACAGCAGCCCTGTCTTCGTGCTTCCATCTGCATGCACAGCAGGCACTGGGGGGGCTGTATGGCACAGTGCCTCGCTTCAGCTCTCCAGCACATAAAAGGAGTTCTCTCACTAAGTGCTTTCCTCAAGAGCCTGTTTTCCAGCTTTTTCCATGTCACTGTTACTTCACAGAAGGAGATCACACTCTGGTCTCTTCTGGCCATATTATTTCTGAGCTCCTTTTGCCAGTCCCCCAGCTCCCAGCCCTCAGCCACATCCCACACTACTGCAGCAGAATGAGGGATGGATGCACGCTTGCCTGATTGCCTGAAAGCTTGTCAGCTCCAACAACATTTTTTCACCCCCTTGAGGCAGCAGAACTATGAGCAACTCTTACATCTGTAAATCCTTTTAAAAAAGCAGTGATTGTTCCAAGCAGAATCTACTATTTTTATGAATGAAAAAAAATGGGAGCAAACATTCTCATACAAAGAGGGGAATGCAACTTTCAGCATGTCACATCAGCTACTTCTGTGTGCGCACCCAAGCTAAAACGTAATGACAACAACCCAGGTTTGCTCACCATTCAACAAACATTACAATCAAGTCCTCTTGATCAGCATAGCCCTGTATGCCTTCTTTCAGCAGTCGGACTTTCTGCCCTCCACCAATGGAGTTCGCCAACTCACCACCTTTCCACTCTTCACCTTTTCCAAGTACCTGGAATAAGTAAAAAGTCTTTTTATTTTTTTTTGCTGGTACCAAAAAACAAGAGGCTTTTGAAAGCAGACCCTTATTGAAAACAGATGTTAAAGCAGAAGCAATGCATTAAAGCACAGCAAGCCAGCATTTCCAGCATCATAAGTTTTCCATGTCTGAAGCAGCATTCAGCATGATGACATCACTGCAAAAACATGAGACAAATTTCTTAACCAAATAAGAATGCCTGCTACCACTGTTTATTTAAACACATTTCCATCAGAAAAAGGAAAAAATGAATAATCGTTTCAAAGCTTGTATTAGAAGAACATTCTGAATGAGATGTTTAGAAGACAATTTCATCATTTTTGTGAGTTTTGAGCATTTGAAAGATAAAAGATTTTTGGAACTCCTAAAACCTGAAAGAACTGAATTGCACGCTGTTTCGGACAAATTTGCAAAGCTAATAGTTGTATGCAGAGCCCAGGCTCCTCAAATGCTTTAGAACAACATTCATTTTAGGAAAGGTTTACTCAGGTTTTCAAGTTCAACAGCGAAAGTCAAACTTCAGAGACCAAATCATTTCTTAATTACAGTTCAGACAGTGTGGTGAGTAAGCAAGCAGAAAAATGTCATAACAATCTGAATTCCTGGATTTTTTCTTTTGCAGACAAAAACTGTGTGGAAAGTTACAAGATAGGGCTTTTGCCTTTCCCCAAGGTCACGTAGAGGCCAACTTCAGTACGTGACATATGGAGTCAGGGAACAAGACACAAGAGGCTAGGAAAAATCAATAGAAATGTTTTGTACTCTCATAGAGTTTTGGGGTCTTGGGAAACAGAAGGAAGCTTGCAGTTGTGACCCTCCCTCCTTCTCCACAGCAGGACTCCCACCTTGATTAAGCTGGATGGGAACACTCACCACCTCCTGTGCTGCCAGTACAGCTTCCAGCAGCAGTTGTGCAGCTGCTCAAAACAAACAAGTTGTACTGCAAGGCCAGATTAGATGATAAATCATGACAGAATGACTGAGGGCCTTGACCACAATATCTATTAATCTCCTTTCACTCCCATGGAAAGGTTTCAACAGATTCAGTTATTACTGCAGTGTTTCTACCTTAAAGGTTGTGTAGTATGACTACTTGGCATGAGAACATACGGTACCTTCACTGTGTAGTTGAAATGCTTTGCAGTTTGCATGAAGCGATGAAAGCCATCGGTTTCTTTAGTTGCTACAGTAAAAACTAGGAGTTTATCTATGAGAGAAAAAGAAAGAACATATATTAAGTTTTCAGGCTACAGTTAAAACAAAAGCACACTGTATCAAGTGACTTCACAATTTGCCTACATCTGATTCCAACGGACGAGGCAAATACACTGTTATGTTATACGCATGAGACATCACCAGACAAGAAATTCTACAGACAAAGATGCCGTATTTAAAATTATCTTCAGGAAGAGGAAGCAGAGAAGTATCTGCTCTGTAAACAGCTACCTCAAGAGATAAAAACAAAGCCAGTATGACCTCTGGACAGGAAGGAATCTCTGAAACAAAAATAATTTATTACTACTCCATCTGAGCTAATCCTGTCACCTCTTGTCTCATGAGTGAGCGGTAGCAGAGAGCTTCACTCAGCAGCGAACAGTGGACACCAGAGTCCAGCAGGCTGCACTGACTGCTTTTAAGTCCTTGGACAGTGACAAAAGAGCACAGATTTTTGTTTTATTCAGAATCTGGTGTTGGCAAATTGTACTAGTGCTAATTTTGCCTTCTTCCTGAATGCAAGCAAATGACCATGCAACCAATTTCCTTTTCATATCCCAGGGCTTTTGACACAGTTCAAGCAGGGCCAAGAATTCCCACTAAACAGCTTGATATTTTCCTGATTATACTATTGAACAAGATTCTGTACTCTTTGCAATATGCTCCATAATCACGGTACACAATTCAAAGCTACAGAAAATATAAGACACCTATCCAACACTGAGTACTTAATCAGATCTGCCTGGATCCCAGAGCACATTGTAGTTCCTCCATTTGGTCTCAGTTCAAGCAACGGCTGCCCTCTAAACAGAGCCCAGGAGATCAATCCATACAGAAAGTAAAATGAATCACCTCTAATCGCTATACCAGACACAGCGCCTCTTGTTGCCTCACTTTTCTATAAAACATCCTCTGGGTTTCTCCTGCCCAGCACAGTAATGTTTGCTAGAGATGGCTGCTGTGAAAAACGTTCCTATTAACCCTTTGGTCTTTTCCATGAGTGCAAACTTTGAAGTCTATAGGCACAAGCATTCATCCTGAGTGTACTCAAGTCTGTCACAGCCTACCATTTTATTTTTATTTGATGCCCACAAAATTGACACACAAGGAAGCAGCCTACTTCCCTTTTTCTTCATATAAGAAATGCACTTGCTAGAGTTTGACAAACAGGTATCAGTGTACTTCAGAGGGTACCAATGAGCAGTCAAGCTAGCAGTAATAGCTGTATTAACAGACATAAATTGCAGAGCAACAACACAAAAAAAAAACAAACAAACAAAAAAAAACAAACACTCTAATGAAATTCTAATGAAATCTGTCTAATACAACTGCAGCAGGAAATCTATGGAGACTGGTCTCAGGAGCCACTGATTTCTTCTTTTCCTCTCCCTCCCCCAGTGAAATAAGACAGATCTGATATGAGTCACCAGCTCACTCCCACAGGCACTCCAGCCAGGTCAGCCAGTGATGTGGTAGTCCATTCTCAGCTGCAGCCATCAGAGTACCATGAAGAATAGCAAGGATAAGGAAATCATATAGAGTGCTTTCTTACCAACCTCAGTACTCCATGATTTAGACATGGTTTCTCTACGTCTTCAAACACAACATTGTTTCTTAACCTCACTCTTAGCCAGTCATCCACCAAACTGATGTATGCCTTACACAATGAGAGCCCCGCATACCAGTACCTACTCAAAGGAAAACACTACCTTGTTCATTTTGAACAGGCCTTCTACAGCTGTTACTCAGTGCTGCCCAAGTTAATTATTGACTCTGCCATACCACACTGATGCTCTTGCAGTGCAAAATGCATCAAGAAACTGGGAGTATTTGAAACTCTTCAATCAACTTGGTATGGACACCTAAACATTATGGAAAGACAGCTTTAAAAGACATATTACTCCACATTTTTCCAGCTTGAGTGCTAGCAGCCTTTTGTGGTCACGAGTCAGAAGAAAATCCCGTATGCACACCTAAAAAGAGCAGGAAGGCCATCCCAGAGAATTCCAGTGCAGTGCACTCACAGACACACTGACTCACAGATGGACGTAAGTTCAGCAATAATGGTATGATATGTTCTTCTAAAGGTTATGCGATTTAAAGTAATTCTACAGAAGTCACCACAGAATGGATGAAGAACATGACATCTTAGATTATGGCTAAAACAGCTGGATACAGGGTAGGATTTTTTTCTATGGAACAGATTAAGGAAAGTCTGATCATACTAGACTGCACCACCAAGCCAAGTGAATCCGTTGCTTACAGTTTCCTAGGAGAACAGTCAAGCACTGACCGTAACTGCAAAGTTTGGTTTGAAATAGACATTCTTCACACCTACTGCTTCCCAAGGAATGCTCAAAGCAAGGATTTCAAAATCAGTACTTGACAACACAGTTTAAGTGATAAAATGTGGGCCACATCGGATTGATTTTATTTTCTCCCTCACAGTCACTAAGTGTAACAAAGACTGTCTTAAACAGATGTACAAATACATTTTGGCAAAACATTCTACTATTCTTTATGGGATACTGATACTCTTTTTTAATGAAATTCACAGTCATTCCTCCTATATTTTTTTCATGCATTTCAAGATTCACTGCAAAAACAAAAGGAACCTGCATTGTGCTCATACCCAGTAAGTCTAAATAAGCTGCCTGAGTCAGTTTTGCAAATAGTCACAGAACAGTCAGGAGGCTATTTTTATAAAGGTACTATTTACTTTGGAAATGGTCAGTTTTTCAAAGTTACAGATGAAGAGTTTTAAAAGGTGTTATTTCAGTGTCACTGGATTTTGTGCGCATCTGGTATTTAAGCAGCTTTTAAATGGAGAAGAATGCTGCAACTACAGAATTTAGAATCTCAGATTCTAAATAGATTCTTCATAGAATATTTAGTCTTTTGAGTTTTGTTTATTTTGCTTTCTTGCTTGGTTGTGTGTGCACATGTGAGCATGCATCTGTTTTAAATAAAAGAGCAAACAGAGCATGATTTTATCCTGTTAATAGTGTGCCTGAAGAAAAGTACATTAAATGACAGTTATCTTGGCACATTATATAGGGTATTACTAACCAAATGAGAAAAGTAGCTCCTTTTTTGTCTCTCTAGCAAGATATTACAAAAATGTTAACATAATTCCTGCAGGCTCCTGTGACTTGATTTAAAAGTGATAACTCACACCAGCTTTGCTGGCAGAAAAGACTCACGTTTCTTCCTGCGGAAGTGAGCAAAGAGGATTTTTCTGACCATTACTCCTTTTTAACTCTTTAACATCATTTGCTTTTGAGTCTACTCCTCATTCCCATTTAGGTACAATGAATGGGATCAGTGTTCTAGCAGTTTACGTCCAATAACACATATCCAAAGCAACTTTCCTAACTCACAATAAGGCAAGTGTGCAAGTAAAACACAGATTCTGGAGGACCGATTACATCCAAGCCTCCACTCTACTTTCATCGCATGCTTGGCTACACCTGCTTTAGATGCCATCACAGCCCATGCCACAGCGAGCAGTTCTGGTGGCAGGAGCAGCACCTGACCCATGCCAGCAGCACGGCTGTGCAGGCTCCCACTGTGTGCTGCAGTACAAAGCTGCCCCCAGTTTCTCAGACCCCGAGTTATGGCTGCGGCCAGGTGTCTGCTTTCCAGTGAGAGGGACAAAAAAATCCTTCACTGAAACACCATGATGACTTCCGGCTGAAGCAGTACAGCTCTCGCTTTACTGTTGTTTGGGAGCAAACCCTGTCCTCCACACAGCAGCCTACCCACAGGGAGCTCTGCGGTGTGGTCTAACATCCACACTTGAGCTACCCAGTTCCTTCAGATTGACTATCCCTCTCACAGCAGGGATGAAGGCACATTCAGTAGTGTTTTCCAGAAGTAACAGCATCTCCCAAATACAAACACAGATGAAACCACGAACGCAGCAGGCAGCCAGCACCCTGCCCATTCTCAAGCCTGGGCTGCGCAGCAGCACGCAGCCCACAGCCACCATGGCAGACACAGAGGATTGCTGCCTGGCACTCTCTGCCACAAGTGAAATCAGTCTATGCGAAAAGGAAATGTAAACCCTACACAGAGGTTCAACAGGAAGGCATGGGAAAAAAAAAAAAAACTCAGAAGAGCTTCATGCCAGATATGAGGGTGCCGATGTTATTACAGTGCAATTATTCCAGACAGCTTTCAGAATATTATGTTCACAAAGCAGCTGTTATGTTTTGAAAACAAGCCTGAGAGCACATGTTTGGCCACGGGAAGGATACCCAGTGTCAGGCAGAACTCATTTTTATGTGCAAATTAGGAAACGGTTGAGTACTCAAGTTGTAAAAGACAACACTGCATAAAGAGCTCGTGCAACATATTAGCAAACTCAGTGACCGTTTATCAAAACACTTCACTCCTTCACTCAATCTTTTGGGCTGCCACCATCAGGGATCTGCCTCATAAATATATATTTCCATAAATAAGAGCTGTAAGCCAGTGCCTTTGTTTTGACCAATTTGTGTGAAGGTCACAGCCAGCACTGCTGTGGCAGGACTGTGCTCAGCTGCAGTGACCTCTCTGCTCATACCTTGGCAGAGGAACATGCGAAGCACTGCAGTTGCTCCTTGTACACCCACATGGTTCTTATTTATCATGAATGAACACTGACAGAGATTACTACATAATTTCTACCAGGGGTTGCGGGCACTAGTACAGTAGCTTTAAAGCAGCCAAAAATGAGGATATTGCTTGCAGCCATATGGGAACTGACATTCTGCTCTTGGATTCAACTGCCGTGGACTTCTCTGGAATAGGAACGTGCAGTAAGATCAAAGGACATATGTGCATAATACTGCATTATGCCATCAAAACCTTTGCCTATCTGTAAACCTAACAGCTTATAATAGTAAACAATGACTGGTTTTTGATCCATGTCCTAGTGCCTATAAAACACAGCCTTATTGCAAAATAATCCACTAAAGGCTTCCCGCAAACAAATGAACCAATTGCTATAGGCTACGGAAAAGACTTGGGAACTGAAAGCCTAATAGGATTTAAAAGTAAATAAACTATATGCATACATGTATACAAAATCAAAGAAAAGATGAACTATTACAATCCTATCCCAGGTAGCCTTGGCAGTTATCTGTGTGACCTTAATTTAAGGCATAGTCTGAACATTTATTGGGAAGGCAGAAGGCATGTGAATGCATTCAAGCATAATAATGAAGCTATTGTGGTTGCGTCTGTTATGTCTTCCACACCTCCATAGATGTGGGAGATAAACAGAAGTCAGTTTTCCATAAAAATCAGACTGGATTTAGCTTGCCTTTACTCTATGTTGGAGCATGCTTCTCCATCACTGGAGAGATGCACTAAAACGCACCGCAGCTGAAAAAGCATTTTCAGTCTGGATTCCTCCTCTGTCACAGTTCAAATGCATAATAACAAAGAATGTTTAAAATTATGCTCAACTGAGAATTAGCTATCAACAGTGACACTAAACAGCCTTAGCTAGCAACTTCAGACTTTGGACTAAACTTTGATTATGTATTCTTTCCACAGATTAGCTGGTGGGAAGGGGGAAAAAAAAAAATAAAAAAAACACACACGCCACGTTTGATTGGTCTTAGATTACAGCTTCCTATCTGCCTGTGTTTCCCAAGGCAGACAACCTACTCCATGGGTGTCCAACCTTTTGGCTTGTCTGGGCCACAGAGAGTGAAAAGAAATTGTCTTGGGCTGCATACAAAATATATAATATACTTAAGGCATGTAAAAAAACAAAATAAGTTTTTTTTTATTTTATTTTATTAAAACATTTTTAAAAGAACAACAAAAACATAAAACCACTAGAATATTTGACCTCGTTTTTGGGAAACCAATGCATCAGTTCAATTTGATGGCACAGGTTGCAGTTCACAAAATGTTCGTCAAAGATTTTTTGATGAAGTTTTCTCTTTCTGCACTTCATCCTTGAAAACATTTGTTCGCAGATGTGCATGCCGCTAAAAAGTGATGATATTATTCTATGGTATAGAATTCTGGTAAAGAGACATGATCAAATTCTTGAGTTGAATATCTGATGGCAACTCTATACATTCCACTTGGAAATTCACAGGTAACGAATTTATGTCAACTGAAAACGGAATTGCAAATTGCCGTCCCCAACCTCATGCACAGCACAGGAGCTTGATGTTCCCAGTTCCCAGTAGGTATGTCCCAGCATGTTACCAGCCCTGCTTAGGAAATATGTCACTTCAATACCATTGCCCCGATAAATGTGATACCAGAAGCCTGAGTTCAAAAAAAAGGAATCATAGTGCAGGTCAACCAGCACGCAGTGAATGTATGATCCACAACTGGAATTTTAGATCTAAATTCTTCCCATACCTCACGATAAAATGTTAAATTTTGGAAGAATTAAATGGTATTTAGTAGCAGATTACAGCTGTACAACTAACCTCTTGTAATGCCTCTGATAGAGGAGTGATATTTTTGGAAGATACAATGGAAAAAGTAAAATACAATGTATTCTAAACAAGATAAAAACATGGGAATCCAAACAACTGGCTAATACAGACCTATAAAAAATATATCATTTATAGATTATTTTCTGGTTTTGCACCCCAAAAAGCTGAACATACAACAGTGAGTTATCAATTAATTCCTGAGCTCTGAAAGAGCTTTAAAAGCTCATGTTACATTTTCTTTAAGCCCACAATAGAAAAAACTGAAATGGATCCTTGGCCTATGGAAAACTGTACACCATTGCTGCTTCAATATAGTTATAGTCATGATAACCAATTCTCTTCCCACACACTTTACTTTGGATGACTTCACTAAAACTAATTATTCCATATGCTTCTGAGACGTGTTGAAGCTCTGTAGATAGGAGGTCACTGGTGGTGCCAACAGCCATGCCCTTTTGATGTTTATACATCACTCACACAACACGCTGAAAGTTCAAAGAACTCTTAAGTCATTTACAAGATCTGAATACCAAAGAGTACTTCCACAATTCAGATTTCTAGAACAAGATGAGCTTCCACTTATCACACAGTAAGACAGTATTTAACTTCTTGAAAAGAATGTTCTTATTTATCTTTTCCTCCAGAGTCATAGCCTAGACTTAGAGTCTTAAATCAAGCAAACATTTAAAAACCCACACACTTTAAAAAGATGACAAATGGATACAGCAGAAACCCATTATATGCAATATAACTATGATTATAAGTTATACCTACATACATATACTTGGTTAATGTAATCCAGCAGCAAACAAACAAGATCTTAAGTACACAATACATATGTTTAAAGTTTGTGTTTTTCACATCTACCCAGTGTCAGTTTATAGGATGTACTTATGGTCAAAGAAAGCAGTAGGCCAACAGAACAGCTTCTGGACAAAAAAAAGCTGCTGGCATAAGGAGACAAAAGACAGAGCCATATGACAACTGTTTATTTTCCCTTAGGATTCTGAACAAACGTACCGAGTTAGCAATCACAGTCTTTCCTCTTTAGAAAGAGTTACTGAATCACACTCCAGGAGGGAAAGAGATGATTGGTGCAGAGAGAACACTATTTCACATTTGGAAGTTCTGTTGTTGCTTTTGGTTTTTGTTTCGTTCGTTTTTAAATCTGATCTATGCATTATAGAGTTGACTTCTGTTCCACACAGAACACTTCCTGCATGCCACCACTCATCCCACAGCTTACAGCTACCCAAAGGTGCAGGCTCACATCAAAGACTCATTAGCTACAGCTACAAGTACCTTGTAAGTCTGTATCCTCCGATATTTAAAAGCATGGCTGGGTTGCTGTGGATGAGAGGTAATATGTCTGAAAAACCTCAAGAACAATAGGAAAGTGAAAAAATTTATAACAAAAGATGAGATTAGAATTAACAGATAGAAAGTACAGTCATGGGTTGCCAAACACAGGCTGCATGCTATTTACATATGCCTGTATGTGAAAGGGATTTCTTAGAGTCAATGCTTCAAATTAAACTTGAGTGCCAGATTTAGAAGAAGCAGTTCTTTCTACACAGACTTCTCTGAAAGTTAGTTCTGTTTTCCTGTTTTAAAAACCTCTTGTTAATCACTGCATTTCTGCACTTGCATATCTTACTACAAAACACAAAGTGCAGAACAAATATTTACGTCAGTTGCAAAACAGTGCCAGATTCTACTTTGCTAACTGTCAGACCTGTAACTACACTTTCAACCAGACTAAATTAAAGCAGATATAATTCTGCCTTTGTAATGGTACAAGCATGGTCATCATAGAACTTGTGTCACAGGGTTATTTGTAAATGTTCCTAAAAAACACAGAGCAACAGATATCAGTAACAGAACTCCAACACCACTCCTGGCCACAGAACAGAACTAGAAAGGGCAGGAAGCTTTCAGCAGTTCTCCCAGGAAAGAAATATAGAAGGTGTAATTTCTGGGTTTACTTTTGAGCAGCTGGTACTGTTGCAATTTCCTCAGCAACAATAATCATTGCCTGTTTAAATCTTCCACTTCTCTTGTTTTCAAAGAAACAAAGAACCTGCAGAAATACATCAAAATAAGCAGAACTTACTCTGAATTTTCTTGTAATATAGAAAATAGACTAGATTAGTGCTTGCTAACACAAAGTCCCTGAACAGGGTATTAAATTTTACCACTCCTTTCCCCCCTACTAAATGAATGCAGATTGATTTTCTCTACAACTTCAGGAAAGATTTAACATTCAGGGGTCCAACTATTGTTATATATCACCCATAATTCAAAACCAAAGGCAAAGAGTGCTAAACAGTGCATTTTGGAGTCTGAAGGATGATACACAAATACTAAAGATTCTTCATATAAGTAAATTCTCTCCCTTTCTTTTGCAGTCCAAAAGGATGTGAACAGCCATTTTACTCCTCATACATCCTGACTCCATCAAGAAACTTGCTGTGCTGCAGCTTGTTGCTTGTCTTATACCAATCAGTCCCGATCTCACCTCTAAATAGCATGTGAAACATCTACATGGAAATGATCAATTGTTGAATATAGCCAGCTCTAATAATAATAAAATACCACTCATGTATAAAAGACAACCTCTTTTACACATGTACACACTTTCAGATAAAGTTATTCACAGTATTAATTCATAACCATTTTTAGAAACTGTTTGCAAGTTGGTTGGCTCAGGCCTTTTTTTTTTGTAATATATATTTATTTTTAATTTCACAGTACCACAGACAGTCAACACAGGCTCGTTAGGGCCTATGTGTGCACTCATCAATCACCGCAGCGCTGGCCACGCTCAGGCTCGTGCTCCTTCCAATGCAAGACTTCCTGAGCAAAACCAGGCACTAGCAGCAGCACTCAAGTATTTTTTCCCCCCACTATCTGCAGTAGACTTGGGTGAGACTCTGTTTATTGAATTGGTTACTCCATAGTAAAGCACAGATAAGAGGTACTCCTTAGTCCCTAGACATGAATGTTTATACATAACATCACTGTAATGCATGAAGCAAACTCTCCAAGGAGAGCTGCCCAGATCCTGGTGAGCGGGAGAGGGTCTGGTTACAGCCATTTATTAGCACACAGATGGCAGCTCAGCTTCAGAGGTCTCCAAAGCAGTGGGGATGGGGCCGTGGCAGTAGCCCAGTTGTAGGTGCCTGCAACCATTAAATGGCTCAGCCACACACTGCCACAGGGCTGTAGGCTGGGACCAGGACAGCTAACCCCAGCTGTCCCAGCAAGAAAGTTTACTCAGCTTCTGCCTTTTAGTAGCCTTGCCCTTGTTGTCCCTCATAAATGAGTGTCTAGAGAAGAGCATGCTGCTGTTTAAGCTGTTATTCAGCATATCCAGCTGTTTAAACAGGCAGTGACATACTGCACCAGGCATCATTAAATCCTGCTTTCAGACAGCTAATCAAGCCATCAGTGAAACTTGGTAATTAAGATTTGTAATAAAGATTTCTCCTTCAAGAAATCTTTGTTTAACAAAGGAGAAGCTAAACTGGAGCTGTCTGAAGGAGACATAACTGTCTCCACGTTGTCAGCAGGGGCCACCACCCCACAGCTCCGCATACCACCCTGCTTCCAGGCACCGGCTGTGCAACAGGCAGCCCCAGATCTCCACAGCCCAGCTTTGGCTGTTCCAGTAACTGGACAGAAATGCAGGCCAACAAACCTCGGGAGGAGAAAAACCACACTTGTCCAAGAGCCCTTTTCTGCATGAAGGGCAGACTGCAACTCCACACTAGGCAAGAAGGGCAGTGCCTGCTCCAGCCCAGCCTGTCCCTCAGCCCATGGAGCAGCATCAAAGACCCATCCTGCTTCTGACAAGACCTTAAGACGTGTAAGTTATGACATATATTTCAGAGTGCTTTTTAACAAAGAACAGCTGGGCTAGCAACTTCAGTTATTAGGTTAAGGTTAACAGACCTGGTTGTAATCTCATGCTAATGATGTGTGTACAGCTGTTTCACAGTGATATAAAACATAATTAGTAAGCTGCTTATGAAGATAGTCCAAATAAAGTTTGCTGGTTCGTTTTTTTTAAACCTTTAGTTTTCTAGTTAGCATGGATTTTTAATACAAGAATCAGGTAGCTTGCAGTTCTATTTTAAGAATTAGTACTACCATCAAAAAGGCATTTATTTTCTATGTCCCAGTGTCTTTTTCCAAGAAGATCAACAATGGACCAACAGAACTGCAACTTGTACCAGGAAAAACACTAGAACACTTTTCAAAAGGCAGCCTGTAAGAGCTGGTGGGACAACCACTACAAGATAGGAGATTTCTTCAGAATTGTCCTATAAATTCAGATGTTTTAAATTAAAACAAGATTCTACTATTTAACTTTGAATTATTAAGGAAACAGATATGTAATTAATTTGCTCTCCATTGCAAACACATTTATGCAGTTCAAAGAAATTACAAAGTAATCCACAGCATCTTTAAACCATATTTGAGTAGAAACAGACTGAAATGATTGAATATGCAACTGCATAATTTGCCAGTAATAGCTAATGATCAGCGGATACCAAAGTGTCTGCAGTCACATTCGCAAATATTTCATCAAAATATTAATTAAAATCCATCCACATACTCAGACACTGAGAATATAAAAAAGATGTTACTCTCATGATCATCAGAACAAAGATATAACCTGTTTCTTTAATGGACAGCTTATTCCTCCCCAGCTACTGCAAATTTTAACAGGAATTCCAGCTGCTTGAAATAATTTGGGGGTGAACCAGAGATTTTACATATTTAGTCTACTCATGCACGATATAAACCTTACTTCAAGAAGTTAATTAATCGTAAGGAAATACTCCAGAAGTAGGTTGCAGAACACCACAGCAATGTCAGAGTGTGCTTGCAAGCACGTATTCCTCAAAGACTGCCTCTTATCCTATAGAGCTACGACATTCCTACACATACAGACACATCCCTGTCAAGTTGTGCTTTCTGCTGAAGGGAACTACACTCTGCGTAGAAATTAAGAGTGAACAAAGATTCTTCACTTTCAAAGTTGCTCTCCTTGCAACTACTGGTCCCTCAAGAACTATAAAAACAGATGTTATAAATGAAAACAAAAATGCCCTTATTTTGATCCTACCTACCATCTGTGCCAAGGGAATTCACTGGAGCAGAGTGTCAACTAATTTAAATTTTAAACAGATTAGTGGTTTTACACAAATGGAACGATGTTCCTTTTGATCATGCAATGTAATAATGGTAATTGAACAGACAAAACAAAATGTTTCCCTGTGAAGAGGGAGTCAATTCTCCTTAAGTAAGCAGTAATGATGGGGAAAAAAAAAGCCAGGAATCTGGACATAAACCATGACTCTCCAGAATATGCAATCAGTGCAAAGAAACCTTTCAGAAATAATGTTAGTTTCTTGACAGGAATACATTCCATGCAAAACCATCCTGACTCAGACAGCAATTGAGAGCATCAAATACAGAGAACTGTCACAGCTGTTTTAATTAGAAATGCATTTTCTGGTCAAATTTCCTATGACCTTAGCCAAACACATTGCCTATCACAGACAAAAGCAACATCACATCCACTATTGTGACTTACCTTCATCATTTGAGGAAAGAAAATACCTGGTCAAAAAACTCCCATTTTTTTCCCCTCTGTGTTGTACAGCCTCTCAACTTCAAGAGAGCAGTCTGAGTTCCTCATCGCACCATTTCCAAGGGGAAAACAGACTGAGCCTTCCAGTTCTTTCAGAAAGTACACCAGGTTGGTTACATGATCAAAATCCCTTGCTCCTTTACTGCACTGTTTCAGTGAAAGGCTTACAGCCACCGCCATCACACCATCCATTTTGGCTGAGCCTAAAAAAGTCAATAGTATTCACAACAGCCCTAGTGTACCTCCAAGCAGGCCTTCACGCAGCCACATCCAACACCCATCACTGCTTGCAGTGCTTGTGGCCAGCAGTGAAGGCTCACTGAGGCGGAGCACAGCCAGCAGCTTGGCCACGGGTACTGCTGCAGCTCCAGGACACGTCCTGGCCACGTCGGCTCTGGAAGCTACCTCCACTCCTTGTGACAATGACCCCCGCCCACTCTTCATGCTTTGGGTGTACTAGGACAGCAGCAACGCAGCAGGCCTGCTCAATGCTGTTACAACCCACGGTGGCTACGTGGCCACACACAGCCAAGCGGCCAAGTCCACAGCCACTGAGGAACGGACACTGAGAAGGCAGGGTAGTTTCCTGTGCAAAGAGCTGATTGAAAATCCATTCTCACGGGCACACCCAAAATAACGACAAATATATTTTCTTGCACTGTGTTACATGATAAGCAGCAGGTACCCAGTAAGTGCAGCACAGCAGGAATACATTAATGCTGTTGTTCTAACACCAAAACTTTCGCATCTTTATTCCGCAGAAGTCTGAGCCCACGTACGTATACGGATCTGTACAAGGGAGGGCACACTGTGCTCTATCCCTCACCAATACAGGACAGACTGGAGGATAACATCTAAGGGTTAAACCTGGTACAAAATCAAGTAACAGCAGGCAGCATTGGGGTCAAGAAGCTACCCAAGGAGCAGCCTGCACTCACCAGTTTGCTACAGTCCAATACAGACTACTGTCATTTACATTAAGAAGAATAGGATTTTCTTGTTTGATCACTTATATAAAATAGAACAGGGGTTTCCAGTATTGCAATTTGTACAGCATCACTTTCATCATTGGTCTAGATACACCAGTCTATTTCTGGTTTGCTACATGCACAGTGCTTTGTCTACCACTGAGCTATGCACTCTGTACTTCTCAAGCCTTTGAGCAGCAATAGAGTTTAAAACCAAGAGTCATTACTAGGCCAGTTATTACCTGATGTCAGCACAAGATCTCACACCTAGATCAAGTAGCTTAAAAAATACATTACTTGCATAGATATTTTAGAGAGGAAAAAATGCAGTTGATTGCAGTAACCAACAGCCACTGGACTGGAGCATCCTCAGAGCCCCTCTGCCACAGACACAGGAGCTCTGTGTTTTGTTCAAAATGCAACTCAGGAAGACACAGCCCCACAACCATGGGACAGTGATGCCTACACTGCCCAGAGCACAAGCAACAGCCACACACAGCCCGCAGGGAATTCTGCAGAGTGTCCAAAAGCAGAAAAAGGAGAAAGCTGGGAGAGACCAGCACAGCAAGCAGCCTGCTGTTCATCAATGCCAACTTGTCTTACACTGATTATCAGCTAAGGCAGCAATTTCCAAACTCAGAAGTTCCTGGAATAAACTTGTCTCTCAGAAAAACGAGCTGCCTTCAGTGCACCAAAGCAAAAATCAAGCAAGGTAATAAAAATAACTTTATTACACACTTGAGTAAACAAGCCAGGAAATAAAACTACTTTGATTTCATGTGGTAATAGTTCAGCAGGATGGAATACCTTTCTATTTCCAGAACAGAAATACAGATGCTAAAGCAGTACTGGATAAGAAATCGGTTTTGGCGTATAGCTTGACGCACATGTTTGGACACCTCTCTGAGGGAATTTCCTGCGTGCATTCTTTTATTTTACATGCTGAAGATACGATTGCATTCTACCTTCTCACAGACGTGACTACAGAAAACAAGGAACAGAAATCTGGCGGCCTCCGAGGGCCAGCAAAAGTCACGGCAGCCTCCAGCTCGCTTTTCTCACGAAGTGGGAAACTTCACCCCGGGCTGACGAAGTTCAGGCAAGGAGCGAATGACACCGTGCTTTTCCCTGCCGTGGAAAACCCCCCTGCCATCAGCGCTTTGTCACGGGAACAGGGAAGAGAAGCGGGGGGGAAGGAGGGAGGGGGAGGAAGGGAGAAAGTCAGAGGCGCTCCCTTCCCACTGGGGAATCTATTTTTACTTTTTTCCGAAGTTGAATCCTGTGTCTACCGCCGCATGACTCACTCCGGCGATTTAAAATGCTTTCAGCTCCTCCGGGCGACAACCTGGGGAGCACAGATGGCCGAACCCCTTCCCCGGGGCCGCGAGCGGCAAGGAAAAATGCGGGGCGGCGGACGAATAGAAGAAACACAGAAATAACCGGGGAGAAACGGCAGCTCCCACGCGCGCTCCGCGGACCGGCGGGGTTCCCACCCGGCGGACGCACCCGAGCCGGGAAGCACAATGGAGCCGGCGGCGCACGCCGGCAGCGCATCCCCGCCGCGCTCCGCACCTCCCGCCGCCCCGCACCTCACCTGCGGGGCCGGGCCCGGAGCGCCGCTCCCCCGCCGCCGGCAGCGCCGAGGCCAGCAGCAGCGGCAGGAGGAGCCGCGGGAGCCGGGCGCCGCTCCACGCCATCTTCCCCCTCCGCACCGCCGCCGCTCCCCGCGCCGCCAGCCCCGAGGGCTGAGGTGGGAGAAAGGGGAAAAGCGCCGCCAGGAGCAGCCGGTGCCGCGCCCGGGATGCCGCTCCTCCTCCGCGGCGGGCAGAGCGAAGGGCGCTGCCGCCCGCCCCAGGCTTTATACGGCGGTGGGAGGACCCGGGCGGGCGAGGGCGCCCGGCGGCGCAAGAGGAGCCGCTCGTGGCCTCCGCGCCCGGGCGCACACCGCCGCGGCAGGGGCGGGGCCGCCAAGCTCCGCCCTCGGACGCCGCGGGAGCGCAGCGCTGCGCGGGGAGGGCGCGCCCCGGCCCGGGGATGGAGCGCGTCCGAAGGCGGCAGTGCGACAAAAGCCAGCTGGGGCAGCGGTAACAGCACTGCGCTCCCGCTCTGCTTGGAAACAGTATCACTGCTAACACCCCAGCGCAGGAGAGTCCGCACTTCCATAACCAAACGCCAAACAAAACCGACAAAATTCATTTCTCATGGGTGCCATTATTTTCACCCAGTACCGTGGCGGGAATGAAGGAGATACCCTGAGATGCGTTATTCCCGTGTTTTTCTTCCTGTTGCAACACAAGATGTATTCAAAATAATAATAACGTAAGTGTTCAAAATAATAATAACTTAAGTGCTAATAAGTCACATATAATCCCAAAAGCAGATGGTACCTATTGAGATCAGTAAGGGTTTATGCCTTGGAAACATTACTGGAGGACCAAGGGCATCATCCAAACCAAAAATTTGTGCTGAAAGAAGGACTCCTGTATTTAAGATCCACCTATATAGCAGTCAAGTAGACACCTCATTTTTTATCTTAAATGCTTCTATGGACCTAGCAGATGTGATTTTTGGATCCACAGAGTGAAAAATAAGGGTGAAAGAAGGGAAAACCTGACTGTGGCATCCTTTGGTTTGGAATCTCAAGCAGAAATCAGGCCCAGCGTTACGTGCCCAGATGCTTGCATGGCTAATTGGGAGGACTGCATCAGGCAGTACGTGGCAGGGAGAGAGCACAGGAGTTCACCGCTGGGTCCCAGCAGCTCTGAGCACAGAGAAAGCCCAGGCAGGGGAAACAGGGAAATGCTGAAAATGAAGGAACCTGTCAGTGAAGTTGCAGTTGATAATTACAGGATTAAAATAAAAGTTCTTTTGCATCTTGGACAATTATTCATAGCCGCCTTTCTCCTGCCACCTCCATCAGGCTCAACAGAGAACAAAAATCATCTGAGACAGATGAGCACTGCTCGGTTCACATCCCTGCATGGCTGCTCACCCTCCAAGGAGCAGCACTGCTGCACAACACGAGTGCTGCTCTGGCTGCGAGTAATGCCATGACCTGGGCACACTGTGAGCAGTTCTTAGTCATTTCAAGAATCAAGTTCAAATGTTAGATAAGAAACTGAGGGAAGGTGGAAAGAAAATAGTTACAGCTATAGTCTTAAGGTAGAATACAGGTAAGAAACTTTTAGAAAGAGGATCAAACCTTATCGCAGGTCTGGTAACAGTAACACTTGTACTTAGAGATGTAAAGAACATGTAAGTACAAGGCTGACAAATAAGCAGTCATCAGGAAGGAATAAAATCACAGTAGATATGTAGAATATCATCAACCATATAAGAAAGGACTTTTTATTACTTCAATAAAGCCAGAGTGGAAAAAGAAAGACTGTTGGGCATCATTTCAGAATAGCATAGAGCTGAGGTCATGGCTCCCATGGACAGGAAGCAGGAAAGCTCAGCCCTCAGGATCGAGGGTAAAACCATCAGCTGAGTGTCATGTAGATGCAGTGCTCCAGGGAACTGCTCCCTGCAGCCCAAACCTGGCAGCAGCACAGCTTCAGTAGACAGCAGTACACAGGTCCTGGAACTACACCCTGACATGAACACCAATGGTTTGCTAAAGAGGTATCAGAGAAATCCCAGGTAGCATTTTGTTACCAAATGTTCACATAGGCAGTAGTAGAAAAGAATGAAAACTATTAATGAAAGAAGGATGTAATATGTAATAATTAAAAGAAAGGAGGAAGCTGGCAAGGATACATTTCTAATGTATGACAAAAATGGGTGGAGAGAACTGCAATAGAAAAAAATACAGGTGCATAGCAAGTTCATGCCCAGAATTTGACTAAAGAGTTCTACATTTTCTTGTTATTTTCCTTGGTCTCTTCTAAACTAATTTTATTTTAGAATTTTCTTTGAAAATTCAAGTTTTTCCCCAGGAGAACACAGAGCTGAAAGCGGTGCATGAAAGGCAATAGATGTGGTGAAACCATCTCCTATCCCCAGAGGCTTTGCTCTGCCCGACAGAAAGGAAAATGCTTGTGAAATGCCAGCGCTGAGTGCGGCCAGCTGCAGAATGCCCAGGAGCTCTCTCTAGCCCTGCCTCTGCAGACACGGGGTCAGACGGGCTTCTTTTGTCCAGAAATATCAACTTCAAGGCATGAGCTGGCAGCTGGAGGTTAGGGCTGTTACAGCGTTCCCAAATCTCTGAACTAAGCAGGAACTTGTCCTCAAATTAAGTCTTTTGAGGAATAATGTAGGCAGTGTGTTCTGTACCATGCAAGTATACATGTTGTGCTACAGAGGTTAACTCCAGAAACAATTTGTACAAGTATCCCAAGACATAGTCTTACATTGCCACCTTTTGTACCTTTGACTTTTGACCTTATCGAACCTTCATAAAGAATAAAACCTTCCTTTTTCTCTGAAACAAGGCAATTTCTCCATGGGAAATCAATAGATTTTGTGAAGCAGACATGGAGGAGGGGAGAGAACTCATTCCTGTTAGTTGTGTGGATCTGAGCATGGGAGCCCAAAGGATTTTCTTGTACTAAAACTCCAGAAACAGTAAGCAACACCAGAAAAGGGAGCGAGCAGCTGCAAGCAGTGCTCTCTTCAGAAACTTACCCTGAAAAGTGATTTTCTGTAAACTTACATCCAGTTGCCAAACTACTTTTTTTTCTTTTTTCTTTTTTTTTTTTTTTTCCCATTGGGGTGCATTTTTCAAAGGATCAGCAATAACATCTAGGATTCAGCTGGCAGATATTTGAGCAGAATTCTCAGAGACCTCTGTAGGAGGCAACAGCTCCCTGAGTTGTTTGCAATACCCAGTCCTTCAGTGCCTTTTTCCTCAGATGTCCAGATACTCCCTTCTATCCCCATCTCCTTCTCCCATCTGTTTCCTAACTTCATGGAATCATCATACAGCTGGCAACTTCCATCTTGCCTAAACCACCAACAAGGTTATGTTTCAACATATGGATAACAATTGCAACGTGGAATGGAAACAGATGTAATTCATTGCATTGCAAGCCCATCATTGCAGCCAGATGGAAGCAGGTTCCATCACAGGAAGCTGCTTTCTGAATTATAAAAGTTATAGTTATGCTTTATAAAGATGAAATTGCAGCAAGGGAGGAAGGACCTTACTCTGCCCATGTAAATCAGCAGCAGTCAGAGCTTTGTTGCTTCAGATGTGTTTAATCAGCAGTCAGGTGGGTAGTGCAGTTAACGAGGAGGAAAATTGAAAGGCATAGGAAATCAGTGATGAAGGTGGCAAAGCCTTAGCAGTATTTACAAAGGAACAGCAGCTCTCTTTTAATATTCACCTTTTGTTCATTACATCCATCCCATGAAATGAATGAAGTTGTCACGTGCTGCAAACTGAGCTAAAGAAGAGAAAAAAGGGAAGATGAGCTTTTCCCATCTCCAGCATTTCATGCAGAAACATCACCTTTCCCTGAAGAAGTGACAGCAAGGCCTTTCTCTTCAAAGCACTTCTTCAGCCCTCCTGCACTCAGGCATGGTTCATCTTCCACAACGACTTTTGCAGACAAGCTGTAAAACCTAACATGTAAAACAAGTCAGGCAAACCAGAGATTACTTACATCTTCTTCTAAGAGATCTTTTTCATATCTTCCAGCTACTTTTTATTATATTCTAAGAAAAACATAAAACCACAGAATGTGCTCCTGCTGGGCTTTGTCTGTCCTTGAACTCATCTAACACTGCACGTCTAAGAGTCCAAACCTCCTTCATTCAAGAACCCCACTAGCATATCTTCTTAACAGATGCTGAAATGAGGCAGCATTGAGCTACCTTCCCTAATATTACAACGTTATTGCTGATCATTAGGCAGTAATAAAAGGGGAAAAAAAGAAAAAAAGAAGAAAAAAAACAAGATTAGTCTGTGGAAAACCAGGGGACGGAAGGAATTGTCAGCAATTCCTTCACTGGCAGCAATACTCTAAGAACGAAAAAGAAATATCATGCAAGTAAGGTTATTAGTTTCATGTCATAAATACTTGATTACCTGACTGTTTCCCCTTGAGTTTAGATTAGTAATTCATACCTATTTTTCCAAATAAATGATTAACCTTTTTGAATGATAAATTCAACTGATCAGTATTTTACATGAATTAGGGGTATTATCTGAAAATAGCAGGGATTCATTATAGAACAATACTAAAAAATAATATTCCAAAGTAAAATTTGAAAAATCTCTTTTCAGTTATAGCAAATCATGTTCTGCAGGTATATCTCACTGAAATGATGACATCTGTTTTCAGTCAACCACAAGCCTATGAAATACTAGAGCTAAGCTAGAATGAAATGAACAGAAATGCATGGGTGTTGTTGGTTTCTTTAACAAATACATCAATATGAGCTTAAAGGCCCATCTGGCAATAATATAGCATTTAAACATGCATCATATTGCCTGACCCAGTATGTGCATGTGATTCCTTAACGGGCCTCTTGAGCAGTTCAACCCTAATGAGAAATCTTCCATAGCCATTTTATTTTCAAAGAATCAGGCTAAATGTTACTGCAATTCTACTCTAGCTGTCTGAAAATAGTTTTTCTTTGGTTGCCTCCCTTTAATTTATCCCCAGCTCCAATAAGAACAGAGCTGCCACCCCAGTCTTGTTATTATGGGCGCGATCCAGTCGGTGGCCGAGAGGCCCCACTCTGCTCAGAGCCACTCCTTCAGGGGATGTCCAGCACCTTGCACTGCTGAGCACGGCGTCAATCACTCGGGCTATATTCATCATGTCTCCCAAGCCATCCAATCAGAAATCACTTTGTTGCTTTCGCTCATTCATAATTATAGCCATGAACAGCCCAAATGAGCAAAAGATTAATAGTGCTAGCAAACATTTCCAGGGTATAATCAGCTGTCGACCCATAATTACTCAAACGATCGAATGAGTGGCTTTGAAATTACAAGGAGAGTTACATTCCTGTGCTGAGACTGAGCAGCAAGACATGAGTGCCCATGAAAACCCGTGCTACGATTTTTGTCTGCGGTCCATCCACCGGTATTTATGACATGCTTGCTCCAGCCTCAAGGCCCCATCCTGCACTACTGAAGTGTGCACCATAAGAGAAAAATATCCCACTGACCGTGCCTTAAACCAGACCTTCTGCACTGAGGGAGGTCTTAGACATTTGGCCTAAGGCCAGGTCTGATCCCCATTTTTTGCTTTCATTGCACTAATTTGTGCATGATTCATGTAGGCATCAAAAGCTGTAAATTAAGCCCTGCACAGTGCATCTTGTAAACCCTGCTGACCAGGGTTGATCTTGTAAAAACGTCAGTTCCATCACCCCATAAAATTTAAAATGCTATGCAGGACTTCAAATGAGTGGTGTTGAAATAGACAGTTAATCATAATGAGTAATTTCAAGGCTTGCATTTGTTAAAGTTTAGGGATGCAGAAAAAATATATAATTGAAAAGGAGCTGACATTCAAGAGAACAGGCTTAAAGCAAAGAGGTTTTAAACATTTACTGTGGGATGAATAGGAACTGGTGGAAAAATGCACTTATGAAATTGTCTGAAACTGGGAGTCTATGTGAGCATTTATGTCTCTGTCAACAAACCATCGTAATGTAAAAAATGTTCCTCTGAAATAAGTCTGTGGTATTAAACAGACTGAAGAGCATCCCATGTGTTCAGCCAATAGGGGAGGGCAGGTCAGTATGTGTTTTCCAAGAGTTACCCTAAAGCTCTCTTTTCTTTTGAGATTTCAGAAGCCTGGTCCAGTCTCCTAGAGTGGCAATTTGGGAAAACCGCTGGAGCAGGGAAGCTTCTCCCACAAGTATTCCCCTAAGGGTAGACATCAGATTTCATATTCTCTGTTACCGGAATGGGTTTTGGTCTGATTTTCTTTTCCTGACCCTGCCCTCTGTGAGTTTTATGGCTGTTCTGCCTGTCCACAGTGATCTCATTCTCTCCAGCTGTCTTATTTAAGGTAAATAGAAACTGCTGTCTGACAAAACCTAGTTTTGACAGGTAGGTCTTTCTGAGTAGTATTAATAAGTAATTAAAGTTAATTTAAACAAAATTGGCATCAATTTAGCCTTATTTCCTACTTCCTGTGTGACCTAAATGAGGAATCCCAGATGGCCCCAGAACTTCTGGCAGAATTTCTGCAAAGCTGGATTCGAGAAAGACAGGAGATGGGCTGGCAATGATTTCGCTCTGCTAGAGTGCCTTTGCAGAAAGCCTTCAGCTTTCCAGCCTTCAGCAGGCATTGTGTGACAGGCTGACCACAGGAAAGGTAAGGAAAAGCTGAAAGCCACAGATCTTACTTATTTTAGTGCCTCTCTGATTGGTCAAAATACCATATGTCTTTGCAGAACACCTCACTCTTTTGCCTTTGGACAAGAAAACCTTTTATGGGGCAAGGGAGGTGGCATCCAATAAAAACACATTGTGAAAAATAAAAATAAAAACAAAAATAAACCCTATCTTTACATAAATGGTTAAATACTGCTACTAGGAAAGTTGGAGACCCTGACACGAGAAAGCAAGCAAGGAGATTTCATGACTGCAGCAGTAGGAGAATATGCTTTTCTGCTTAGAAACATTAAGGAGCTAAATTCTTTGTGGATTTTTTTTTTCCTGTCTTCTTCTCCATCTTTTATTACATATGCACATAGTTTTATAGCTTTATTTGGTAAAGGGGAATTTGAAGAGAAGGTGTGTTCAGCTAAGTAGAAGAAAAACATTTCTGCAGAGCAGGGATTGCACCAATACTAGCACGCATAAGCATTGAGCTCCACTTCAGAGCAAGTCTGAGATAGGCACAGATTCAAGTCTTTAACAGTAAAATGGACAGGAGTGGCTGAAATAATGCAAAAGTTTTAGGTTCCAGGTGGTGTACATGCCAAAAACATGCCAAAGCACAGATAACTTTTTGGGGACTGGCAGCTTGTCTGGGAGGCACACTGTGAGCAGAAGCACGGTTCTGGTTGATGCAATCTGCTCTGCATTCAAGGCAAACAATACATACTTAGTGTTCACCTATCTCCAGGGAATGACTGGAATAAATGAAGAAGTTCCAATGGAGCCTCAAGAGGGCTCTTTTCAAAACTTTTATAATTTTAATTATATTTTAGCATATCATTCAGTGGGTGCCAGGATAATAGCCACTTTGAATCTTTGAAATAATTTTTCAGCCTGCAGTTTGTGCCTCTTTCATTTGCATGCTCAGAAAGATGATAATTCTGAAAATTCCTCAGGTTGGCTAAACCTGACATTGGCAGTACATTCTGCTCCTTTACTCTGGGCTGAAGGAGGGTATTTTCAGAGGGGACCTGGCTGCTTCCCTTCCAGATAATCCCAGGCCTGCAATGTACAAGGCAACCAACAGATTGATTCTACATTAGGGAATGTGATGGAATGAAATTCCTTCCTATTTAAAGAAAAGTAAACAGAAACTTCCTCTAGAATGGAAGATCACCATGATCACCAGCAGGAGTCACAAGTAGCGCAGCAGCAATCCAGTTTTGTGAATGGCGTTTCATAAAATCACAAGCAGGATTAAGAATGTGGCCAAAATTGGACACAGCCTGAGAATTACAAGTTGAGAAGCCTGGATCACTGTTTTTCTCCTGTTCCTTTTTCCTCTGGCCATCCAGAGGATATGTACAGTTCAGAAGGCTGCAGCCAAAATCACTTTCACAATGAAGCACAGAACTCACAGAACTTCAACCTAATACTGTCCTTGGGTAAGCTGTGCAGACAGTTCCTGCCACAGGGTACTTAAATGAGGAACCAAAGTTGGTAGGCACTGAGCACGCATCTCCAGCACACTCCTAGTAAACCACCAAGTAAAAGCGATCATGTTATCATACCATAGAAAAGGGATAGATACAAGTACTCTTGTATGATCGTATGCATAGTGTTGCCTTTGAGATGTCTACACTTTGTTAAAGTGTAGCCTGATAGCCAGAAGGAAGTAAGGAAAACCTTATAGCCTCTGCATGTGACTCTGGCAGGCAGCTACCTAGCAAATTATCACCTCCACAAAACCCTTACTTGCAGGAAAGCCTTATTAACGTGACTCTCATGTTGTGCTTACATCTCTTAACTACTTAGTTGTTTATTAACTACTTAGTTGTTTCCATCCAGATAGACTTGATACAAATTATAAAGACATATATCACTTGCAGAAAACATTTTCGTCTCTTTTCTGTTACATATATTCTCAGTTTCAAGATGTTGCCTCTTCACATTTGCTATTAAATATCTATTTTCCTCAAAATTCTGTGTATCCAGAGCTGTACTAGCACTGCCTTAGCTTTGTCTCAAGATAAATGCCTCTTTCAAAAGCTCTGAGGGTCAGTACATATTCCGTTCTCTGCATTTCAGGAGAGACACGTGACTATCTTCAGCTCAGTCCCCTTTTGTCCTGCATTCTCTTTTGCTCTGCCAGCTCTGTACGGAGATGACTCAAAGTCTCTAAGTCTGCCAGCTTGCTCCAACCTGGACTGGTGCTCAGAAACAGCAGCATTCATTTCCAGGTCTTTGGTAAATGCATTGAAAAACGAATACAACATTTCCAGTCATGTGGCCTTCATCTCTTTTCAAGATCCTTTTGAAGTTGTTAGTTCATGAGATTCAAGAAACAGATCCCAAGGCTATATATCACTTAATCATATCCCTCTGGCTGGAGTTTTGTTTTTGCCAGATGGAGTGTATGTACCTAAGTGGAACACAGCTCGATGGAGTTGTTGGATCTGGCCTCCAAGGTCAGTGCCATCTGAAGAATTCCAGGCTGCCAGATAACATAAAAACCATGGTTTCTGCTTCTCAAAATAGCGTCCATGAAAGTCATTTTGAAATTGTAGTTCATGCAAGAAACTAGGAACTATTATCAGTGTTTCTAGTTTGTCGACTGAAGGCAAAGTGTTTTGGTCCCACCCTCCTAAATAGCACATTGATACTATTAGCTCCTTGGGAAACTGTTCAAGATAATAAAAAGTGATAAGTGAACCCCATCCTTCAGACAGGAACATTAAGGCATCCCTGTAGATTACTAATTTCATTATTGCCATCACTGTGGTCAGTTTGATAGTGCTTGTCACAGGAGGAGCATCAGACACCCTGCACAGCATTGCAGTGGCATATGCAAAAGCACACTGAGCAGCACCCTAGCTAGCATCTTAGCATCTGAATGATGATAAATCTAATGCTAAATATTTACTGAGACACGGGGACTTCTCAAATCACTATATAAAGACAGTGTGAAGTATTAGTATTGCCACAGGCTGTACACATTACCCAGTTTGAAGGTTCACCTCCCTAGAGAACTACTCTGGCTTTCCAAGTCAAAGAGTAGAAATCATTTGCTCACAAACCAAAATATAATCTTAAAATTGTACCACGCTTGAAGCAGCCACCAAAGCCGAAGAAAACATTATGATGCAATTTCCAAAGGAAAACAAAGGCAAGATAAAGGCAGAAGAAAATCCCCTCTAAATCACAAGAAAAATCATTTACTGCTTTGGGCAAAATCTCGATTGCAGCCTCTTTCACTTCTTTGTACCTTGTATATTCTTTTCCAGATTAGGGTCAGAGGATGAAGATTCCCATTGTTTCAATAAGAGCAGACCATTTAATCATGCTCTTCATATCTTCCTTCTGCTTGCTGTTCATTAGCAGCCTGGCTTGCTGCATGTCAAAATACATTTGCTCTGTTGAGTTATTACAAATGTTTCTCCACTCTCTAGGATTTGGATGGAAAATGTTGCAATGTTTATGCTGTTGGAAAAGAAAGTAAAAACTTTTTTTTTTTTTCCCAACAAAGGGTCTGGGTAATGGGGGAGGAGGGGAGACGTGGTGAATTAGATAGCTCTCCAACATAATTCTAATGTTTTGTTCCCCCTATGCTCTAGGACTATAATTGAGACATCTGATGTCTCATTTTGCACACATGAAATGGTGCAGCTGAATATAAGCTTCCATAAACAAGCCCTGTACATTTGAACACAACTGCACGTAGGCTATCCACACACTTTTTCCACTCTGGCTGTTCCTCCCTGCAGGCAATTGGGGAAGATATTTTGGCCACAACTCCACTGTAGATTACTCCACATTTTAGTCTGATTGGAGTGAGGAAAAAACTACTGGTTAAATGTTCATGATTTTCAGCCAGCAATCCCTCTCCTTTAAAAGGAATCATCACTCCCAGGCTGACCTCCAAGGTAGAGCTCTGCTTGCAAGAGCATATATCCTTTGACAGTGAATTTACTAAAGTTACTGAATTTTTATTGGCTCTGATTGCTTTTGATCCAGGGCAAACAGGGAATACTAGGCCAGGATTTGCTTTACAAACATGATTTATATCATTTACTTTTTCTTTTTTGTCCTAGAGAAAGCTAACCTTTTTCCCAAGGAATTTCTCTGAAGTGAGTCACAAAAGACAGTTGTTGCCCAAGCACTTACAGGAAAGATGGATTTACATTTTATTTTCATTTTTAGGAAAACTCTCCTGTCACACCATACATCTCTATGACTAAATTAGGTCATTCCTTTCCTTTTTGCCTCTTTGCATTGCAGAAGAGAACAATCGTGATCTATCAGTCTGTCATCATGCAAGAAGGTTGATTCTGAGTTTGTCCATCCACTTCAAACTCCACACAGACTTCAGTCTGTGATTCCCATCAGTTTGGGGCTCCATAAACAATGCATGACTGGGCAGAGAAAGGCATTGATATTTCAGCATGTAAACATGTAAAAACACCTAATTTAGTGGTTGACAGCAAAGAAGAGCAACTCTCTGTGACATGGTCTCCTCCTAGCCCACTGAAAAATATTTGGCAGTCAGCAAAGATTCAGAAAACAGTTATCAGCAAGGGTTTGCTCCTCCACATATATTGTGCCTGAGATGGCTGTCCATGACAGGTCACTGGGAGACAGCATTCATCACTGTTCAAAGCACTACAGCTGTGCTGCACAGCACCACTGTCCTCTTCAGGTGCCCCAGGTCTTCCCCTGGCAGCTATGCTATAGGGAATCCTGTGCCTTTTTTAGTATTGACAGAGGATGCAAATACTGCTTTCACATGGTTGATTCCTTTAAATGTCTTCAGTAGATTATAAATGTAAGGAATAAATTTTTAACTTTGCACTAATCTCATCCAGGATTCACATACATACACTTCAAACCAAAGTTCCCTTTTGCACTGCCAAATGCTCAGTTATTAGCAAAGGACTAATGGAACTCAGCTTAGTTAGTGCTCTACAGGCACATGGATCTCCAAGAAAGAGGCCACTGTCTAACTAGATCTGCTGAAATCATTAATTCTAGTGTCATTATTTAGAGAATTCCCTGACACATGGAAGTAGTAAAAACATAAGATGTGGGGTTAAAAGGAATGTAGCACTTTCATAATTCTATTTGCTTGTTTTTATTATTATTTTGTTTGTTTGGAGAGGAATCATAGTCTTTATATTCTGATGCAAGTAGAAGTATTTGATCACCTGAATGTCACTCAGAATATTCCTCTTACATACCTCCATATCATAGCCAAGAACATGAGTTATGTTACCACATTTTGGTCCTCAGCAGACTAAACTGTTGATGCCATGCTGACAGCCTGTCAGCAGTCACCAGCCATTAGTGGCATTTTGTGGGAAAGCATCTGCAAATACCTTATCAGTACAGCCTTACCTCAGCAGCAAAAATGGACACACAGCATCAGTTCTCATGGCCTGACCAGGATGAATATGCCACGTTCTTCCTCCTGGATGGAGAGCACTTTAATTGGTATGAATGGCAGGTGGGTAGCTCAGGTGGAGAGGAATGTAATTGCCTCAAGGAAAGGATGAAGGTCCAGGAATTGTGACAATTCTCTACATACCTGTAATCAAGTAGCAGCAAAGCGTGTCTCCAAGGAGAGCGCTCATCTTGCTCTCTTAAGTGTCCCAGGCTGCAGCTTGATTAACATGTAATTCCAAGCTCTGTTACTTTTAGCATCATTCTCTTGTTTCTTATCCACTGACAGCAGGTATATTGAATTTTTAAATAGTCAGATACTAATCTTAAATTTATATTAACTTAAAATCCCCAACTGTGCCTAACAGAAATATTGGTGTGGCTGGGTCTGAGCTGAGGCAAGGTGTGCTCTGGCCTGGGCAGTTAATTGCCTTTGACTTTGCTGAGCTCAGTAGGATTTTGAGGTCAAACATATTTCATTAATGTTTACACCTCATTACCTCTTTAAAAAGATAAAAACTCAAGTTTTAGCGCTTATTTCTGTTTGCAAATTCATTTTCAGTTTATCTGACGGTGAAAGCATTTGCTGAATTTCACTACATAATTACTGAATTGCTAACCCCAGGGAAAAAAAAACTATTTGCTGTAAAGATTTCATATTTGCAGCTTAAGAGGTGCTGATTAGTTCATGTTTTACTTCAGTACTGCTTGGTAGTAGCTCCCTCAAATCATACATAACCACCGAAGAATTTCATAATTTATTTTTCATAAATTTAACATGCACTTTTGCATAAACTGCTTCTGCAACTTAATGCCATAAATTGAGCACCGACAGCGAACATAAAGTGAGTTGATTTATTCAACAGAGATTTTACCTTTCTGTCTCTTGCTCTGTTCTCTACAATGGAAATATTAACTATATGCTCATTTCTTTTTTACTTTTTTTTTTTTTTTTTCCCCACAGGAAAATATGTGCTGCAACACACAGGTAAGTTCTTGTTCATTTCAATAGCTGGCTTTATTGCTTGGTGCATTTTAATGTTAGCTCACCACCTCTCATGGCCTTTCCAAAGTTTGTTCAGTGGAAGGAGAGGACAGGGCACAGTGAGCCCTTGTCTGTGTTGAACAACTTTGCTTGTATCCTTGTATTTCTTTTCTACCCAGCCTGGCAACAAGCAGAATACAGACACAAAATGCCGGCAAGCTTAGCCTCAGTTCATTGAATGGCCTACATTTTCCAGGAGCCACACATTCTGCTTCCTGAAAAATGAGAAATTTGCTGAAACAATAAAGCCTTTTAATGCATTGTACAGCTATACTCAATGGGATTTTAAAAAGAAAAAAAATACTGAAGTCACTGTTGTGCATCAGTTAAAAAGCAGGACTGCCTGCAGTAATGGAAGCCAACAGGATTTAGCTGCTAAGGTCTAGGTTTCTGGCACACGTACACAGCACCTGTATCATTAGGATTCATTTTGCCCAAGCTCCCTGTGTGAGGCATTGCTCTGTCTCATACCGTGTGACTGGAAAGCCACAGCAAAACCTGGAGACAGCACTCGAGCTGATCAAGTGGCTGGGAAAGGTCACAAAGAAAATGCAAAGGGTGTGGAACTGAGCTCCTCAGTAGTGCACACAACAGCTCAGGTTGTGATGTGCTGCAGTGAAACAGAATGCATAGAATCATAGAATCATAAAGGTTGGAAAAGACCTCTAAGATTATTTAGTTCAACTGTCTATCTATTACCAATATTGCCCACTAACCCATATCCCTCAGTGCCACATCTACCCTTCTCTTGAACACCTCCTGGGGCAGTGACTACATATCTTCCTTGGGGAGCCTGTTCCAATGCCTGGCCACTATTTTGGAGAAGTTTTTCCTAATAACCAAGCTGAGCAACTTGATTCCATCCCCTCTCATTCTATCAAAGCCACATTCATACAAGCCCAGTTACTTTGGGAGGATGTGCTAATGCCAGCTGTGCCACAAACTTCCAGCATTCAGATGGAACTTAGTCACACAAAAGAGACTGTACTCAAGAGCAGGAAGATGCAACTGGGGTATCAGCTACAAAACACCATCAGACTGGCATCTGGAGCATACATAGCACTATGCTATAAGCCAGCACAGCCCCACATTACATCTGCTTGTGGCCATGTATCTCCCATCCAGCACAGGCTGCCCCTGCATGCTGCTCACCTCAGCAGGGTCTGATTGCTCCTCAATAAAAGTAATCAGTGGAGAAATATTGACTTCCTCGTCTGCTTCCAGCTGCTCTGGTTCAATAACTAGGTCAGCCAAAGGTTAAACCAGTAGAAACACTAGCAGCAAGCTCAAATACCAACAAATAAACTAAAAAGAAGACCGTCATTGGCCTGGCTTGCCTCTCTCTTGTCCACTTTCCCAAGTGTTCATGGCCCTGGGGCTGCTCAGCCTGTGTCATGGCCATGTCTTGTGTCTAAGGCCCAAACTCACCTCAAAGGTAAGTCGATGCCATTACAACCAGCAACAAAACCAGCCTGACTCCTTTGATGCACACTGCTGTGATACATTCATAACTTTTTGCAAAGCTGTGAATCACGTCAGAAATCACAGCCCAGACCCAAATTCTTGCATGTGCAGTAAGCCTAGTGCAACTTTAAGGGCATTACACAGTTTTTAGCAGTGTGTTCTCACATACTTTCACATGCTTTTTTTTTTTTTGCCTAGTGGCACATCATTCCATTTGCAGCTGAAGATGTTTAAGCTTTGGTGGGAAATATCTCGCTTTGCACACACACGCAGGGAATACATACTTCAAAGATAGAGTAATCTGCAATTCTTCCAGAGAAAACCAGAGGGAAGCTCACTGTGCCGGCTTTAGGCTTGCAGCTGCTATTTCCACGCCGGCACTGCCACCTACTGCACGCGGACCTGCTTGTATCAGTGCTAGCAAGAAAACAATGGAAACAAACCTACCCCAAGCAGCGTGTCGAATGTCTTTGTAGAACACAAGGTAACGTTTCTCTGGGACAAAATCTGTAAGGTGTCTTTTTTAACTTGCAGATGACACTCGGGATTCTTCAAAATGATCACAGAAACAAGGTTGGGAAAAGTCCTGAGAAAAATAAATAGGTATCAAGATGCCTTACATTTTATGTTTTATATCAAGGTGGAGGTTTGGAATTTCTTTCCTTCTTTTCCTCGCCTTCTATTCAGAACCAAATGCATAGAGATGACCAATCCACTGGCCCAAAGATTCTCCAGCATTTGTGTGCGCTGGGCAGGTAGGAGGTCCCTGGGAGGCAGCTTTGCTTTATGTTACTGCAATATTGCTGTCAGCCAACAACAGAAGAGAAGAGAGGATGAGCAAAAGGAGAGAGTGTAAGGAATGACATAATATACTTTTCCAAAAGGAGCCTTGTACCAAATGGACCAGCAGAAGCTTTAGGTGCTCAGCCTACTTGTTTGTAACTTCTCTACAATGCAACAACATTTATTTGACCATCCAGTTAGCAGAAGATGCACAAGTGGCATGAAGGTTCAGAAGCAACTTTTTGAGGTCTAGGGCTAAGTTCTATACTCAGTTAACTCATGTTGCTCAGCTAAAGAGGGGAACTGTAAAAAAGGCATAATGTGGAACAGCATATCCACATCCTAGAGTGATCCAACCCAGTACATCGGCTCAGCATATATAGGCATGTGTCATGAAAACATGTACAGAGAGCTTACATGGCCCTGATATAAGACAACAAATCTCTCTGCTGGCTAGGTTCGTTGCTGCACCCTAGAAGGGCAGCAGATTTTGTTTTGTTTGTTGCTTATGTTTATTTTTTAATCTTTCTTACCTCCTGTCTCACTGATTCCAAGGTCTCATTACATGATTGCTTTTTGACTGAATTGGCTTCTTCATCTCATGGCCTAGTTTTCTCTCTGTGCAGCAGGTCTCTGTTTCCTTGCCCTGGCTGCAAGAGTTCCCCTTCCTGTGAGTCCTGCCAGCTCCACAACTTCTTCCTCAGCATCTTCTAATCACCACTCACATTTACCAATTCCTATGTGTTTCTGTCACACAGCACTGGCATTCTTATTCACGCAATGCCCATCAGTGGTCAAATATTTATGCCATGACATTTTATAATACATTTCTTCAAACAAAGATTTTCTTTATCAACCCCAGCATTCCCAATAATCTATACCTGAACTCCAGTAAATGAGCTAAATTTCTCCAGAAGGTAGAGGAAAACCAACTGCTTTTCTCTTTCCTAAAAAACTTCTTTTCTTCAATCTCTGCTCCCATTCTGTTTTTCAGCATCGAGGAAAATTATTGCTAGTAAAACCAAAGTGAGGTATGTAAGGCACGTATGGACTGGCTTTGGGTCTACAAAAGCACCTTTATAAAACTCATCTGAGTTCAAACATCTTTAGAAGACAAGCTGTAACATACTATACTTTAAAATAGTGGCCCTCCTCTCCTCCAGTTTGCCAAATCATCCTCGATCAAGTAGCAAAACCCCAATTTTGTTTTAAGACTTTGGAAGGGATAGATGATTTTTCTTTCCCTCTTTCTTATAATTTCATTTTCTGAGAAACCCAAACTATCTACACATTATTTTACTGAGAAATATCATAAATTATGTTTTTCTCTGACATACAGACCCTTGGGTTTCATTAAGTGCATGTGACTTCTGAGCAGCTGGAGATGAAAAACTTACAGGGTGATACAGATGGAAAGGTCGTTAACAGAACACAAGAAATCCATCTGCAAATCTCACTTTGTAAAGGTTTTATGTAACAGTTTTCTCTAACCTAGATGGAATTGAATAACATGCAATGTGCTGAAAAACTTCTCATGTTTTCCAAAGCCTGGAACATGGATAGGGGATAAATCACTGTATTGCTTACAGTCTGATAGATGAAAGCAGAAATTTCTAGAGCCTGTTTTTTAATCAAATATGGGTGCTACTGTGAGTTCTTCGAAATATAGACAAACTGCTTATAGAATGATCTATTCTGCATTTCGCACAACCAATTTCAAAAATGCACAAGCAAACACACCTGTCTCTTGAAGTTCTTGAAAAAATAAATGAATAAGCATTCCACAATTAAATATCGTTAGGAAACAGTAGTAGATTATGACAGTGGTAACATACTGTTTGGTGAACAAGAGAGTTATCTCTTGGTAGCTTTAGCTATGCCTTCTCAAGTAATATTTTCAGCCTTGCAGAAAACTATTGTGAAGCATTTAAGGCAAAAGAGCTGTAGAACCAGCACCATAACTACCCAGTTAGCCATCTGATGGAAAGTTCTCCTAGTCCAGTGGTCCCTGTGTGCTTTAATGAATCAAGATTGTAGAAGTTCTTTCTTGTTATTATACCAGTTCTGGCAAATCTGTGAGGCTTAGCCAGGGTTTCTTTCTTATAATAAATGTTTTCCCTATATAGTTTGATCTGAGAGACAGACGTGATTGTTTTTGTCTAATTTTGCATGCAGGTTGGACTTTCAGGCCGTACATTGAACATCTAAGCACAGCAATACACACAAGATTTTGAGTTACTTGGAGGAATGAATACGGGCTCCCAGTTATGTTCCCTTAGCCCAAGGTTCCTAACACCTTGCCCATATTTGCATTTTCTCTTAAATTGGTCCCCTGATAAAAAATTGATGACAAGATGCTTTTCAGCAAGTACTAGAAACAAATGTCTGTTTCTGCTTCTTTTTTTTTTTTTCTTTAGTCTCCTCTAACTTCTGTTGGTGAAAATCAAAACCTTAAGTTTCAAAAGAACCAAAATTAGGAAACTGCTACACTAAATGAATCATATGACAGCAGACTCATCACTAGATTAATACAATTTTTACAGTGAATTTTGATAGCTGTTTGTTTAGATTACTCGTCTTTGAACATATATACTTGCTAAGTTGGAAACAACAGAATATCAACATCAAGCCAAAACTACCAAAGAATACATAGGAAACGATCAGAACCTCTTTATTAGGCTGACTGCTTATATTATTATTGAACAAAGAAATAGACCTTTCTTTTTTAAGAATTAAGTTTTTAATACAACAATTCCAAATTTATTGGAAAAAAGGTTGTTATATATTTCTATACATTACAGTATTGATCTGTACAGACAAAAGGTGCTTATTTGAATACAACAGTGTCATTAGATTACAGAACCAGAAGCTAGACAATAAAGCTTTTAGTTTATAGAAATATAATTACAAGTGTAAGAGGTCCACTTCTTCCACTTCTCACATTCTCACTGGAGCTCTGTAATCCACAGGGAACTGGGTGGATTATTTTCTTCCTTCTAAATACAAAGTTCTAGATTTCACTGCCACACTCCCGCTCGCTGTTGGCTGTCACCAATACTCTCAAAAAACATGAAATCCTAGGAAGGCAACAAAAAGCAAAAAAAAGGAAACAAAAAATCCTTTTAAAATCTAGATCTTGGTTTGTGTTTCTTTTGCAAGGTATTCAAAGCAATTCCCCTCAGGAAACCTTATGTGACGAGAAGCAGCTGGAAGTACCTCTCTCCAACCTAATCTCTGGCTCTTTTTTAGAGAAAACAAGACATTCACAAAAAGAGGAAAAAGTGGTGGAAGACTGAGATGTTTAACTTTATCATTAGCACAAGGCATGCTTCCTTTACTTTGGATTTCCATCCTAACTTCCTCCAGCCTGACACAAGTCTCTTCAATTTTACCTCAAACTGGAGTCTACCATAAAGGTCACTATCTTTACTTTACATATGGGAGCCCCGTAGTCTGTGCCTGAAGTCCTTGCTTCTTCATATTCCCTCCTTGCACCTAAACACACATAGCTAAGGAAAACCTGGTCCATATGCAGGGCAATAAAAGCTGGTGAGAACTTTCCAAACTCAGATGCTGCATAAGCCTGCTTTCTCCCTTTCTGGAACCTGATCAACACAGAAAGAGTGCACTTTTGAAGCAGTACCTGATGCTGAATTGCACAGGTTAAGTGGAAATGCAAGCATGACAGAGCAGAGTGCTGACAAGGATGGTATGAATTCAGATGTATTTTGCCCACAGAGAAGTCTCTGCCCATAGAAACATCTCCTCTGAGAGCATTTAATCCTACTCATCTTGGTGCTTCATCTATTTCTAAGAAGAATGGTCAGGAGGAGCTGGACGCAGCACCTTTCTGTCCAGTCCACCACCTCAGTCAGCTGTTCTGGCATTGGTTGGGCCTCCTGGCTAATGCTGTTCTGTACATTTCTGGTCTCACCACCCACATAAACATGCTTTCCTCTGCTTATGAGTTTGTAGAGTTGTCCTTTACAGGGTTTGTTAATCTGATTGTGTATAAAGTTCTTCTTAATATAGTCAGCACTTCATGTAGCCTATAATTAGCTTATTATCAAAAATATTCCCTTCAGTGTTAGTTTTACACACAAGAAATCCACCAAAAGCTCTCAAGCACTTTGAGAAGCCCAGAGTCAAAACCTTTATCAGCACAATTTAAACACTCAGATGAAGTCAGTTCATATTCAAATATAAGTAAGCTACAGACTTACGATAAGGAAGCAAGCGCCGAGCATGACAGCTTTCATTTTTACATCAAGGTCCATTGGAAATGAGACTCCAAAGTTATCAGTATCTGTAAATGCTTCTTTCAAAAACCCAGACCACTGCTTAGAAATCCTCCCAACATTAGAAACCTCATCCAAAGACTTCACCTGTTTTAACAGAAAATTTAAAAAGAAGCTGTTCAAGAATCCCCAAATTCTTTTCATTATAGATCCATTTGAAAGCTTTAAATTGTGTTATCAAATTAATGCAGTCACTGAATGCAACTATTGGTACTGAAAGACAAACCAAACCACCAGAAAGTCAGAGTGAAGTAACACAGGCATCAACTTAATTTTAAATCTGACTGGAATTCGATGTTTTAATGGTATTGGAAGTCAGCTACTGCATGCAAACATGCATGCGTGCATGTACACAAGCACTCTGCTGGGAGTGCTGTCTTTTAGCCAACAGAGTGAATTAGTACATCCTGCCATGCACCAAGAACAGCTCAAGGGAAAAGTAAACATTCTCCTGTTCCAAAAGAGAGGTTAGCCCTTTCTTAACATTGTTTCCTGAAGTTACACCCAGTGTTCATAGTTCTATGAAAGTGTAATCTCCCAAAATAAAATCAGACTAAACTTGCTTCAGCAATTTACAACATCATTTTAAACAAAGTTTAATTAGTTTGTCTACTAGTTAATTTGTATGAAAACGCTAATGCATTAATCAGGATTGTTTTTAAATAAAAGCTGTCATTCTTCAGTCATTCAAGTGTATATTTTAGGTCTAAATTACGACTTATTTGGTTAGTGAATGACTATTAAATGACTGGATGAGTGGTTGTGGAAAATCATCTTAATAAACAGCTAATACAACTGATACTAACTTTTTTTTTTCCTGTTAGGGAGTAGCATCATGGATTAAAAAAGATTTTGTTTCCAAATTTCCATTAAGAGATTTGCATGCAATCACAAGGAATCAGATCATTGATGAGTGTCTTTCATATGTGATTTCTGGAAGTTTGCCAGGCTTTTCCAGAATGATCTAGCTACCTAGAGAACTGAATTGACTATATTAGCATTAAAAGATTATGTTCTAATTATTTTGTATATACCACAGTATAATTGTCTTGTAATAAGAGAAGCAACAGACTACTATCAAAATACTGTTTGAAAGAAGACATATACAAACAATTCTTAGCATTACATACCTCAAAATTAACATCCTCACAACAGCTGCAGACGACACAAGGGCCACTAATTTTCAGTACATCCATTCTTTTCTCATCCTGAATAGTAAACTTGGGCAAGCAGGGATGCCAATTCTGGACAACATAACCTACTGGTGTTCCTGGAGGTGCTTGAATTTCTATCTTCACAGGAAAAAGAAAATCCCCACGTGAAGCAGTTTTTTGTGCTTTAAGGTGTTCATTAGACAAAAATCCACACTAATATGCAAACCAAACACAACTTATTCTTCATAACAACCCAGCTTTCCAATGAAGCTGTACTAGGTCTTCTGCAAACAATTTCAGAAAGCTGCACACGTATTCCAAAACTAATACACAACTTCTACCCTCACTGAAATCAATAGCATACTCCTGAGCTACAGTACATATGTCATTGCAGAGATCAATGTCTAGTCAAGAAGGAAAGATTCTGAGCACCCTGAAAGTCAAGGCCTCATAGGGTGCAGCTACTACACATCTGTCAGTACAAGCTCTGAAAAGGCTCAGATTTGAGACTCTGTCCATAATCATCACCTGAGATTCATTAATATTAAAGAAGATCTCATCTCTCGTGGTGAAAAGTAACTCACCTCCTGTAAGCAGCAGGGGAAAAAACATGATGAACACCTGAGGGGTCTCTCCAGCCTTATCACCTCATGACCCAGATTGTCCATAATCTTGATGGTGAAAGGTCGTGCTGGCCCACAGCAGTTCCTTGTGCAGCAGTCAGTGTCCTCTGCTGCAAAGTACACCCTTTGTCCCAATGAATTCTTGATTTCATATTTGTTGTTTGATTCCAATCCAATAAAAACTGAAAAAAGTAACAGAACTGTTAGTTCCCGAGGTGCATCTGCACGAACAACAAATAACAAAAGTACTGAGCTAACCCTAACCTACTGCTTGGAAAGGCCCCATTTGGAGTCCATCAGAGTGAGGGGGAAGGGCCCTCAGGCAGAGCAGCCCAACAGAAGTTCAAAATGGACAAGCCACTGTGAGCATGGTGATATGGAAAGCACATGGAGATATCCATCAGTCCCCCTCCCTCCAGTCATGGGTGCCTGCTGCAAGAGCAAGCACCACCATTCCTAGCCACAGCAGGAAGTTTCTTAGGGAAGAGCAGAAGGTATGGTGAAGCAGAGAAGGGCTCCAGAGAGCACAAATATGTTCAGATTCAGAAAGCCACAAAAAGGCCTCAGAGTCAAGATTCATAGTTAAAAAAATATAAGATGTCAAGAGCCAGGGCTGTAATTTTTTTTAGTTTCTTCAACAAAATTACCCTTGAAATAATATGGAAAGCAGATGCAACAGTATTTGGTGTCAGTCAAACTGGCATTCCATTTTATTTATCCTGTTCAAAAGACATTGAAAACATGACTGCCATATTCTTAAAGTGAATGGAACGAGGGAAGCAGAACGAAAGAAGTCCAATTCACTAAAAGAGCAAGATCTCCTGGAAATGAGATCAGATCAGCAAGCTAGCCTAAGGAATTAGATGTAGTAAGAACAGATATGGGATATTTAAACAGGGAAAAGAGGAAAGCTGAAATCACGTGAATAACATGGGAGATTTGTGACTTCGTCTATACTCAGTTACAAAGACTACTAAGATAAACAGTATTGCTGTCTATCTTATAATATACAGAACCAGATAAAAATCCTCTTTCAGCCTCCTGCTTTTCTCTTCCCTTCTCTCCTTCATAAGTTCTGTGGGAACAGAGATGATAACAAGCAGGAAAAACTGAGGTGGCAATCCATTAAAGAATTTTAAAGAAACTGTGTCAAAGAAAGTCTAAGTTTTACAGTTCTTGGTACTATTAAACTTCAACATTTCTCAGCTATAAAAACATTTCACTTACTCTCAAGAAGTTCAATTTGCTGATGAATCAATATCTGGTCAATCTGTTCATGGTTGAAAAATGAAACAGAATAAATAGTTAGCAAGTTGTAACTAGGAGATACCTAGTTTTAAAAAGCATTGTTGTTTCATTTCAGAATACAGTGTTAATGATCAATACATTGTTCAGAGATTGATATCTATCAGTAAAGCTGCAGACACGAGTCATGTCTCTCTCATTTTAGCAGAACAGTGTTACAAGCACCAGAGCAGATGATGGAAGCTGTACCCAGACTGGTCTGGGTACAGGCATGCAGGTCTAACATGCCTGTGCTACTTTCACAACTTTGTATGACTCAGTAATACTACAGAATCTGAAATCCCTATATCAGATGCCTGCATCAGTAGTCTGCACAGAGAAAAGCAGGAACCACTAGGAGGAAATTCAAAAATGTTAAAGCAGAAGTTCAGCTACTGCTCAGATCTGAGTGAAACTAGGGAAACACCAAGTTTGGTATTGGTTTATTTTCTGAGAAATATGCACAACCATAAAAATCAGCATAAGGCCTTTGTATTTGCTCCCAGTGATGAGATAAACTACACTTTTATAGTCAAAGGGTGTTTCCTGTGATATATACTGCAACATGGGAGCAATTTTCATTTTGCTGCAAACATTTTTTAAGTTTGTTACGTTTGACTAGAGACACTGAGAAAGCATCATGTAGGAAAGCAAGGTCGCATACTGTGCTATAGATGCCTATATACGCATACACATGAATGTACTGCGTCTTGACAAATTGCATTACATCCCACAAACAGTAGCTTCAGAAATGGGAAAAGATATGCAATTGCTCTGTGCCCACTGTCCTTTAGCCTCACCCTCAGCAGGAGTGGGTATCCGTCAAAGTGCTCTGGCTGTAACAGGCACTTCCACACTCACACATGCATCACTCACATTACAAGAGGCCTCACACAGCAGCCTAAAAGCAGCAACTCATGCAGCTGCAATAAAGACAGATGTGTTTTCTAGCTTTCTCCCAGGTGCAGTCTGCTTCTCGGGTGACCACCTGTTTCCTGGGGAAGGATGAAGGGTGCAGGTACCTGCGTGAGATATTCCAGTCCAGGAGGGCAGTTGGGAATAGGAGGAGGGATGGGCATCCAGATGGTCCCAGGAGGCTGGTTCTGGATGGGTGGAACAGCAGCTCCGGATGGGTTTCCCATGGGCTGTGCCTGGTAAGCATAGGGCCCTGCTGCAGGAGTGCCTGAAGAGACGGGAGACACACAGTTTGAGAACTGAGGTCTTGAAAATATAACTGTATCGTGGACCTTCAAAGCATAAAACTCATTTTGAACTCTGCAGATTCTCATGCCTGCAATGTATGTCAGTTAGGGATACTGCAACTCTGATGAAGGAAGTTACGCCGGATTGGGATGCTCTAATCACACCAGACAAAACTAAACGAAATAAACAAACGCGTCTCTCTTGACCATAGTAGAAATACTATTCACACGGAGGTTAAGAAGTTAGAACTGTTCCAAAGACTCCCTCCCGAGCGGCAGCGGGCCGCAGCTCCTCCCGCAGCTGGGGGCCCTCCGGCGTGCGGCGCCACGCCGCCAGGTGGCGCCAGCAGCGCCGTGCCGGGAGAGCTCTGACGTCGGTAGCAGCAGCTGCGGAACGGGAAGCACGGGTTGGCCCCATTTATCGCCGTCACGGCAGGCTGGTGGCAGCTCCGGTCTGATGCACAGTTCTGTATTTTGCTCAGAAACCCGCAGGAGCTTGTGAGGAGAAACCAGCATGAAGACTTTCGTAGAAAGTCCGAAGGCAGCTGGTTCCAGAAATGGTGCATCACAGACCTTCTGGTTACCCTTAGCACCAGTGCCTCATGCTGTCATAAAACAGACTCAAAGGTGACGCCGCGGCCATAAACCGCACAGCGCGTGCAGGCGCGGTGTACAGCCCCGCAACAGCAGCACCGCCCACCGCAGATAAGGACCCACCCTCCTGCAGAGCTGACGGCTATCAGCGTGTTACCGCAGGCAGTACTGAGATAAAACAGCCACTCCCTGGCCTTTGGAGCACAGGGAGCACGTGCTCGTTCCTTGAAGGCTGCGTACTCACAGAACTCGGGTTTCCTCGCTGAAAGACGCACAAGGTTTAATGAAGACACAGCACAGAAACTTAAGCCAAACACTTTGCGCTTTATAAATAATTTATGCCTGGGAGCCTGTTAGATACTGTTCAGTGTGAGCTGGCTCTTCAGAAAGCAGTTTGCTGCCAGAGCGATAAGCGATTTGTGAGTGCTCTGTTCTGAATGGGGAGCAGAAAATGAGATTAAAAAGGGGAAATAAATGGAAGGTACAACCACATGCAAAGTACAGCAGCAGGAAAAGAAACAGGATCTATGCAAACAACAGAACTGTGAGAGGAAAACCATCCTGCAGTTTTGGTTTACTAGAGAAAAAGAAACTGAAGAACTGAAATAACATTAAAAAAAAAAAAATCTGATCATCAGCAAGAAGCTGCCACGCATTAACTGTATTGCATCAGTAACGCTTCCCTAACAAACGCACCCCCAGCAACCACTGAGGAACAGCAAGCATTGCAGACTTCCTCCACTGCTGGCACTGCCCAGCACACATAAACATGTAGCACCAAGAAGGAAAGAGTATGACTTTCCGCCAGAACAGATATTAACAGAAACATTACAGAATTAATACAGAATTGTAAATCAGAGGTGGCTGCCTTGATGAACCCTCCTGCATCCCATGCACATCTCCTAACCAAACAGCAGCTCTGTAGCCAGGCAACCTACCGTAGAAGTTCCCAGCTGCATACTGTGGATGGCCATACGGGGCCTGGTTTCCTGGTGCATAGCCAGTATTGGAGAATCCAGGTGCTGGTGCCGGGTTGTTAGCTGTAACAATGCAACATAGGCTTTGAGTACTGCTCTCACTTATTTCATCTCACACACAGGGGGAAAGATCCCCAACACTGCCTTCTTTTTCAGAGTAGGTGTACAGAAGTTAAGCTGCTGTTTCCTGAACAGCAAAAAACATATAATGAGCTTGTATTTTATCTATTGAAAATATGTGTATTAAAGCATGACATAATTTAAAGGAGTTCTGATTCTTAGCATGCTTTAAAAAAGACAGTTACTGCACTGTCATTTATATCACGAAGAATATCACAGAATCACAGAACTATGATTCGAACTGTTTAGCTTGGAAGGCACACCCAGAGGTAACCCAGCCAAGCCCTGCCAAGCAGGGTCAGCTCGCTGTCCATCTGGACCACAGGGACCTTTGTTCATTCCCATTCACAGGAAGCTTCAATGCAAAGAACTGCCCAAGAACTGACAGGCTGCACTCCTGTACAGGACAGACAGCTCAACAACCCATTCTCCACCACATAAAACTTTTCTCCGAAGTTCTTCTTGCTAGTAATGTGCTCATTTGTCAGCTAACCTGCTGACTTCAGAGTTATGAATTCAGTAACTTTTACCAATGCCGGTGCGTACACAGAAGTAGCCTATGTTTCAAGATGATTCAAAATTTGAAAACATTGCGTAAATTACTAAATTTTAATGTCTGAATTCAAAACATCTTTCCTAAAATTATTAGGCAAATTTATATCTAAACTAACATTGCTTGAATACTTAAGAAAGAATGTTATCTTTACTATAACACATGACAACACTGGCCTGTTTTACTCACCTTGCATTGCTATGGATCTGCTTGTAACCGTTCTGCAAAACAACATATTTATTTATTGGTTTTTGAATATACAATTTCACACAAAGGCCACTCACCATTATCTTTTACTGCTAATTAATAGAGATCTGAATGTCTTAATTATATGGGACTGCTGAATTACAAATAGAAGCTAAAACAACTGAATATCTCAGCTTCCTCCTGGGCCAGGTCTCCACCATGAAATAACCCTGCACTGCCTTTGCCTGCTGCACTCCTGCTTTGTGTATCCTGAAACCATGTGCAATTCGTTGGAAAGCATCATTAACTGCAACACAGGATGACATTGTGCAACTATCCAAAGTCATCGTGCAATTCATATGAACAAGTATAACAGTAATTTCAGAGCAATTAGTTTAGTTATCCATGCGTCCAACAAAACCTGCTTGGGTAAATCCCGAAGCAGCTGCCACTAATCAATCTCCATGCTATTTCACTTTCCAAGTGGCCCTGCTAGATATTATACATGAAGACAAAAACTGTATATATGATAAGAGGTGGGCTAGCACAGGTGAGTGAGCATCCTCAGCAGACTGCCAGCAGCAAAAGGGCCGGCTGTTTGCCTTTTTGTATTGTTCCAGGGCTTCCAAAAGGAGTTGAATAAGCAAAAGAATGCAGTAAAACCTAGAGATATATTTTGTCTGTTACAGTTCATCCAGCTAGTTAAGTTCAGCAAAGACACTCATACAAAACTAGGAATTTAATCTGAAAGCAGTTATTTCTTGTTTCTCATTCACACAGCAAAAGTTAGTTTTATAAGAGGATGCTGAATGGCTGTGGGGCAATGTAGCATCCAGCCCACTCCCCAGCTTACACACAACATTCTCCTTGTTTAATAAATTAGTTTTAAAAGCGATCTTCTCTATATCCTTTTTCTTCTTTACTAGCATACCCTGCTAACAAAAATACCATACTGCTTTATGTATTTTAATTGGATTCTAGTTCAGTATGTGCATAGACTTTTTCAAAAAAGTAATCTGAAAAAATGCATCTTCTTTAAAAATAAAAGAAAAATCTGAAATAATGCTTTAAAACTACATAACTTAAACCTTGTCCTTGCTGATGATAATCTGGTGTGTCACGTTTAATATACGACCATATTAAAATATGCTTATACAACTTCCAGCTTGTGGGAAATCACAAATTCAAGACAATTTAAATATATACATAAATGGATCTTTTGCTAGTTTCAGTATATCAGCTCACACTGTGAGATGTTCTGCATACCTGAACTTCTGAAAAGTACTAAGAATTACAACTGAACCTTTTAGTAAAGGTCAAGCAGAGACAGAATCATATGATTTATTCAACAAGAAGCCTTTATATTATCCTGGAGTATTTTCTCTCTCTACAGCCACTCGCGCACTCCTCTGTGTGGCTGATGATTCAGAAATACTGAGATGTGCTCTACAGCTAGCAAAGACTTTCAAAATTCACCTCCCATTTCATCAGACACAACACTAACGCTGACATTACTTCTTTCACTAACATTATTTTTCTACTGCTTTTTATCCAGACTCCTTCTGCCACCTGTGATTCAGCTACCATGTCACAGCACTGCCAGTCACACCTTGCTTTTCATCCGTGTGATTTCATCGATTGTGAAATAACGTAAAATTCTTAAGTACCACAGAAACAAGGAACAAAATCTCATTTTTCTCAACTGTATTACACAATAGATTGTTCAGCCATTCTCGTATGCATGGGGAAATTCCCACCTGGTGATGAAAACGTAGCAATGAGCAGACCAGTTGCTTTAAAACTTCCCAACCCAAGTTATGCTGGGATTGTAAGGGTCCTTTGATGCCATGCTGGGTGCCACAAAGCCCCACTGATGGCACATCTTTGTGGAAAAGAGGGGACCTGGCTGGGGCTCTGGGCCTGCCCCACACTGGAGCTATTTGGGACCATGGCTGGGAACAGGACCATGTGCCCGGAAGACCTCTTCCGTTCTGGTCAAGCACTGCCCTTTCCTGGCTGAGATTCCAATGGGAGTTCATAGCTCTGGGCTCACAGGGGATATAAATATCCTCTCCTGCTACAGGAGAGCCATCTCAGGGTTCAGCTTACCCAGAGAAAAGCAGAAGTGATTTTGCTGGCAGGCTCCAGTAATGACACTCATGAATTGGTTTCTGGATCACTGGGCAACCTGACATTTCCAGGCAGAGCCAGCCCTGCCACCAAGTAAAGGTGGAAGTGAACAGGTTCTGTGCCCTCAGGAGTGAAGGGGACCAGGCCCAGCAGCCTCACTCACTGCCCATGCCCTGAAGCACTGTGCTGCCCACCTGCCTGCACAGCAGGAGCTCCCTGGCTTCTCCCTTTTCATCTGACATAGAATCACAGAATCATAGAATAGCCTGGGTTGAAAAGGACCACAATGATCATTTAGTTTCAACCCCCCTGCTATGTGCATGATCACCAACCACCAGACCAGGCTGTCCAGAGCCACATCCAGTCTGGCCTTGACATGCTGCATTCAGGAGCTTCCACAGCTTAAACTCTGTTGACCAACAACACACCCAACCTGTTCTTCATTTTCTCAAATCATTAACAAGTACCACAGAAGTGGCACTGAGGTGCAAGGCGCTGCATTTTTCCCTCTCAGGGAAGTTTGAGCCCAGGCACCTAAGGTCAGCAAAAAACTTTTGGAAATTGTGGAATTATCTGTTCTGAAGGAAGTCAGAACAAAGCAGTTACAGTTTAGAGAACAGTATGGGAACACTACCCTGAGACCACCCTCTTTTAATAGGCCGCGCAATGCCCATACTGCCTTTTCACCCCTTACTCCTTTTCAGAACTGCATTACACAGCCTCAGTTTCTAGATCTTACCCCGATGCATGTCCACAGCAATGATGCAACTGCTTTCAGGACCCTTAATTCACTTAACTACAGGGCTTCTGCTTTCTATCTGCACAGCGGCACTGCTTCCATTCGTGACCACCAGCTCCATCTCTGACCCAGCTGTGCACAGTGCTGCCAAGAGCACATTAACACGTGTCCCCAGACACAAACACTATGCACAGTGCCACTTACAGACCCAAACAGGCCCTTTCTGAGAAAGCAAGTGGTTTAGAAAGCAGACTTGAGGAGCCAAATAGCCGTCAGGCAAGCATTAGTTCACCCCAGCTAGCTTTATAGCACTTCTTTCCATCACTGCATTATTATCACTGCCCAAACACTGGATTTTAACCTTGACTGCTAGACTTAAAAATCACCCTGTTTACTTATTTTTCTTTATTTATCTTTGTCAAAATTAACAAAATAGCTTTTCAAGATGGAATGTAATGACCTGCAAGCTGACACAAGATTATTCTCTGGTGCAGTGATGTACCTCCTCCCTTACACAGACACTGCCCTGACCCCTAGGGCCCTGCAGCACACAGCCCCAGGGACGTCGTGCAGAGCATCCCGGCTCCACCCAGGTACCACCGAGCCCCCAGTGCCACCAGGACCACCGCGCACCCTCAGCACTGCCAGAAACGACACCTCTCCATAAGCCCACCTTGGAAAGAGTTACAGTACCACTTCTAACAAGCGGCTATCCTCGAAGAGAGAGATTTTCTGTTTCGCTGCACAGTCCCCCAGTAGAAAACGCTGCCCTTCTGATCATTAAGCATCCCCGCGACAAAAATGCAGATACCTTCAGAAGCACCCGGAGGAAATCCTACGCGGCGAGCAACACGCCCCAGCAACACCCGGAGCACGCTCCGCACTGCCGCAGCGCTCAGCGCGGCTTTGAGCCCAGCTGGGCGGATACGGCCGGGAAGCGCCGCCGCCCCCGAGCAGAACAGAGACCGGCGCGGCCGGGAAGGGGCACGGCTACGGGTGTGCGGAGCCCGGCGTGCGTCACGGCCCCGCCCGCGGCTCCCCAGCGGAGCGGCCTTGGCCAGCCGCTGACCCGAGCTCGGCGGTGGTGGCGGTGCGCGAGGGCAAACACTAAAAAAGCCCAGAGTATTTCTAGAAGGCCTTGCATGGCTCGAAATTTAAAGTGGTAATGGCTCCCACCGTGTAACTTCTGGAACTGGAGTAACGCAGGTGCTCTTTAAGGAGGTTTGGCATTTCAGCTACTTGTTTCAGACGCTATTCAGCAAAACCAGCTGGTTTATGGGAAGCACGGCTCAGGAAGAAAACAAAATGCAACTGCTTTTGATTAGTGCTTATCCTGAATGCACTGCTTCTGCATGGTTTCCTGAAAACTTAAAAAAAGGCTGTGAGCATCTTGAGTTGTTCTAACAGGAGTACAGCCAGAAGTCAGAGGGCAGTGATTGCACTCCCATACTTTGTAATTCTAAGGCTCAAGCTGGAATGCTGTGCCTGGCTTTGCCACTGACCACTCTGTGCCAGGAGGACCTTGGTTCCTAACTTTGGAGTGCGGTTAGGAGAGGGTCCCAGGTCCCAGGACAGTCAAGGTCAAGGCTGTAGTACTTTGTGAGAAGAGGCAGAGAACATGGAGTTGCTTCTGCTTGGAGAAGAGATGAGTCTGGGGAGACCTAATAGCCATGTGCCCATATCTGTGGGAAAGACATCAAGGTGATATATGCCCCATCCCAGCCTGGAGACAGCCCTGGAGACATTTAGGTTGGATGGGCCCTTGGCAGCCTGAGCTGGTGGGTGGCAACCAGTTCCTAGCAAGGGATTGGAGCTGAGTGATTTTTAAGGTCTTTTCCAATCTAAACCATTCTATGATTCTATGAAAACACTGCTGATTTAAGGAAGTGATTGGCTTGCCTTTGGTTCGTTCTGATGTCTGATAAGTAACACATCAATGCTTATTGATACAGTGGTACCAGTTGGAGAAATACAGATAGCTCAGAGGATCCATGCTGATGGAGAAATGCTGTTCTTAAGTCTGAGCAGGTTGAGAGTATTGGAAACTTTCCTGTACTTTTTAAAGCTGTCCTGAATTCTTGTGCTTTCTATGTAGCTCACCATCCTTAATCCATAAGCAGCTCATTGGTGATGGAGAATGGGGAAGCTCAAAAAGAGTACCAGGAGAGCTGCTAGTGGTCTATCAAATAAGAGCAGCTGTAGTTTGGGGCCCAAAGGCTTGCCATGCCTATATTTAAATTAAAAAAAAAAAAAAAAAAAAAAAAAGGAAGAAGAAAGAAGGAAGAAGGCAGTTGTATTTCATCAAAATTTGTTAGTGCATGATCTAGACAGGAAAGCGTTAAATACTTCCTTACAGCTCAGCTACTTTTATAGAAGTAAGCTGCTTCACTACAAAACATGCTGTATGTTCTACATGCTTTCAGATTAAAGATTACCCAAAGATGCTGTTAACATCAATGTCACATAGATAAGCCAGGCATGTGTTTTATTGAAAGGGCTGGTTTTATAAGGGTCGTTGTACATAGGTCATTTATTTCTATGAAAACTATAAGAGACACAAAAAGCACAATAACATTATTTGATAGAGCAAGTTCTCAGCTATGAAACACTGTTTTTCTGCACATACACCACCATCAGCTGTGCATTTTCATCAGCAACAAGAGCCTGCATGCAGCATACATACATCTCTAGGCTGCTACAATCCTTTTCTTTCATTATACATTCCTGCTTCAGAAGGCTTAAGAGTATTTTCAGACAAGTAGTAATAGAAAGTAATTCTGTTTGATAAATCACTAGAAACAAAAAAATGCATTTTCACAAGAAGGAAAAAGATATTCTGCACTTTTATATTAAGGACTGGCTAACTGATTCTTAAAACTGATTTTTCAGTGTGTCTAGGATGTAATATGGAGTAATGCTATTCTGAAATATATTACATATGGCATCACCATCACCTCAGCAGCACAAGTCACCTCTTTGTCAGATCTTACAGCTCTGAACACCTTTGCAGCACCTCTGGGCCAGGTGTTTTTAAGTACAGATAATAACTCCAAGCTTGTGGGCACTTTTGATGCCCACATCAAAAGTGAAATAAATGATAGCTGAAATTATTTTACTTTGTTTTTTTCCTTAGGGAAAACAGATACATATATGTATATATATAGATTTTTACACACAAACTTGTGCACTTCTCAGTCATGGGAAGAACAACAAAAAAAGAAACAGTGAATTATTAAGGAAAGAAATCACTTGGAGCAGTGTGGCTCACGTGCTGATGGCAGTGTTGGTGAAGTCACCTTCTACTTCCTTTCTTTATACATTCACGAAATCATTGAATCATAATGGTTGGAAAAGACCTACCTCTAAGATCATCTAGTCCAACTTACGACTAATAATGCCCACTAAATGATGTTCCTAAGTACCATATCTCCAGGGTTCTTGAACACCTCCATGGACAGCAACTCCACCACTTCCCTGGGCAGCTTGTGCCACTGCCTCATCACTCCTTCAGAGATTTTCCTAATGAACCTCCCCTAGAACAACTTGAGGCCATTCCCTCTCATCCTATCACTGTTACCTGGGAGGCTCCCACTGTGTCAGCAGCCTTCTTTCAGGGAGTTGTGAAAAGGTCTCCCCCGAGCCTCCTCTTCTCCAGACTGAACAATCCCAGTTCCCTCAGCTGCTCCTCATAAGACTTGTGCTCCAGACCCTTCACAGCTTCAACACCACTCTCTGGACATGCTCCAGGGCCTCAGTGATATACTTACAGTGAGGGCCCAAAGCTGAACTTGGTACTTGAGATGCAGCCTCACCAGAACTGATAGAGGGAAGATCACTTCCCTCCTGCTACTGGCTGCTCTATTTCTGATGCAACCCTGGATACCGCTGGCCTTGGCCACCTGGGCATGCTGCTGGCTCATGTTCAGTTGAACATCAACTAATACCTCCAAATCCTTTTTCTCCACACAGCCTTCCAGACATTCTGCCCCAAGCCTATACTTTTGTTTGGGCTTGTTGTAACCAAAGTGCAGGACCTGGCACTTGGTCTTGCTGAACCAGGTGGGTCACCTCATCATAGGATAAGATAAGACTGGTCAAGCACAACCTGCCTTTCATGGACCCATGCTGGCTGGGCTTGATTCCCTGATTGATGCCACACAGCACATGCTGTGTGATTGCACTCAGGATGATCTGTAGTTCCTGTAATCCATGCTAGGGCTGCTGGTTTCCATCTATATCTCTGCAAAGCAGGCTGCACTTAATCTAAAACAGACACATCTAATTGCAGTAATTTGTGCATGCATGAATCCCAAGACTGCAAATTAAATTAGAATCCTTACCAGACAAAAGAGAAATGAGTAAATGAAGGTCACTTTGTAACCTTATATATTCTACAGCAGCCCTTTTCTATCTCCCAAAATAAAGTCTTCATCTGAATATTCAACTTTTATAAATAATATATATATTATATATATATTATTCTGGCCATATTTTGAATTTCATCAAGACAGTGGGCGTGTCAGAGATTTGGGGATTTTATTTTGGTGATTCTATCAAGTACATAAAAATCTAATCTGGAGTTGTCATTATTCCACATATTTGCACTGAGTCTACTAAGAGGATTAATACTGGACACCAATTTTTGTCAGAAATAAGTATATGTATATTTTCATACAGTTGGAAAATCAGAAGTACATGGTAGTGTATGATAATACTTTCCAACAGGAATGAAGCTGTTAGCTCAGTTCAGACTTACATGCAGAGATTTAAATACTCTATTCCAACAAACATGCCTGTTTGACATTAGGATGAATGTTGTTTCCTACATAAGATATCTTTGTCCTGTCAAGGAGAACAGCAGCATATCCCTTCCTTTTTCTTTCAGACATTTTTCTGGAAGAAACCTACTCACCTGCAGGGGCAGAAGAAATATGCCATGTTTTACACAGCACAAAGTAAATGGCCAGCCTGCCATACAGAACAATATCCAGCTTGTTTTCTTCTCCAACTGGGATCACTGGAGTCACAACAGGCAGTCAGTGCTTGTCTGTTAGATCGCAAAGTGCCTCTTTATTTGCTCCAGTGAGCAGATTTAATCAGTGCCTTAAACATTTGAGAGAGAAGTTGGAATTGCTTCAAAAGAAGTGAGAAATGCACCACGCTCCTTCTTTAGGTTTATCATGTTTAACTGGAATTAAACATTACTTGTAGATTTCTGATCACATTTTTGAGATATGTTGCGTGCATTCAGAGTGCTCAGAATATCACAACCAATGTGATATTCTGTCCAGTATGATTCTCCAGTCCTCCTAAACTCTGGCACCTTGGTGGATCCTCTAGTACCCAACTGTGATGATGAGACATCAACCCTGTTGATGAAAAATAGCGAGAGTAACATCAGGTCACCACCAGTGTGTCAGAGATGATGAACATGTAGCAAAAAGCAGCTTAAATCTAAACATATGAAAAACAGATAAATTACTATTATTATTTCTCTGGTATGGAACTGGGGCAAGCAGATTCCTTCGCAGCGACAGCTGACAGACAGAGAAATGAACCGATGTCTCCCACTCCCCAGTTGTGCTCTGTTTTTGGTTCAGTAACTAGGCCTTGACTAAGATCATAGAAGATGTATTCACAAAACTAGAAACGCAGCTAACACATTAACTCAGTATTAAAGATTTGTAGCTGTGGTAACAGGGCTGTTAGCTTATGTGATTTCATGCAACAATTTCAAGTCAGCATCAAGCCTACAGTCTGACTAATGACTTTCAGGTTCTCTTTTGAGAAGGGAAATGGAGAAAACTGTTTTAACACCATTGCATTTTTTGTTAAATCAGCATTCTAGTAACAGAGTGGTATGGATAAGAATGCTGAATTGCTTGGTTCTTCCATGTTGACCTGGTAGGTGTCCACTCAGGCAGACTGGGACATTTAAACAGGGAAAGCAATTCCCAGAGTGAACAAGCAGGTGTTGGTGTGCATCTTTTCTCAAAATGTTTGAACACAAGGGGAAAAACAATAGAACAATGAAAGAATCAACACAACATACTGGATTCTGCTACTAAATGTTTTTGTGCCAAACCCATTTCTTACACTGAGGAGAAGGCTAAATGAAGTTTTGCTGCTGCCAGCCAAAATTTTGAATGCCAGCATTGCAATTGAACGGGCATAAGCTGCTTTACAGTAGCAAATCAGTATATAGAGTGAAAAAGAACAACTAGGCAAAAAGAAATACTCCGCTACAGCTTGCAACATTTAGGATTAACTGGGGTACTACAAATGTTAAATGCAGCTTGAGTAAATCCTGTTTTCTGCTGAAGTGTTCCTTATCCTGCAAATAGGTATTTATGAGCAACATTCCCATAGGCATGATTTTTTACCTAAAAAGCGTAAGTAATTCAGGCTTAAGCAATAAATCAGGAAAGTCAACTCCAGCCAGCTTCTGTTTCCCATCCTGCAGGCACACAGTATGTGTGTCAAAGTGCACACTCTGGCTTTCCAGGCAGTTTAGAGTTGCTCGCATTTGTGTTTAAGCTTTTTTCACCATCAGGGTCTTCTGTTTAGGCTCTGTTGTAGGCAGCCACAGAGTTCCCAGCACTGACAAGATGCCTGTGCTCCTGCATGCTGCTCTGCTGCCATTCAGACACTTCCAGAACCAGCATCACTGCCAGTACACAAACAGGGAATCGCAGCTGGTCAGTTCTGTCAGGCTGCCTGGGGCCTTGAATTGCATTTACCTCCATTTTTGAAAGCCACATGGAAAAAAAGAACTGCAGACAGCAGCCATCCACACCACATGGGTGCATGGCTGTAGTGAATAGGTTGGTGTTAGGCATGAAGGGGTCTGCATACAGTTCTCCTCCATTGCCCAGACTCACTTTGTTCCAGCACAACAAAGAGTATCTGAAAGCACTCAGCCCACACTTGTTTTAATTTAGTTAGCTAGTCTTATACATCCTAACATTGTTTTTGAATTTGAGCTTCTGAAAAAAACACTTCACTATGACTTTACTAGTTGTTAAACTAAATCAGGGGACGTTTGGATTAGAGATTTATACATTAGGAAGAAATCCTTTACTCAGAGGGTGGTGAGGCCCTGGCACTGCTGCCCAGAGAAGCAGTAGATGCTCTACCCTCCCTTGAGGTGCTCAAGGCCAGGTTGGGTGGGGCCTGGGCAGCTGAGCTGGTGGGGAGCAGCCAGCCCATGGCAGGGATTGGTACTAGATGGGCTTTAAGACCCCTTCTAACCCAAACTGTTCAGTGATTTTACTATATGATGTATAGTTAATCAGGTACCAAAGGTCAGTAAGGGAGGTGCTGAAACATGGAACAGTCACAAATGAGGTTATTAGGGCTGTGCCATTATGTACACCATGCGCTCACTTCTTTTTATCAGCCCAAGTGTGAATTTTGCAATACCTGAAGACATAGCCAGACGGAGAAAAGAATGTGCATTTTTGCATAAGTGAGTCACCTGATAAGAATGTTCTGGCATCACTGAGGATTTCATTAATGAAGTAGATTAATTAGGATGTTGTGAAAATAAAAGGGACACTAGATCTGCAAAGGTTTATGATGCAGATCGACAGGTCAGTTAAGAATGAGTTTCAAGGAAACCCAGAACAAGAGCTAGGAGAAAAAGGAGGCTGGAAAGGGGAAAACATTGGAAAAGGAAAATAGGTATTTACATCAGACATAAACTCTATTTACTATTAAGTCTTACTTAGATGTCAACATCAGGTACATCATTATCTCATGAATTACTTTGGATATGGAGTAATTACACATGAAGAGATTGTTTATCACAGAATCACAGAATTGCTCAGGATGGAAAAGACCTTGAAGATCATCGAGTCCAACCACAACCTAACCATACTACCCTAACTCGAACAACTCTCCACTTGTTTATCAAAGCAGAAACCTCTCTGTCACTCTGGACCTGTTCTTTAGAAATCTTGAGCACATTTTTCAAGAGATTTAAATTTAGACTTATTAGTTCTTAAACTAAGAATGTCAGATTTGTTACTCACATTTCTGATGGACTTGGTCAACACTTGATATCGTAAGTTGTATTTGCCATCCAGTACCCGATTCAACTGTTGAGTATAATTGAGCTGCAAGTTGTCAATGATTTTCTTTAAACATTTTTTCTTTCTTCATCATCTTCTCTCAGCGATATTTCTTAAGTACAAAAGAACAGAGTATTATAGCTTGAACAGATCAGCAGTGCACTAAAAAAATGATTTCACCAAACAGATGTTTGTTCTGTAATGAATCTCTGCCATATTTTTTTCCACTGAGCTTACATTTTTAAGGATGTAATTAGACATAATAAGTAGTTGAAAGCATTCTTTTACTTTTGCCATAAATATTTCATTCTCATCACGTCCTTCTTCACTCCCTGCCCGCTCTGTTCTGTGGTGGTTTCGGTCTTTCCTGGAAGTTACACTATTGTTTCACAATTATTCATCTTGGTCAAGTGCTTCTCTGGCTTCCCAGTCATTCCACCTTTCATAACATTGGGACAATGCTAAGCAGGGTGGTGACAGCTCAAACTAAACACACCATTCCTAAAATGTGCCAAACCCAGTTCTGATAAGAGCAGACAGAACAATTGACCTAAAGGCTTTAGAGAAAGCTGAGGCTGCTTGTGCAAGCAGGTCACTGTGGGGTCAGGTCCAATATATGCTGATTCTTTACCCTAGTCATGTAACTGCATCTTCTTATGCTACCAATGTTCCAGCCAGTTTCAGTGCAGGAATCACATGCACGCAACTGTTAGAGGAGATGACTTTTTTGTTGAAAAACACATGAAAATCAAGGCAAAATGGCTGTGTGCCACCAGTTCTGCTTCCTGCAGCTAAAGCAAACAATTTTAGCTTACAGAAGCTTTTGTGACTTGCATATGTACGCTTCCTTCAGGTGTTACACTTCCTGGCACGCTTCATGTCAGCGTCAGCTCCAGGTTCTCCACTGTTAGGAACAAAGCATGCCAGAAGACACACCCTGCCTGTTTACACAGGCACTGTTCCCTGCAGTCCCTTTCCCATTCCCAGTTTTTTTCTGGTCTCTTACATTTTTGTCCTGAATTGATCAAGTTAGTCCTTCACACTACTTGCTGGTATCCAGCAATTTCTGGCCAGGAAGTATTTCTGTACGGAGCAATGGCTACCAACAGTAGCTTGTGTCTTTTTCTTTTCATACAAAGCAACTGCATTGAAAGTAGAACACTTACCTGATGCGGCTGTCACAGAGTAAAAAATAAAAAAAAAAGTACCCGAAGTACCTTAATGTGGAGAAAAACACCGAGGTAACACATCCTGTTGACATGATTTGTGGCACAGAAATTTCAGTGCAAATCTGAAGCTTTCAAGTAGACTTTGAGGCTATCAGGGTACATGAAGAAAGGGCTCTGATTCCTACAGAAATACTAATCCTTTGCCAGAAGAAAACAGAAGATAATGGGGATGAGAGGTCTCTGTTATCATTTTTGCAAGAGAGTGGAATGCAACACCTAATTGTGAATTTAGCTTAATTTTCAGAGGCAATTATGGAGGTGCACAATCAGGAAGTCATCTACAGGTCTCTTTTCACAATGCCAAAAATTTCCTATCCTTTGAGTCAAACGAATTGATGTACTCGGGGTACAATCACTAGGCATGCATCAGTCTGAACTTTATTTGGTGAAAGGTTAGTATTGTGCTAATAAAAGAACATTAACAAATATGGAAAAGAAAGCAGGAAATTGTATCTAGCTGGGCTGCCTCAGTCAAAAAATAAGTGTTCATCTCTTTAGTAAACTGATTTCTTAGCTTCATTGTGAGAGGAGTGAAGAAATTAACTGCTGATAAATAAACAAGTCAGTCCCATGGCAATTGCTAACGGGAATCATTTGGCTTTTAGGATGCTATTCCTAAGAGAGATTGAGTTTAACAAAACATCTTGCATTCCAGAAAAAACAAATCTCCTTTCACAGAATATGGAGTAACTTTTTCTAATGATCTAAAGCTTCGGCTTCCCCTGCCCCCACAAAGAGGGCCACTTTTCAGGAAAGAAAAGTACACATAAAAACCTGTAGCTGCTCTTTGAATTAAAGTAATATGCATGATTCTAACTTAGAATATATCATCCTAATTGAAAAGAAAGCAATACAACTAAGAGGAGAGTCAGATAGGAAGAATATATATATTTTTTTTCCTCTCAATACAGAAAGCACTTACCTCAATTAGAAAACATTGAGTTGGGATCATTTCAACATTTGTCTAATTATAGAACAAAGAAACTAAAAAGATTTTTTTTTTTAATTGCAGAAGTCTTCAGAGAGACATACTTTCATATCCCCAATATATTAGATAACCAGAAAATCTCAGAGCTTACAGAGATGCTGCGTTGCCACTCTCTTCCCAGGTACTGTTGTCATCCGGGGTTGTGGCAGTATTGGGGGTTTCCACCATCTGCCCCAGGACATCACACTGCAATGCACCATGACGACGTGGTTCTTATTCTTCCAGGGAGCACACCACAAAGCAGCTGCTTTTAGACTCAGAACTTTGTTTCTGCAGAAGGTGGGGAGTGCCCTGGAATCAGAGCTTTTCTCTCCACCCGAGGAAGACAGATATCCGGGTGCAGAAGATAGGTTTGAGGCTGACCAAAGGAAATGCTCTCTTTGACATAGCCTAGCCCGTGTTCCCTCATGAGCTATCTGTCACCTGCAATCCAGCTATAAAAAGCAGGCAATAAGGACAAGCCAGCATCTTGTGCCAAAGGTTTTATATCAGGCAACAAAGAAAAAAGTTTCCAGTTAAGAGAGAAATAAGAGGTTAAAAGTGTGTTGATCTTAAATCAGTGTCCTGAGTACACCTTGTGATCTGTGAATGCCATTCTATTAACGAACTGTTGCTGCCATCTACTGAGCACAAAAGCTACATATCACACAGATAACAGCAGCTAGTCAAAGAGTGAGAAACTACTTACTTGGCTGAATTAAGGTTTTCACTGGAACAAAAGTATTTCTGTATAGATGTTCAGGACGTGCATCTACTTTAGACTACCTGCCGCTGTGGGAAATACTGAATTCTTGTTTGGGGTTTGGAGCCACTGAGGAATCGAGAAATGTGAGTTTTGTAAAGAGCACCCAAAATGTTAGTAAGAAAGTTTGTACAGTTGCAGATTTTATTTTATTTTTTTTAATAATGTTAATTTTCTTTGGTAATATCACACTAAATTCCATCTTTTTCATTCAGCCTGAATTCTCGTCATCAAATAAGTAGAGAGTTCCTAGTTGAAAAAGTGTTGGCATTGGCACTGTATTTCTGCCAGGATACTGAAGGGTAGGAGCAAGGTCAAGCAGGCTGCCAAGGAAGTTCTCCTTGGTAGCAAGGGCTGTCTCAGTCCCCATGCTTTGCTTTGTCCAGAGGCTGAGGCAGTTCTGGGTCATACCAGAGGCTGCCACTGGGTTTAAACAGGGCATTCATACATACACATATGCAAGTGGCATTGTTTTTTTGTTTTGTTTTGTTTTTTTTCCAAGAATAAAGAAGACTAACTCACTAAACCAGCAACCGTGTCCCTAAGTGCAAGAACTACAATACCATCGTCTGGTTGCAATAGATGAGAAAATGTATGCAAGCACACACTGCTCACTTACAAGGACAGTGATGGCCAAATTCAGCCTCGTAGGCAAAGACAGTTCTATTAGATTCAATGTGAGTTGCACACATTTGTTTCAAAGATGTCTTTGACTTGTTAAGGGATATCAGAAGGCTGGAGATTGGGGGTGAAAAGTGGCAAAGAACAGGGGAGCTGCTGGTCTCAGCAGGCACTGCGTTTGGCTACGCACAGCATCAGTGCAAGAACAGGGTTTGGTGTGAAAAGCAAGACTGTGGCTGCAAGAACAGATGCTTCTGTCTAAGGTAGCAAAGTGACTTAAAGGGATAAAATAAAATGGGAATCTAGTTGTTCTTCTCAGTTTGCAATAGGGGACTTTAGGAGTGAAAGCACTGAGTTCAATAGAATCACGTTAATGAGAAAAGCAAATTGGCGTCACCTGTGTCCTTCTGCAAAACCATACATTTCCACAGGAGGGAGCTTCTTGCCCACGAAGCCCGCTGCTAGTGCATAGGGAAAGGAAACAGCAGCGCTCCCCGGAGTTTTCCTTTTCTGCCGATTGTACGCTGAGCCGCTGCTAGGAATTATAGCGAGAGCTGGTAGTGAAACGGTTAACAAATAATGATGATTGTCAGAGCTTGTTAACCGCAGTTATTTTCAAGACATATGTAAATCTGTATAAATACCTAAGTGTGGTATATAATCTAAAACATACTGTTTAAATCTATGAACGTTCCTGAGTTAATTTCACTATGGGAACGCTAGTTGCAGCTTCCTGGATTTACTGTGTTTGAATTCATACCCGTGAACATTAAATTAAAATTAGTCTAAATATTTGTTGAGAATTAATCACCTGATAAATTTAGCTCTTTTTCATTGTTATGAATTATTCATCATCTCCTCTCCCTTCCGTTGATGTGTTTGGTTATTTACAAGAATTGAATTACCAGTTTGTGTTACAAAATCTAGCATTCCAGGCGATTTGTAAGGTGTTCCCCTTGGAAACTGTTCTTACCACCAGTATCTTATAGCACTTCTCTGCTTCTTGAAGAACTCATTGAAGTTTTTGAGAGAGGCATAAGTAAGTTCATACAGGAATTACTTTGCAACAGAATGTTTTTGTTTATGTCTTGCATGTATATAATGAATGCTGGCCTCAGTCCAACAAACCAGCCTTCCCAGATCCCTCTTCCTACCCTCAGGTAAATGAACACTTCCCCCCAAATTAGTGGCATCTGCAAACTTAGTGAGGATGCATTCAATCCCCTCATCCAGATAATCAGTAAAGACCTGAAACAGGGCTGGCCACAAAACTGACTCCTGAGGAACATCTGAATTTAACACCATTCAACTCCACTTTTGGTGTTAAACAAAACCCTTGAGGATTTGGATTGGACCTGCCCATCCAGCCAGTTTTTTACCCAGAGAAGAGTACAGCTGTCCAGGCTATGGGCTGCCAGCTCCTGTGGGAACCAGTGTCAAAGGCTTTGCTAAAGTCTGGGTAGACTACATCAAAAGTCTTTCCCTTATCCAGTAGGTAGGTCACCTAATCAAGGGAGATCAAGTTGGTCAAGCAGGACCTGCCTTTCATGAGTCTGTGCTGGCTAGGCCTGATCCCCAGGTTGTCCCTTAAAGCCTGTGTTGGCATGAATGCTTAGGAACAGTATTATGAAGTACTGTGACTGCAGGAGCAAGCAGTTATGTAAAACTTACCTAACAGAGAAAACTCCTATTGCATAGTCTTACCATAGAGAATACCTGAGCTTGCCAAAGAAAAAAGATAATTGTGTTCCAAGGAGGTGTTTGCTCTAGGATGGCCTCAGGCAAGGCCAGTTGAGAAGTTATCAACCATCAGATATTACGAGGAGCAAAAAAACAAAAACAAACAAACAAAACATTTTAATGAAATTCTTGAGTGGCTAGCTCAAAAGTTAAGTGAATATGTGCACCTAGGGGACTTTCTCAAACCATACTGCCTGCTTTCAATACAGGCAGCAAAAGTCCAGATTTTCTGAATGGAGTTTAAGTTCCCCCATCTACTATTGGAAGCCTAATTTCTGGCCACAGCTCATTAAATAAACCTTTGCCATAAAATAAATTGCGAGCAAACATCACTTCCCTTCTTTCAACTCACTGAAATAGATACCATGTTGAACTTCCCATTGGGTGATGTCTTTATATTTGTTGCTTTCAAACTCAGTTTGTTACTATTAATTAAAGAACAAATCAGAAAATTACTTCTAAAATTATGAAAAAGCTAAACCAAATCCCCCACAACACACCCTCATGTGGTTAGTAACTGGTACCAGCACTCACAGAGCATCAAAGAGTTCTTTAAACAGAGACTTTCATCAGTGACGCTGCAAGCCTTCGTCTAATCTTTCATGATTTCCCATGCAGGAAGATCAAAAGAGAAAGAAGAGAATAGCACTGTTCCAAAGGAACAGTGCTCTGTGGGAAAAGTATATGTTTAGCTACAACGCATGTAAAATGTAAGTGGGAAATTATTATTTACAAGACATATATTTTAATAAACAACATCATTAGTTCCCTTTCTTTTCCTATAAGGAACAAGGATTTGTGCAGTTCAAAATCATGTCCAAAGCTCAAGAGATTTCTGGAAGAAAATGAAAAAGAATTAGAAAGTATCTAACATATAAGTCTTCAAAGCAAGAAGATCAATTTATGTTCGTTTTTACTTACTGAAACACATTCTGCATATTTTATTGTTTCTGTCATCTTGTTATAAGCCATCCAGAGAGTTTTCAAAGAACATTAAGTCCTACAAGTAAACAAATAGTGAATGGTAAGTACAAAAATGCAACAATTAATATCAGAAGTCGTGCTTGTAGGTTTTTGTTACATAAATTAATTAGTCAATCATTTTCTATTATTCTGCCACTGAGCAATAAGAATATCAGAGGACAATCCAAAAGTCTTTAGTAACATGAATTATGTTTTTAACCTAATAAATCCAAAATATATAGGTTGCTGGTATTTTAGAGCAGTGAATAATTTGAATAGTTTTGTCCTTTTATGTATATTTTGTGATGTACAAATTCTAGACGGCTGAAACCGTTGCATACAAATATTAACATGTTAGCATCAAAAGCAGCACAAGCTCTCTTTTAGGCAATGGTTTGACTTTTCACTGCATGTATGCCTTTGTAGGGTCACAGCCAACAGCAAGGACCTCTTTGGTCTTAGTCTGTCCAGCTCTTGGGACTACCTCTTCATTTTTCATACTTACGATGAGAAAGCATGCACCAATCATCACTGCCTTGATTTTCACATCAAGATCTACTGGGACCTGGATCCCAAAGTTGGCGGTGTTGGTAAAGACATTGTTTACAAATCCAGACCAGTACTTGGAAATTTTGCCAATCGTTGACATTTCATTGAGGGCTTTTACCTGCACCAATTAAAAAAAAAAAAAAAAAAAGACCAAAACAAAAAAAAACAAAAAAAAAACAGGAATAAGCCTAAATACAAATAAATCAAATACCCACTGATTATATGTCCACAGAATTAATGATTCTGCCCCGACATTCAGAGTACTCTATAGTTCTCAGGCTCTTCTTTTCTTCTTGTCATTAAAATGTTCTACGAGTGTCAGATTTGCCTTTAGGAATGGCACACACAAAAAGGGTCTCTCTTGCAAATTTGGAGACGTCAGAATCTTCAGAGCTGACAGAAAAATGGGGGAAAGCAATTATGAAAGTTTGCACCACTTTTGCTATTCTTTCATAAGGATTATTTTTTTTCAGTTTTAGATATGCTTCAAGTCACAGCAGCAGCACAGCTGTGGTCTGTTTTCTCCTACAGCTGATGGGTATGTTCTTGATTACACAGCCATCTCCCCATTCCTCACACAAGAACAAAATTATGAACATTACCTACTGAAGTCTTCTGACGTGGCTAGAAACACAGAAGTTATCTTATGATTACGTAATTAAAAGGAAGAGCTTTCTTCCGTCAGAAAACTGTTCACAATTTTTTCAACAGTCTCTCATTCTCTTTCATACCCTAAGTATCTCAAAGGCTCCTCCAAATTCCTTCTTTTTTTTTTTTTTTTTGCCCTGACAAATGAAGATAAATGGATACAGAATTGTCAATCCCATCCAGAAAACATCTGCAGAAATCTACATGTAGAAGTTTGGAACTCCAGTGCATGTGATTGTGATTCTGTTCCCAAGTTATTGCAATGTACATAATGTTTTTAAGAGTAGAATGACAGGATTTTTGATTAAGAATTTCATTCAAAGCAGCAAAACTGTAAACTTCTTAACACTCATAGGTAACATACCTCAAAGTCAACATCTTCAAAACAGCCACAAGTTGCATATGGGCCAATTATTTTTAGTACATCTTCTTTACTTTCATTCTGTATTGTAAACTTAGGCAGAAATGGGTCCCAGTTCTGTACAACATAACCAGCTACTGTACCTGGTGGGGACTGAACTTCTAACTAGCAAACAAAACAGAATAAAATCTTATAAACTACTTTTATATTTGCACATTTTTTCATAATAATTTATCCTTTATGTAAGTACAAACTATTTAAGGCAGTTATGTATAATTTTACCAAATCATGAACTGGACATCTAACAGCATCTAACAGTGTTTTTAAATACAGTGAACAATAGAGAACTCAAAAGCTGCACTAGAAGTTATCAAATGTAAGATTTGATAAAAGTAATATGCTGTGGTGAAAACAAAAAAAAAAAACCTGTAATGTGTGAGTATCCCATAGGCTGTTTTATGCAGTAATTGTGCTACCCAGGAATCTTTCTCCTGAAAATCTGGATGCAGAACTGAGAATGCAGGTAGAAAAGTCTCTCTATAAAACATTTTCCTAAAATAATATCTATGAATGAAAGTCAAAAATAAGGAGAAAAGATCTTATTCTCGACACTCAAAGCAGCTGATTTTTGCAATTTTCTATGGCCTTGGAGAGGTGGAGCCCTGACAGAATACACCAGCTTCCCCTGAGAGCTGCTTCCCAGCCCCAGGAAAAGTCCCCCCTTCCCACTCCGTGCTTGCAGTGAGCAATGCACATCCACAGCTCTAAATGATGTCAGTTTGAGCAGGGTGAATAGTTGTTCAGGGCTATCCCTAAACTAAACTAAACGGAGGGAGATCTGTGTTATCAGATGCAGGACTCTATTTGGGATGCCCATGAGAGGCATGCTGGGAACGTTACTTCTAAACTACTTCTAAAAGGGCCTTGTTTAACAATAATTGCTTCTAAATGCAGGCCTTCGGGTTCTTCTCTCACTCAAAGTGTTACATCAGCAAGTGCAGAAGCAAGAAAAGAAGCTGCCTCCATGCAGCCTAGGCTAGGTCACGGCTGGGAATTCCTTCCTGCCATCCTCACTGAGGTCATGCAAGGCTTAATTAATGCAGAGCACATGCAGTGAGATGCTCGAACAAAAGGCAATTAGGCAACACTCACCTCTTGCAGGAAGCAAGGGAACCAGCAGCTGTTGCATCTCAAGGGTCTATTCACTGTAATCACCTCTCGGCCAGAGTTATCAGCAATCCTTATGGTGAAAGACCTTATAGGTGAACACAAGTTACGATTGAAGCAACCATTTTCTTCCACTGCAAAGTAAACTCTTTGTCCCAAATGGTTTTTTATCTCATATTTGCTGCAGGTCTCTGTGCCAAGTATGGCTAAAAAAGCCAAACAAGTTGGATGTTACCTTAGCATAAGGTTAGATTAGAGAGAGCCTCTGCCAAGACTCACCGAATTCTAATCTGCATACAGATTTACAGCTCCAGTCTTCTCTGTGGTATATACTCTAAAAAACTGTGAACAGAGACTGTTTAAAAATTGTTTTTAAATGGTGACATAAAGAAAATGTATGATAATAATGAAATAATAACATCAAGTTTTATTTTGAAAGAACATTTAGATCAAAGACGTTAATCTGCTGTAAACTGCCGTATATATCACAAAACAGAATTCATACAGTGAGTTTTGGTTTTGGCTTTTCTTACTTTGTACACTGGGAAAAACACTGATACAAGGTTATCCCACTTCAGTGACACAATTTTCACTCAGAGAGGTGCCCAAGAATCAGGCCAAAACTTCTCAAAAAGGAAAAATACAGCTGAGGAATACATTTTAAAGTGTTTTAATTGTTGAACATGAAACTTTGAAATTTTGAAGAACCATGTAAATCAAACTATTATGCTGTATTTAATGCTTCCCGACCTTCCTTCCTTTATTCACTTGTAGCATATTCATCACTGTTTAAAACAATAAATGTCTTTCCAATCCATGAAAAAAATAAATCTCTAGTAACTTTGAGGGAAGGATTTTAGGGCTGGAGCACGCTAAACTTTCCTCGTTTCATCACACCACACTAACACCATGCTGGAGGTCTGATGGAAGGTCAGCATGAAGCTGGGCTTGGAAGCCCTTTGGAGACAGCAGTAGTTGGAGCACAAGACTTGCAGCATACCTTCAAGGAGCTCCACCTGCTGATGAATAATGATCCGGTCAAGCTGTTTCAAAAAAGAAAGAACAAAAATGTAAACTAGTGGGTGTTGGAAGGTCTGGGGCTGCTGGTGATCACCTGTCTCTTTGCATTCCTTCCAGAGTTCCCCAAAGAAACCCTCTGCTTGGAACCATCCTCACTTGTCAGTTGGTTACAAACTGCCGCTTTTCTGTGCTTACTGTCCCTCCGAGATGCTCTGCTTTAGAAAAGAATCGTTAGTATTGCAAAACCTTAATTTCAGCCTACCTCCCAGTGTTAAGTGACTTTTTAATGCATGTTTTATGTGACAATTTAGGCTTTGCTGGTTTCTTTTCCTTAAATTCCAGATGGGCATCAGACGCCCGATACTGAATTCTGCCATTACTCACAGCTGAAGACAGAAAGCTCATGACAGACATCTGAAACCTGCACGTCACAGCTCTCCAGCATATGTATATTTCACAATTGATAAATTTTGCCTTGTACACATTCAAACTGTTGCAGCAATTTATCAGTTCCAGTCATCTCCTGCAGCTAGTTCAGACAGCAAAGAAAAGCTGGTAATAGATAAACTTCCAGATCCCTTTCATTAATCTCTAAAATGTGCATGCCAGTAATTGGAATAATAAAAAATATTTGGACTTTAAAATCTTCTCCCAAGAAGCTTTGCTGTTTGTCATTTAGATTTCATGAGATATGAGAAGCCTTGGAGCTCATGGGAAGTTAGTGCAGAGCTCTGCTGATGAAAGATGAATAAACAGGTTATAGATGGCAGGGAATTTTAATATTTTAGTATTGATTTTAATATGGATTTCTTTCCCCCACGCACGCTTTCACGGAGGAAAGAAAAATAACGAGCCTTAACTGCTAAAAACTTTGAGTGATTTTGCACTGTGTACCAGTTTGTTGTGAACAAAGCATAGGCAATGTTTAGCCAACAGGCAGCACCATTTGTTAGACTTGCTTGCTTTGCCTTGTTGCTTCAAGGCAGCCATTCTGATGCATCTTTCATTGAGGCATTTGTGGATTAAGGGAATTCTGTGCTTGCATTTGAAAGCATGGAAAGCCCTTTGCTTTACATGGGTCTCAGTCCTCTTGAGCTTTTTAGCACATTAGGAATGTGCTAAAATTCCTTATGCAAATCTAACTCTTAGCATTTAGTTTTGTGGGCATTAAATTTACAACTCATAAGTATGACCAAGTCTAAACTAAGAAGCTTCTTACAGAACTGGTAAAGCCTGAATTATTGTGCAACACAACACTGAGCTGCTTGGAAAATTCTCAGGTCTCTTCCATCTAATCCTTCTCTGGGCAAAGTTTCCCCACTTTTGTGATGGACTCCACACAATTCCCAGAACTACAGCTATGATCTGGAAGTTAATCACATTTTTTTGGGTAGCGCATTTTGTAGAAAATTATTTAAAGTGTCACTTTTGTGATGATTACAGAAAGCAAATTCAGCAGGGCAGAAGCAGTTTATCGCCAGGCTCTGAAGCGCCTCAGAGAGCCAGACACATCGCACTTCAGCCCGACTGACTCCAGCGTGCATTTGCATAGTGACAGATGTTTTCTGTTCCTCTCATCCAGTGCTACACGCTGTGCCCTTGAGTTCCTGTTTAGCATAAGACTGTGGGGATCTCTATGAGATTCACTGGGGCTGGATCCTGCTTTCAGAGGCAAATATGTTATGGCCTTATTAAGAAATATATTCAAGTTTCTCAAATAAATCTATCCAGCTATCTTCCCTGCTCCTGCTGGAGATAATTCCAGAACCTCATTTCTATTTGTTATCTTCTATTTATTCACAACCACTTTCTATATAATCCTTCTTCTCTTGAAATCATTCTTTAAATTAAATGCCTTCCCCCCCCCCCACAGGTTGTTTTCTCTTCCAAGGATGATAGCTGTCAGAGTTCCTTCTCTGATAGCATTTTATTTTTATCTAAAAATGAAAAATTTGCAGTCTTGTTTTAAAGCAGGTTCTCTATTCCCTGTGCCCTTTAGATGGCACTTCTCTGTGCCTGCTCCAGAGGGGAACCCACATCCATTAACGCACATAAAACCAGAAGCAAACACGGTATGCTCTGTCAAAAATCCACAGTTCAGCTAGAAGTACCTTCCACCATTTATATGAGTGGTTCTGCCTGCAAGTTCTGATGCAGACCGTGGGTTCCCAGGGCTTCCTCTGGCCAGAAAAGGGGACACTGAGGGCCAGGCTGATGCCCTCGCCTCACAAATGCAGCCTCACAGGGACCCAAACACGTAAGGATCCAGAAGTCATCTCAGGAGCAAACTGAGAATACTTAGTAAGGGCTGCAGCACAGACACATAGTTATTGAGCTGAGAATGAAGACTTTATGTCAGATGTAATCCTTCCATAAAATGGAGTAATAGAATTTGCTTGCCCACATTGTACAGATAAAGCTAAGGTGTAATTCGCGTTCATGCAGAAAGCTGAATATGTAACCTGCCAAGTATTGACTATCACAATCACTTTTCAACTAAAAAATGTAGTCCACAGTCTGTGAACAAATGCTCCTGTAATTGACAACACATATCATTTTGTGCACAGGCTCCATGAAATGAAAATCATAACTCCACATGAAAGATGGTTTCTGAAAGGCCTCCCAGTTTTGTTAACTGTCTTAGGTTCTAAATAGAAAATGCATTCAATTTCTGCCTCTATACAAAACTACAGAAAAGCATATTTTAAATACAGCCCTCAAGTCATGCATCAGAGTCACAGCCTCATAACTACTCCTCAGCTCCCACTTCTCTGCAATACACTGCTTGGGCACTGCCCCTTTTCTGCCTCACAGTCCAAAACAGAGGTGCAAGTTTGCAGCTGCTCAGGCTTTCTCTTGGTCATCTTGAGAACTTGTTTCTCCCTCTCAGCTGGAGAACATTGTCTTTGTGGGCACGAAGAATTTACTCCAAAGACCTCCATGTTCCTAAGGGAGAGGGGTGTGATTCCCTCACACACTGCTGGTTTTAGTCAACCAGACGAGTTCTGAAGTCAGCCAGGATTTGGCACTGGTTTCATTTAAGGAGCTGGAAAGAAACTGGAGGGACAATGAGAGTGGTCATAGTATGACCTAAAAGAAGTCCCTCTAGGGACTAGAAGAAAATCATGTCTGGGGGCAAGGAGAGCTGCATGCATAGCAAATGGATCTCTGCAGAGATGAATAGCAGCAATGAAGGAAGAGTTAATAATTTGCACATTCCTTATTTTATAGTAAACATCAAACAACAGAAAAGCCTCTCCATATCTAATTTCCCCTCCCCAAGAAAAAACCCCAAACACTCCCACCCCCAAATACCAAAGGAGTCCGTGATGAAACAGAACAGTTCCAGCATTGGGAAAGATTCTGGACCTGGCTCAGGTACTCCAGTCCAGGTGGTAAGTTATGCGTGTGTGAGGCTTGCTTCCACGGGCCTGCAGGCTCAGCAGGCTTGTCCTGCTCTGGCAAGTCAGAAGAACCAGGGAGATAGTCCTTAAAGACTGGGTTTGTTTGTCCTTCAGATTCTGCAAGGAAAAAAAAAGAAGAAGAAGAAAAAAAAAGAAAAGAAATGAGCAGTGCCAAACAGCCGGTAGAACTGGGACACCAGCATCACATTCTGCCTGTGCCTATACCAGCATCTGAGCTGGGATGAGGAGCAAGCACCTTAGCCGTCTGCTGCAGCTGGTCTCAGTGCCAGCACCTTCCCACCGCTGCAATAACGCTGGCTCTGCTCGTGCAGCACGTGCCAGCTGCAGCACTCAGCACATCTATGGCAAGTCCTCGCATTAACTGAGCCCCTACGCCTCGGCAGCAAACAACCACCAAAGCGACCATTTTTATCTCCTACGTGACAGTACTCAGGCATAGCATGGTCTGAGCTCCAGAAGTAATTTTGGGTTTAGGTCTGAAGCTGTCTTTTGCAGTTGTGGGTTTAATTGAGGTCCTTTAGCTTTATTCGAACCCACCGTGGCTGATTCATCGTTTAATCATATTTTGATCTTAATTTGCCTTTGCAGCCACTGCTTTCCTTCAAAGCCAGAGACCACAGGAGGAAGAAGAAACCCCTTTGAATTTGTAGCTGGCTTTTAAAAATGTATAACTGGTGGATAAATATTTTATATGCTCTTCTGCATCATTTTACCTCACAGGGTTCTGTTACTGCCGTAACTCTTGTTGTTACATGAAATGCCACGAAGTGGCCGAGTGTTAGTGTTATTCTCAGATAATAAAAAGGAAAAAAAGACAACAAATTGCAGTTCTGCCTGTCAAATTTTAAGCTATACAAAAATCAAAGAGTAAATGCATTAAATATTGATGACAACCTAAGCTACGTTGAGGCTTTGTCTATTTTCATGGCTGCTTCTTACTTCATTTACAGTGCAGGAGAACTTAAAAGTTACGACATGATGCAGTGAGCAATCTGCAGAGGTACTGGTTCCTAACAGAAGCATATCACCAAGTTCCTTCATTATGAAAACGGTATTACAGAATGTGACTATTTTGTTCCTCTTGTTAATTACTGTGCATTAAAATATACAGAACAAGATCTCTTTTACATGACTAAATATAAGCAAAACGTATACTTTTCCCTTAGGGGAAAAATGTATATTCCAAGAGTACAACAATGCTCTAAAATCTGTTTCCTGCTGCATAACTTCTAGCACTGTAACTACTGAATGTCTGAAGTATTTGATGGGGGAATAAAGGGGTAAGCATTACGTTGCTGGAGCTCCCTGGGCCAGCATCTGCCTCCGTACGTCACACCAGGGCAATCCCTGTGGGGTTGCATTCATGCTAAGAAAAAACAGACTTGTGTCCTTCTGCTTAGCTTTAGGATTTGACTGCATGGAAAAAAATGAATGCTGATGGCTTGTGAGAGCAGCATACTCCTGTGTTTATCTACAGCCCTGAACAGCCAAGCACTGCAGCTCAAAGGCAATACGTGACAGAAATGAACCCAGAAAGAAGTAATCTGGTTGGATTAATTTATTCTTCAGATATTTATTTTTCCTGCAAAACTCTAGCCAGTTTTGAAAGTGAAAAGCATTTGCTGATTTCATATTTTCAAAGTGGAATAGGAAAGAAGTGCGAAATCTGTGTGAATCCTGGATCAGAACGTGCCCTTGCCATGCAGCCCATACTGACAGGTTTAAGCACAAAGATACAAGCACCATTTCCTGACTGAATGCAGATGCAAACATTTTGTAATGCACTTTATTCAAATAACACTCCAGTATAGATTTTAGTCTCCTTAGGAGCCTCTTGAATACTGAAAAATTAAAAGAAGCCCAAACAACCGTGCTTTGGCTGCTGTGGTTTTAGCCTGAAACTCTCATTTCATCAGACTGCTGATTGCTGGAAATGTACGAGACGGTACTTTTCTGTAAACATGATCTAAAAATACAGACTATAGATGCACTTACCTTGAGAGGCCATGAAGCTTCCTGAGTTATTTCTTCAAAGGAAGCCAGGTTAAAAGAAAAGGCTTTTCTTGTTGCAGCAAAGAAAAAAAGAGCACAGCATGCACAAAACTTCAGAAGGTGTCTGTCTACTTCATATCAGCTTACAAAGAACTGGAGGAAACGTATTGCCTTTCTCATGTTCCAGAACACTGCATTTTATGTCGATGGACAACAGGGGGAGATGATGCTAGCAAACAAGAAAAACATTATTCATTTCAAGTCGTTTGCACCAATGGAAAGAGGAAGAAGTGTTTTGTGCATACAAAGAGGTAAAACTTCGATGTACCCACTGGGAAACAGAACGCATTAAACCTCAAACTCCACTTTATAATGTATGTATGTATTCTGCGACTATACAAATTCTGCCTTTATAATTCAATATTTATGCTTCCATTTCTGCAGGTATGCTGCAAGGACAGAGGAGGTGTTACCTGCATCTCCCCACTGCAGGCACCCACTCAACACATCTGCTCAGAACAGGCTGTGTGAGCTGTGTGGGCTTTTTCCCTGCACTTCCCTGTGGGGCTCAGTCTCCCTTCCCCAGGAACAGCCCCATGCAGCCCCTCCACACCCCTTGGGCTCCACTGCTGATCACTGAGAAGTGCTTAAACAGACATGGGAAGTGAAATGGGCTGCCTGTGTCCTGCTGCGGGCAAGCACCGTCCATGCCAACACGTAACGCGCAATTACCCGCATTGCACCGAGAGCAAAGAGGGAGGAGGGAGGGTAACCTTGACTTACCAGCTCGTATTTCTACCTCGAGTGCCCAAGTCGCCATGGAGATCATGCACATGTGAGCCGCAGACAGATATGATGCATGACTGCAAAATGGCAGAGCCTAAGCAGCGCGCGCGGAGGAGCAGGGCGAGGTGTTGGGGAGCATTTCTGCTCTGCTGCTGCGGGTCCTGTCACTTTGTAGCAGTCCACAGGAGCACATCGAGCAGATTTATCTCTGGAGGGTGCAGCTCAGGGGGACGCTGATGAGGATCTCTGAAAGAATACACGCAAGAAGGAACACAATTTGTATTGAGTATATTAGTAAATGCAAAGCCCACAGTGGAACATGTGGAAATTTGGCTGTGTAAAACTGCCTGGGAGCTTGTCACTGGGCACTGAGATGTCACCGAGCAGTGCAGTCCTATTCACAGACACAGGAAATTTGGTTGCTGAATAACTCTGCACTGAACGAATCCTTTCAGATTGAGGAGAAGTTCCCATCACAGGAAATAAAGATTAGGAACGACTAAAAGTTTTTGCTTCTTTCTCCTTGTCAAAGATGTGCTTCTTCAGAGCAGAAGATCTAACCTGGGAAGCAGGCACAAAGCTCCAGCAAACTCCCTGAAGAAGAAAGGGAGAGGGAAAGCCCCAGGTAAACATCATAAACCTAACTTTGAAAGCGGTGGATGAAAAATTTCAAAAGGCAGGTTGGGTACGACAGTCACCCAACCTTAACAAGGAAAAAAGTTTGCTTTGCCTCTCAAAAAAACACTCCAAAAACAGCCCAGTACTTTTGTCAATGCACAAAGCAAGAAGAGGGCAGTTAAAGAAATGTGCCCAATACAAAAAACAAACAAACAAAAAAAACATGCTAGGATATATACACTGAAGGAAAAGGTTTCAAATATTCACAGAGCTTTTTCTGAGATCTACAAACAGCACTCTGGCCTGTCCCCACCCCCACACTGCTTCTACAGCAGGATCCCTGACCTGGACAGCAGGCAAGAGGGTAGTGGAAGGGAGAGCAGAGCTGAGGCACACATGTGGGCTCCTTCCAGGAGCACCATGGTAGCAGGGGCAGGTCCAGATGTGAGCAGGAACCAAGCTTCTGTGTTCCACTGCTCATGAAATAAACATTTCCCTAGAGTGTTTCTGCCCCAAAGAACTCATTTCCTGGCATTATTCACAAAATTGCAGTAAGTGGTAATAGGAAGACATAACACTTGGCCTGAAGTACATTTTCTGTGTTTTGGTTTTTTTTGTTGTATTTTTTTTTCCATTTCATTCACAAAATTCCATATCTTTCACAATGCCCCCTTCTTACCTTATTGTTTTAGACTGAAACAATCATTTCAGTAGATTGTATCAATCAATTTCTTCAGGACCTGAAAACGAGTCCTGCATTGAGATAAGTCTTTACAATTAAAATTATGTTATTTAATCTCAGTTTATTTATTTTCTATATTAAGCACCTACATGTTGCGGTCAAAATCCACTCCAACTGTGATTAAAGGCAGCCTCACTGAGGACTGCAGGAACAGAAGACAATCATATTTATCCATAAATGCAGCCATCCTTTGGTGCTACTTAAAAACACATAGGGAAAAACTACAAGCAAGGGAGGGACATACAGACAACTAATCACATACAACTGATTCTAGCTGTCTGTTAAGGAATTCCACAAGCCGAATGCCAGGACCCAATTTCTACTGAGCTCAGCCTTATTGTCCCCCACTGAAAACACTGGAGGTCACTTTCTACATTTCTTCTACTGGAGGGAGACTGAATAATAGGAACAGAGTACGCTCCCTTCTGCTGGGTGGAGGTGCTGGACAACTGTAACACATTCACAGGCTGTGTCCACCAGGCCAAAGTGCCAGGAGAAAAACAGGAGACAGTGGCAAAGTTTAGAGTATAAGAGAAAGCTGTTTGTTTCCAGAGGTCAGGACATGCTGTGCCATCCAACAGCAGACTGCAGGGTGCTTGCCTGCTCTCATCAGTTCACTCTGCACCACCAGCAATTCCAGAGCTTCCTGGCTGGTAGGAAAAGGGATAACTAATGCCAATTTCCATTTTAAGTTTCCTTTCCCTAAAATATCTATTGTCACCAGCTTTAATGCTTTACATTGTCATTTTCCATTTTTATAGGAAATTATGTGGCCTTCCATCTCTTTCTTAGATTACCCTTTAGCACAACAAGAAACACTGTGTGAGTGCAAGAATCAAATATGACTATGCAGTAAGCCCCAACCTGCAGATTTTTACACAGTATTACATTCTGCACTGAAAAATGTATTAGAAATTTTAGTGCTACCCCCAGCACGTTTTGATTTGGGTCAGAGTCCAAGTATAGATGTTAGCAAACCTAGATACCAGCAAATACAGTAACCAACTAGAAATTTGTCAGGTAGCTTCCATACCCGTATACTGACCCAATATATGGAAAAGACTGAGCTCAACACCAGACCCAAATATTTCAGTTTGAATCCTATTAAACATGGTTAAGAAAACGTGACCATGAAGATGTTAGTTTATTTAAGCAGACCGATGTGATTAAAGCAAAAATAAGTCAAGAAAGGAGTAATGTGGAAGACCTGAAGGTACCTTGTACCAAACTTCTTTAGAGCACGCTCAGTGTTCATTAGGTGTATAGCCCTGGCACCCTCACAAGGGGTGCAGCTATTGTAAAATTATCAGTAAAATTAAAATGATACATTGTAAGATAATCTCTGCTGCATCTTTAGAAAGTCACTACTCAACATTCTAATTCCAAATTCAAATTAAATCAAATGTGTTTTTTTTTTCACTTTTAGGAGGGAGTAGAGAAGAAGAGAAAGGGGTAAGATATCCACAAAATTGAATGGCATAACAGTAACTCTATTAGGACATCAAAATTAATTTCAGTTTCCCTGAGGTATCTTATTTTAATTAATAAATTCACAATCCTGCTCCATTAATTAGAATACTGAAAGAATAATAGGTTTCAGATGAACTTATTTCTAACAAAGCTTTTCATAATGTAGAAAGAATAAAAGGAATTAAGGATCTCATTCAACTTTTCTTCTACATTTAGTAGCAACATTTAAATATTTTATCCGGTGTTACAGCAAAACTATTGCTCATATTTTACATTTGAAAACCTTTAGGTTTTGCATTCATTGTTTTTCTTATGCTCTGACTATTGAGATGACAGTGGCCTGCTTACCAAAGAAAATAGTTCTTGTAGGATAACAGTTATTTTTATTTCTCACATATTATTTCCTACCACTAAAACTGATAGCCATGGATTTTTAAAAATCCTTCTTTACTGATTTCTTTCCAACAAACTCACAAAGCAGCACTTAAATTCTAGGGACACAAGCTTCTCAGCTGGTGTTTTGCATTTCAGGTTACCTGGGCCATTCAGTGGTCACCAAGGCTGCCATGCTAACGCTCAAATCACATTTTTGTATGCATGCTAATCCACTCTTCTGCACAAATCAGCATTAGATATGGAGAGCTGAATCTTTTTCTCCCTAAATTGTTTTATGTTTCTGTCCTTTTGCATCACAGTTCACTCACCAGTGGAAAATCAGAGCAAATTTTCCCATTTGTTCTCCAGTTGCCAGAAGTGATAAATCTGTACTTTTGATAACTGTGAAGCTGTTTTCAGATTTCTGTTATATTAAACAAGAAGGGAGAGGAAAGCATTAGCTAACTGCCAAAGGTTTAGGTTAGCAAAATAAGAAAAATTCTGCACAGGTGAAATGGATGCTCACCATTTCAGAACTGTTCATCCTATACAGCCTGTTTCTTTCACCCAGCACTATGGCACTGAGGGGTGTGGTTAGCACAAAAAAGACGTGGAGATTTTGGAAAGGGTCCAGAGGAGGGCCACGAAGATGATCAGGGGGCTGGAGCACCTCCCCTATGAGGACAGGCTGAGGGAGTTGGGTTTGTTCAGCCTGGAGAAGAGAAGGTTGCGGGGTGACCTCATTGCAGCCTTTCAATACCTGAAGGGAACTTACTCCCAGGAGGGGTGTAAACTCTTCGAAAGGGCTGATAATAGCAGGACTAGGGGAAATGGTTTTAAGTTGAAAGGGGGAAGATTTAGGTTGGATGTTAGGGGGAAGTTCTTTACTAGGAGAGTGGTTGGGTCCTGGAATGGGCTGCCCAGGGAGGTTGTGGATGCCCCGTCCTTGGAGGTGTTCAAGACCAGGTTGGACAAGGCTCTGTTCAACCTGATCTAGTAAAGGTGTATGTTTGGTGGCCCTGCTAGGCAGGGGGGTTGGAACTACATGATCCTTGAGGTCCCTTCCAACCCGGGTCATTCTGTGATTCTGTGATTCTGTGATTCTGTTAGCAGGCACGGTGATGTTGGGCTGATGGTTGGACTGGGTGATTTTAGTGACTCTGTGATCTGTTACCAAACTGGAGCAAGACAGGCCAGCAGTAAACTATGCACAACTCGTCCAGTTGGTACATCTGAGTAGCATTTTGTTTAGATAGGTTTCAAACTGACAGGCTGAATATTTTCCCTGCTTTACCGAAGAACAGAAGTGCTATTTTCACACAGTAATCATACTAATTTATTCTAATACTTACATTTTAAATACAATAGACAGGGGAAAAGTTAGGATACGAAAACCTAGAAAAATGCAATGAATCATAACAGCAAAAAATGAGAATAATCAAGTATTGGATGAAATGCTGCTCTCACCTACTCCAGCAAAAGAGTTTATTCTGGTGACTAGGATATGAATGTAGTCTCTTCTATTTTTTTTTAGACAAAGAATTATACATTTTATAGACTCTAACATTTGGTTAATGGTTACTAAATCTGGCACTTACAGACATTAGGAAAGATAGTATTTATTTGCAATTTTATTTCCCTGATACTGAAATGTGGAATCCATACAGCTGTACAGTGAAGATGATTAGAATTGCTAGAAATGAAGGCCTCCTGGGAAAAAAAAATATCAATAGCATAGTTTAACTACATGAACCATAATTGCATTATTAGCTCTGCTGCGTGCTACCACAGGAAAGCTAATGACATGAGTCTGAAGAAGCTTTATAGATTATGGAAAACTGGATAACCTCTCGTGCTCCCATTGACAGCACAACTCATTTGAGATCCCTGCTATCACAGGGAGGAAAACTGCTTCATTTTTCACAAGCCTCTTGAATATGTACTTTTGTAGAATTTAAGTATTAACTGTACATACACCCATGGATGAGTAGCCAAAATAACAAATAACCTTTTGTTTAAACTTAGCTGTGGCAAATTTAGCAGTGAATTCAGTGGTGTCAGTCCTTGCCTAATAGATAAGCAGGTGTTGCAGGAGAAGGGGGAAGAAGAGGCACTCCACGCTCCAGCATGCACTGGCACTGAGTGGAAGCCAGGGGATTCATGCTGCAATCTGTCAGTGATGTGAACTTCTTTGATACATTTCTAAATACACTTTCTGCTAAATCAGCCAACTTAACTTTGCTACCTGGGCTCCAGCTTAAAAGCAGAAAACCAAAATCAGGTTTTGCATTTTGACAAAATGCCAAATGCAGCAAGTCACTCCACTTTGCCCCTGCATTTTCCTCTCCCACCCAGGTTGCAAAGACAATTACCTGAAAAACCACAACTTTTCCAGTTACTGCAACAGAGGAAATCTGTCATCAATACTGAAAACACAAAATAATACAAGACAAACCTAAAATGTTGGATCTAGGAGACACATCTTTGCAGTCACATCACTACCTGACTTCAATAACCAACTCACAATGTGCTGTTCAGACCCCTGATGACAGTAAACAGTATGTTTGTTCATGCCTTATCACAGCACCCATGAGCATGCCCCGATTGCTGCTGGTTCACCACCATACAAGAAGCGGAGACTTTTTTTTCTCCCCACAGCTCAGAGGTGGGCAGGAGCCATTCCATCCACTTCAGTCTTGGGTAAGCTGGCTAGCTCTGCTTGTCATGGTCACAGTTCCCACTCAAACTGCTGTCACACAGGTCAGAAAATCTTGTCATGCAGAACACAGAAAGTCTGATGGGTCTGCTTCCTCTCCCAGGTAAAGTAGTGCTTTTGCTCTTGTTGAGATCATGGAATTCTATAGGAACTGACAGGGCAAGCGGAAGACTTGCAATTAAACTGGATGTGGTGAAGGAGGATAAAAACTGAATAAAAAATAGCTAATTCAAGAGCAAAACACCTTGTCTGTGCTTGGATGTTACATTCTGCATAACTTACTACTGAAGCTGCAACATGGTTAATGGTATACCTACTTCTGCTTGAAAGGGCTGTCTTGCTGAAGGAAACACTAACTTGCCAAATGAGGTCTTCTAAGAAGGGAACACTTACAAGGACACGTAGCTGTGACATGTACAAGATATGGTGGGTAAAAAGGTCTTACTTCCAGAAGCTGTTAGAAAGTAGTGTTCTATGAATATCTGGAGCTTTTTTAACTGAGTCTTGAGGAAACATATTTTGGCGGTGTTTGTTTGTTGTTGTTGTTTTTTGTCAAGTTTATAGTTTCTACTGTCAAATTCTGCTGGCTTTACTTATGTGTGGTAAAATGTTGCCATCAAGTGGCCACTTACTCAATTACAGAGCATCCTCCCACTGGGGCAGGCATTCAGCTTTCCTCCATCAGACCCCTGGCTGGTACCTAAATGCACTGCCCAGATGCTGCTGGCTGTGCTACCACTTACAGACATTTTTGATCCTGACTGCCTTCAGTCTCCAAAAAGGAGGAGGAGAATCAGAGTCCTAAATTAGCGGCATTTGACCTCTTTATTACAAAAATCTAGCCAGCTGTTTTCCTCTGTAGCTGAGGAACTCTGATTCAGCTGAAGGAAAGTAGGGAAGCATTCCTCTTACTGTTGTTGTACATACTGCTTTGTAAACCATAGGGGGCATTATATTACCGTGGTTTCTTCTAATATGGATCAGTTGGGATAATGCTCTGTTATCATCAGATTCATCATTCTAGATAGCCTATATTTATTTTCACAAACTCAATAAATAAATGCGGAAATTATACTCTACATATTCTGCTTTTTAAGATATCCTTTGCAGGACCCAAAACATGGGATATCCACTTTTTCTTCTTATCTGCAACTTAGTTAAGATCTGTTTATATACTCTAACATAAATAGATCAACCTGTAATGTGTGTCCCCCAAAACACGATGTTGAGTGAATGTACAAAGCAAGCCAGAGACTAACTCATGGAAAGAGATAAAAAAAGGCAATATCGCAGCATGAGAGTATTCTCTCACCGTTGCCTTGAGAAGAGCAGCATCTTCAATGGTGGGAAGGAGTGGGATGGCCCTGATCTAACTGTGCCTTTGAACAGCACAAGCAGGAGAACCTGCAGCCTGCAACACAATCACAGAGCTAGAGAATGGATTGGGTTGAAGGGGACCTTAAAGACCATCCAGTTCCATTCCCCTGCTGAGGGCAGGATTGCCACACCAGATCAGGCTGTCCAAAGCCCCATCCAACCTCTAGGCACATCGTTTTTCCTTTGTCATCTCCTTGCAAACATCCCGCTGGTTCTCTGTGACCACCAGGTGTGAACACCCATCACCCCCAGCACAAACCCCAGGGACTCACAGCAGGACACACTCTGGGTGGCTTTAGGCAGGGACACACATTTGTTCCTACACAAGCAGTGATCTAGAACATCACTATCTCTGTTCTCTTCTCCTATGGCTGTGTAACCAGCACTGAGCACAGCTCTGTACCATCAGTGCTTTCAGTACAACCTTTCTGAGCCTGCACTAGAGCTGGCTGTACAGCACACAGCTGGGTGCCATGTCAGTGTGTGGGGAGGGTTAATGTGTTAATCGGCACAGCTGCTTCAGGAGCCCAGTTTAATAATCTTTGCATGCCTTCTGCAGAGACAAGTTTTTGAGGCTCTTGTAAACAGTGGAATTAAAGGCAGTTTCAGAATTGGCTCACAATTTTTGTTAATGGGAGTTTTCTTTAAGGCAGCAGAAAGAAAGACTTTCAGATGAAATATTCTTTGGGACATAGTCCAAAGTTAGGTAAAAAAAAAAAACACAACAGTACTAATTACCAACTTTGGTGCTGAATCTAAAATCACCTTAGACTTCAGTCTAGTAAAAAACAAAAAAAAGGCCAATTGCCACTGGAGAACAAATCCACATCGACTGTAACAGACTTCCCTTAGGTTAAAGGACATAGAGGACAAAAATTCAGCAGATTTTGTAGATTGATTTAACAATAAATATTTAGACCCTTGCAGAAACAAGACCACCCCTTGAGGATGGAAATCTATACTCTGTGCAGCCTCAAGAAATCTCCAGACCTTCTTGTTCAAATAAAGACTTGCAGAAACACAATACGAAAGTATGAGATTGAAACATGGCAGTAGAGATGGGGAAAAATAGAAATAGCTGCAATTTTTAACAACAATCTTGAGGAAAATACATGTTTTTATTATTCATAAGATCATTAATTATATATAGACTGGCATTCTAAGCAAAGGAACAGGAGAGTATAATGAGAAAGGCAGAAGCATTCTATAGTAAAACGTGCTTTCCTGCCCAGCTTCAAGGAACAAACTCACCATTTGCTAATAAGATGGTTCCCCCAGCTGAGCACTGAACTCTATTTTGTTACTTTGGAAAAAGCACCTTTGTGCTGTACCAACCAGTTCCCCTGTCCTTTCAGCTCGAAACCCCTCAAACACATAAATAAGGCACCAATACTCTTTGGTTCATCTCCCACAACCCACTTCAGCCAAAAATGCTTCCAAGAAGATTCTGCTGAACAAGGATAAAGCCAGCAGCATGATTCTATCAGCCAGTGCCGCCCAATACCTCTCAAAAGGTAAGGTGCAACTTCTTTGATGGTTATTTCAATGATTTTCATCTGTCTCACAGTGCAAAAATGTGATGCAGTACTGAAAATGCAGCAGAAGACAACCTCTGGCGTGCCAGCTAAGGACATCAGCAAAGTGCTGGTTGTACTGCACTGAGGCTTAAGCAAACAAAAAAGGAGAGAGTTCAGTGCTCTTGACACCTACAAAAACATTATCAAGAGAAAGAAAGAGAGATGGGGCCATCTAATAGTATAATATTGGAAGAATGCTTGCATAATTACAGAGCTACAATGACAGCTGCTTACAATGTCCGCTATCACGCGCTGCAGGTGGTAATTTATCCATAGGTTTCCTATTCATCTGAATGGAAAACAGCAGGGGGTGGCCTCTTGGCATCCCACATAATGCCGGACACTTTAAGCAACTACCATGCACTAGGTCCCCTCTCTAATTTTGGGGAAAGGATACAGACTTGCCTGTTGCCAAGTGCCAATTTTAGGGCTCTTTATCCTTTATCAGTGATGCCACAGGACAAATAGGAGACAAGCAGGGAACTCCAGCAAAGTTCTGAGAACTGTTCCTTATAGACCTGATTTCCCTTACGATGCATTCTCTATTGAGTCCATTTTCCAGGAACTGGTAAAGGAGAGCTGTGCCATTTAAAATTCAGGACACTAAAATACCAGCAAATGTGAAGACAACTGTTGGTAGTTTGAAATAATAATATATATATGAAAAAAGCTTCTTTGTTATTTTATTTATACCTCAATTATGTCACTTCTAAAAACACTGTTTGGAAGGAAGGGCATATCTCAGTGCACATCCCTTCACCTCCTTCATGCATATGAGTATACAAAATTCACCTCAGGGTCAGAAATCAAATGGTTATTATGGCTTCAGAAGGAACATCACATACTCAGTGCTCTGCGGTGTCTCACAATACAGTCTCTTCATCTCTTCAGTTCCCATCCACTCTTTATTAATAAGCAGTGAGCTCAAAACAGAGCACGGCTTTAATCCTGCACTTCCTTTGAGCAGGATGGTGAGCACTCCTCTCTTGCTTACAGCCTTCTCTTAGTGGTATATTTAATTCTATTTGCTTTATTCTTCCACTTCCATTTAAGAGTTTATATTTTCATGCTTCCCTATGTGTTTTAATAACTTGTTGAACAGTGTTATCACAGGTGTATTGCCTTGGTGTTGCTACGCCCTAACAGCACCTAACCACAGCCACTATCCCTGTCATTCCCAAAGCTGTGTGGGACAAACTAGAAGATTCACTTTGCCACTTGTGCAGCTGGGTGGCATTCAAGAGGTGTTTCATTGTTCTCACAGCATTAACTTGCATCACGGAAAAGTACAGAACTATCATTTGAATTGGAGTAATCATAGGTGTCATACTTGCCACTGTATATTACATTAAGTTAATGAACTTTGGGAGACACATTTGAACACATTATCACAATCAGCCCAATTCATTTTAAACTGTATGCCTCATTTCCATGGGTTCCTAGTTTATTTTACTGAGGATAGGGAGTATGCATCCTCTGCAATCAAGTCAGCTCTTTCTTCCACACTCAAATTATTACTTCTGAGAGACAGGCTGATGCTACAGAGGAAACAAAAGCATAAAAGGAATATGCACTTAGTGTGAACTGCTACCAGTAAACTCAAATATGGAGAAAGCACAAAACAAGGTTTTGCTTGCCTTTTTTGCTTCCATGTTTGTCACAGGGAAACTGAGGCAGCTTGTGCTGCCATCCATCGGTGATCCCAGCCCAGTCCTGTGCCCACCAGTGGCTGTTGCAGTGGGAGACCCCACCTCTCAGCCCTGGGGCTTCATTTCCCCACTTTCCTTCCCCATACAGCCCAATTTGATTTAAAAAGAAAATAATCACAGATGTTTTAAAGTTAAAATTAGCTCGAAGGAAAAATGAGCATCTCAAAAAGAAAAAAGAAAGGGTCACCACTGCAGTGCTTTCTCCAAACAATCCTTTCCAACAGCTGAGTAAGGAACTCTCCCATCTACACTTTCTCTTTTTACTTGTTGTGCAAGAGAACAGTAGACAGAAAGCCTTATCCTAGCACTTAGTTTTACAGGCAAAAAGTGTACTAGAAACAGTAATTAGCAGGGAAATAAGGCAAAGTCCAAGGTGCTTAAAAGGCAGCTCTAACGTACACCATATGTTTTTTCTGAACTGGAGCATAATTGTGTATTTTTATCCTATGTATCTCAGATGCTCATTGCCAGAAATCTCTTCACAGCTCTGCTGGGCCATTTCAGAGACCAAAATGCTTTTCATCTTCTGCTTTTCCTTTTCCTAGAGCTGTCAACAAGGCATATCAGATTTATTTACTTCACTCATTTGTCTTTTACAAACCCAGAGAGCAGCAATGATTTTGAAACTTTGAAAAGCCTATATTTATACAAAACATATATAAAAAAATCAACTGTGCTTTGGCTCTGTGCTCCAATAAATGCATTTATTTATTTTTAGCAGGGAAATGTGTAGGTGCAAAGTATGACAACCTCAGAAGATTTTAAGTGCTCTTCCATCAGACAGTCTGACTCAGGTCCACCATACCACAGAACCAGCAAGTAGCCCTAAAAATTGTGTCCATGCTCTGTTCCTTCTAAGACTGTTTGTGAAGATGACTAAAACCTGCAGGTTCTGCTGATGGTAGACATGATCATTAACTTAAGTTGACAGATGTAAATCAGCCCGTAAACTGTTTTATTCAAGAATAATAGTGATAGTTTTATCATCTATAAACATTACAGGAATATATTCACCCTTTTACTAAAAAAATGCAAACAAATAAAGGACATTTTCTGCTGGTTTGCACATGTGCACATTACGTCTCCTCCTCAGCAGTCATTACCTCATGAAAGAATGGAAAATTAAAACTGAAAGTCTCCAATACGCTTTTTGGTATGGATCACATCCTTCTATTCTGAAGATAACCAGTCATTACAAAACCTAAGAACACTGAGTGACCTCACCTTCCCATACACAACTCCCAAGTTGTATGAAAGCTGAAAACCATGCCATGTTATGGAAGAAATGGTTTTAGATGTAGAACCATAAGACTGAAATTATGGGTCACAAATATTTTTCTTTTCCTTGCCTGCCCAACCACACACATAACAACACTACCCTGTGGATTCAATACCATCTAACTTTTTCTCTCTACACAATATTGGGAGATTCCTCACTATCCCTTTCAGAGGCACACGTGCTTGATTCTCAGGTTCTAACATTCATCATCATTAATCAGCCCTTTGTCACACAGGTGACACTGAAACACGAACAGGAACATGGAAGGAGCAGAAATCAAAGAGAACATGAACAGATCTGCAAAGCATTCATGAGAACCTACAGTGATACCAAAATCCGAATTGCTGTCAAGAGCTGCCATCCTAAAGCTTGCCCAAACGATCCCCTGTGAGCAGATTTCTGCTCACCTTACGAACAGGGCTGCAACAAGTTCCTATTCTTAAAAATGCATTATCTGTCTCCCCACCCTTTTGAAAGTTTCATTGAATAATCAGAAGATCAGAACATGACTTGATTGTAAGACAATGGGTGGATGAGAATAAAAAATATATTAAAATGTATGATGTGAATAATTAAAACCACTTTTCTATGTACTGAAGGAACAGAAACCACAAAGATGAAAGTGAAGTGGCTTGTTTTATTAGTTGCCTAACCAATCAATACCATCCGTCAGCAGCAACTGTATAAACACATCCTCTCTGCAAAGCCTTTGTAGAGCCACCTGCACTCTGATCCACACTGAACTTCAGTGACATTTCTAACGTTCTCATGAGAAGTTTCCTTCGTTCAGTGAATACAGCATAATGCATGGCTGAACAAATTACTGGAACATATGCAGTGGTAGTTTAGGATTTTCAAGCAGTAGTTTAAGGGTGCTTTGTTTTAACATTTGAAACCCCCATATTCATTTCCATCCATGTTCCAACTGAATTTCCCAAAACCTCTGCATACTTTGCAGTCTGACTCACAACCAGCTAATTCCCCAGCCACTGTAAATCAGTTTATCTGCCCTGAACTCAGCGAGAGAGGAGGATTCAGCCAGGATGGGGATTTTAGACTACTGCATTTTAAAGTCTTCTTTAAAGTGTTTTGAACTATTTATTATTGAGTTATTAAGTTTATTTATTTTTTGCAATGTTTGACAGAGTCATAGGGAATGAATTGTCATCGTAGTCACAGGTGGTTATCTGCACAATTCTCATTAACAATGCTATTTTTCTTGGGATTTTGCAGCGCCAGTTGAGCTCATCAGTCCTAACTTTCATGCTTCTGCATGCACAAACCAGAAGCAATAGGAGACAAGGAAGGTGAAGGGAAATTACTGTGCCAAAAAATACTGATTTTCATTTGAACTTCATAAACTCCAAGCAATGTGAACCATCGTATTTATTGACACATCGTACAAAATTCAGACAGTCTGCTCTCAGTCTTGCACTGTGGAGCTTACCCCTTAATACAGACTTTGATTTTAAATATCAGAATGTATTAAAAAGTCTATATAAAAGATAACATTCTACCAAAACAGAAGGTTTATTTTCCTCTTTGAGACGATTGAGCATTTTTCTGTTTCTAAATAACAGAACCGCAACAACCCACAAGCGCTCAATGCACGTACTTAGCAGGCAAAAACAAAAAAACAAAACACACTGCATCACAGTTTTCTCCACCTATTTTTTCCAGAGCGCTATTTAGTTTTGCTGCTTCATTCTCAGAATTTAATCCAAAAACAGGATCTAGACAAGTTACACAAGTGATATAAGAAGTATTTTTCTATTTTTCTTTTCCTTGCCTGCCCAACCACACACATAACAACACTACCCCACGGATTCAGTACAATCTAACTTTTTCTCTCTACACAATATTGGGAGATTCCTCACTATCCCTTTCAGTGGCACATGTGCTTGATTCTCAGGTTCTAACGTTCATCATCATTAATCAGCACTTTGTCACACAGGTGACACTGAAGCACTAACAGGAACATAGAAGGAGCAGAAATCCAAGACAACACGAAGAGATCTGCAAAGCATTCATGTGAAACTTCCAATATTTCTTTCTTCTATCTCCATCAAAAGAGAAGATTCATTAGTGAAACTTCTGCCATCAAGACCAGGAGAAGAAAACCCTGAGCAGAAGCTAACTCTGAAACATTCCACCAAATGCTTGCCTTAGGTGAGTTACAGGAAGTACTAAAGCAGGAAAATGGATTGAAACATTGAAAGTGTGTGAGAAACTTGGTTTTTTTCTAGCAAATTTTAAGGAATTCCTTGTCAATACTGTGAGATTACCAGGCTCCACACTGCCTGGTTAAGCAATCCTATGCCTTTTGCTTGAAGAAAACTTTCAGTGCAGTAACCACCTAATAATTCATTGCTGGGTGTGTCAAAAAACAGCAAAACAGAAAATGCTATAGGCAGAACATGCAAAATCTCCTCATAAATCAGTAATTATCTTCTCTCAGTGCACTTCCCAGAACAGAAGCAGCATTACTGGAAGCACAGACCAAACAAATACCTCAAATTCTAGTCCTTACCAAGAGTATAATACAACATAACACTTCTTTTTCTTCTTTTTCTTCTTTTTTTTTTTTTTTTTTTTTTGTTACTGAGAATGTTGTAGAAGCAACTTATTCAAGTTTAGAACGGCTTCTTTTGGTTTGGAAATATCTGTTCTATTTGGCACCTTTGACATCAGACTTTGCATTCACTTTGCATACACAAACACACATACAGTGTCCGGATTACTTAAGGAACTGAGTTAAATACAGAAACATTGCTGTCTGCAAGAGGTATTGTTAACTTTCCAGTGTACAGCTCAGAACACTGTTCAAAACCATGTGGTCTTCTAATGAAATAAACACCAGGAAATAGAACTAAAGGATATTTTCTGAATGGAACAAATTCAAATACTCTGCTACCAAGATCATACACTGTACAATATAAAAACATGTTTTAAATGATCACATCCCACTGTAGTATAAATCATTTTGAGAAAGCACTTTTTTTCTGTCACCTTGCCTGACAAGTATTATGTATTTTATTTGTATGCACGTGAATGGCAGTTTATTGTGTCCCAGAGGATGAAGTATTAATGATCATTTGCTCCCTGCTGTGTGGCCTGTCATAATTTTGCAGCAAGACTGACAGCAGTAACAACCAATCAGTATGTTAATACTCACCTGGCACTGGCTACTCCATCCATTTTAACCAAGGGTCTTTGCCAAATCCTTAGGTAATTTTCATTAAAAAATGCAATTTCTGATAGCATCCTTAAATTGCTAGATAGAAGCAGACTAAACAAACCATATATTTCTTTTGTGTAGCATTCAGACTTCTATCTCAGCAGGTGTCTTCTAGAAAAAAAGACTTCCAATCTGAAAGCCCATTTTGGTCAGCAAGAATCAATCTCTAAAACATTCAGCAATTTGTTATATCAATATCTTAACATGGCGAATTCCTTGCAGCATATGAGAATTAAATCCAGCTCTGACAAGTAAATAGAAGGCAGAATTTTTTAAAATGATAGTTGAAAGTCAAATGTCAAAAAATCCCACAGATTTACACAATGTGATGTCATTCATTTCTCTTTTCTGCCTGCTTCATTTTACCTTGAGTCTTGCAGGAAAAAAAAAAAAAAAAGAAAAAAAAAAACCACAACAGATAAAGACAGTTGTTATCAGCTCTGACACACAAATAACCTCACATTTTAGTAGTCATTTTGTATCATACAGCACTGCAGTAGACGCACTCTGCGCTATTAAAAAAGTTCCAAGAAAATGATTTCTGGGTGTTTGTGAGCACACAGCACACATGATTACAGGGGAGATTAGTGGATCCTGGTATTGACAGTCAGTTGCCATAAGCTTCCCCCAACCCCAAATCAAGACCTGTGTCTTTCCAAGCAACTACATTTTATTCTTATTCACATGGAAACAATGCAGTGTCCCAACAGCCTTGGAATTAGCCTGAAAACAAAATCCTGACAGGAACGATCCTTGGTGACACTGTGGGAGGGAGAGCGCAAAAATGAGAAAAATCCCTGACAGGTGCACGTCAGCTTGAGACAAAACCCTGCCTGCTCAGTGATAAACAGGCTGTGACAAGGTGCAATGTGCCTGATGGACCTTACCTGCAGAGAGCAACACTACCAGCCACCTCCATGTTGTGTGCTTCCCAGACTTAATGGCAGTTAATATCACTCAGGTGTTGCAGCTATAATGTTTTGATGTGAATTAAATAAATGCATTGCATCAAAGGTGCTCATATAAATGGAATAAGAAAGGAAAAGATACTTGTTTGCTGCCTGCTGTTCTTTATATGCAAATCTTAGTATATTACATGGCAACATACTTGCCTTCCATAGCCACATAAATGTTTTACTGTTTTATGAGATGTTTGCAATAAATGTGATTGATGATGATTTTTTTTTTCATAATTGCCTATTAGAAATACACTATTTTGGTGACAAATCCTTTAGGGATATCTCAGTTACAAAACCGAAGTGAATGAGAGGTACCTGCACCAAGAACTGGGTGATGCTGCTAACAAACACCAAAACACACCGTCAATCTGCTGGTTCATTTTACTCATGCATTTCTTTAAGCTTGTTAGCATCCTTTCCAGGTTTACTGATTTTTGCATTTCAATCAGATACAAAGATGTATAAAAATACTGCTACTGTACCTTAGGGCAGGCAAATAGCTTTAAGCTACACACACAAATAGTCACAAGGGTGAATAGCTATAATTATATTGGAGTGTATCCAAGAAATCAGCAATTCTGTTTATACTTATTGCCTCTTTGAATTTATGTGCTCTTCAAGCAAACATACTGTAAACTGATTTTAATTCTAAAACTGTTGACCTTACTATTGCAGCTTGTTGACTATTTTTCATGCAATTGCAGATATGCTGAAAAAGATATAAGCATCAGGGTAAACATTTACAGCAGAAAAACTCCTGGGCCATTTACAAATATTACTGGATATCACCAAGATTCAATTTAAAATACAAGAATGTTAGGAAGATGTTTGGCCTGTGATTTTAAAGCCAAACTCTGTCCTGAGCAATTTTGAAATTGGCAGAAACATACAAACAAAATAAACCAGCCCTATTCTTTTGATATACCTAGTCATTTTGTACCATCAGGTATCAAGATTCCTCCAGCGTGAGCTACATCTGAGGGTGGAAACAGCTGCACAAACCTCTAAAGGTTATACATGGATTTGCACTCATTATTGGCCCATGGAACGCATTTGTCAGATGTTTGGCTCTGCTGCTTACATCATATCATACTTCTCCACACATGACAAATGAGTGGCAGGAAAGGAGGAACATTGTTGTTGGCATGAAGACTATGAATCACCTTCCAGGAGAAAAGAACTCTTATCCCTTATATACTTGCTACACAAAACATCCAAGTAAGGATGTATAGACAAGCTCATATTTTGTCTCTCCACTGAACCTTGCCCCAGGACATTCTCCCAGTTGTGGTTTTGCTTCAGCTTTTGATGGAACTGCTCAACGCTTTCGTTTTTTAAAAAATTAAGTGAAACAGATGGAATTCTCTCTGCACTAAGAATGTGTTAGTGCTGATGAAAATGTATCATCAAATCATTAGCACTGTCCACAGAATACCAGTAACACGTCAAGAAAATCAATGAGTGAACATAATATTCGCTAAGTATGTAAATAATGATGTAGGACAGAAAACCTTCTGCAACATTAAATTTCAATAAGTAACTCAGGATCATCTATCAAACTTTTCAAATACATATTTGGATCAGTCAACTCCTTCTATTTAAATTACAGCTCACAAAAATAGCAATTGCAAGCTAGTAAATGAATTGAACCAAACCCAGAAATTATTAGTCACAGATTACCATAACAATACATTTTTTTCTAGGTTAATTCAATTATGAGGAAATTTGTCCAATTTTTTGCCAAATAAATTAGATTTAACATATTAACTTGGGAAGACATCAAAGGAAATTTACTAGGTTCATTAAGCTTAGGAAATTAAGTTACAGAAAATTGTGCTTCCTTGTAATAGATTTAAGCAGCAATCTTTAGCAGCCTGCCAAAGATATACATTTCTCATACAAGTAGGTATTTTATAACCAGAAAAAGCCCCTACTTCTTCACAGCACCTGCAGTCATGAATTGGGAAATGGAAATTCTTGTTCTACTTGTAAATTCTTGTTCTACTTGTAAATGATTCTGAAATATCTAGAAAATTGAGAAGAATGGCAAAAGAAAGGAGATTCATTACATCCACACAAATCAATCACTTGTGCATTGGTGTAGTGGTGAGCAAGCATGCCCTGAACAACAGAAAAAAAAAGGCAGAAAAATGTACCCTAAAGTGCAGAAAGATGCTCAAGGCTGGGTAAGCATGTGTTAGCCCTTACTCAGCAACACGGGTCCTTAGCATCAGTTTGTAAACCACCAATGCACGTGGCATCTGCCCCGTGCTTCCTGGGGCCACGGCAAAGGGGCTTAGCCAATTCACTCAGCACCCAGACTAGGCTTACTGTGGATTCTCATGAACCCTCATGGTAACAGTACTAATCAGAGCACAGCAGTAAAAATTCACAGGCTGGGAGTCTTGGGATATTTTCCAGTAGACCGCAGGCACAACCACAAAATTCACAGTAACTTACACCATACTTTGAACATTCCCACTATGATATTGTTGAGAATCTTCCAGTAACAAGCTAAGCCAAGTGTCCACTATGTACTCTCCTCTCCCCTTTCCCCAGATAGAGAATTGCATTAAGGAGAACTGTTTCATAGAAACTCACTTGTGAATGTGTTATTTCCTATTAAAAAAAAAGAGCAACATAAATGGAGAACTCATAGGAAATAATTTTCTTGACTTGTAAGGGCTTGATCATCAACATCTCTGCCAAATAGGCAAAGAAGGAAACCTGACATCCCCTGGGCACATCCACAGCTGTGACCACCCAGAGCTATTCCTACTCTGGATTAGGCCTAGAATTCTGGAATCCTAGGAGAAACAAAGTGATTACACCTGTTTTTGTCTGTTAAAAGGGTGCAGTACAAGAGACGTTAAGAACTCTCAGTCTAGGTCCTAACTTAAGATGGAAGAGAGGAATCTGAACCGCTGTCTCCTCCTCCTGAAAAGGAAAGCAAACCATGTGGAAAATTACCTCCTGGGACAGCACTGTCAGTTCTTGTGACACTCCATTCTAGAAGTACAAAGGTTTTCTGAAAAGCATCGTTGTAACTGTAATTTTTGAAAATTCCTTTCTGACATGAAATTTAACAAATGGATTGAAAGTTCTGATTGATCTCTAAAATCCAAGTACATTTCACCCATCATTCTCTATGTCTTTTTTTTTTTTCTTCCCAAAGTCTTCTGTTATTGCTCTCTCAGTCAGCTAGTAGGTAATTTGATTTGCAGAAGAATGCACAGAAGACTCTAGTGGCTTATTTCAAACTACTACTGGTACCAAAATAGTGCTCAAATCAGCAGTCTCAGCTCCCAGAAGTGTTTGTCTAAGTATGGCCCTGCAAGTACAAAACCAATAGCACTTCATCAGATACACAATTATGATGACATTTCAAGAAGTAGTGCAAGCCATGGTTTTAAAATACTTTATTCAGTAATAACAATAATAATTTGATGATTGAAACATTCTGGTATGTCATATTGGCAATTGTCATAACTGCTAAACAGACAGAACAATAAAGCTGTGGTACGTGAGGGCTCTTTTCCTTGCCTCTCCCTCAGTACTATTTCTAAATTTTGTTTGTATTTTCATTGCTGTTTTCATCATTGCCTTCAAGCATAGACTCCCAGACATAACCACTGACATGCTTGGTGATATCTATGAGTGCCCACTTGAGGAGGTATACAGAAATGGGCGAGCTTCTCTGTCTTTCCTCTAAATTCTGGAATTGAAAGCTGTTGTTGAGATGTTTGAGAAAAACTTGAGAAGCCACAAAGTCTGTGAGAGAACAGGAGATTAACCCTTTTAGTTTTACATACAACTGTCATATTCTCAAGATGTATTTTTTTATTATTATAGACTGTCTACAAGGCTATGATGCTCTTGTGGAAATATTCTTCTAGTTAAAAGTATATCACCATTCTAAAAAAAAAGTATTTGGGGTCACTAAGCTTCTGAAAGTAAATGCAACATGAGAAGAGGATCCTCTAGGATGTTAGCTACTCAAGACAATATAAAAGAAGATCAAACTGGTGTGAAGTATTGTGACTGCTTGCTTGTGCCTTATACTCAAAAATATTCAGAAGAGTCAAAATAACACAAGATGCTTAGCACAAGGATGATCCTGTCAGAATATTCTAGGACATTTAACTCTCCTAGGCCAAGGATAGTCACAATGGATCTTTTTAGTTGATGCTGATACTAATTTCCTATATTTTTTGTCCTCTGTCTGATGACTTGGTCTGACTTATCTACTTGAAAGGACACAAGGATGAAACAAATACCTGGAACAAGTACAAGCACTGTAAGGGCTTGTATAATTCGTTAGTGCCTTGTGCTTGGCTAATGAGTAATTGACGGAGATCAGCACAAAATGAAAAGAATTCAGCACAGGGCTGCATTTTGAACTGGTCTGTATTCTGGAGATGGGCATGTAGAAACTGTTCAACTACAGGATTGCTCTGTTAAGTGACGATGGACATTTAGGTGACTATTTGGATCACTCCTTATATACTGTAAAGGGAACAAGCCATTTTAATCTCTCAGCTTGCATCACATGTAGACTTTTTATCATCTTCCTTAAGGGACCTGGTAAAGAGGTCTGTTATTTTTCAACCAAGATGTCACAAGAAGGAACAGACTAACATGCACTCGCTGCATCCCTAAATTCTGTGAGAAGCCTGCTTTAAATCACTTTAAACACCAACTACATCCTGTACAAAATATCAATTCTACAGTACTTACTCCTAAAGCTTGTACAGCTGGGTCTTTGACCTTACTGGAGCAGATGTTGCAGATGGCTTAGCATATATTTTCAGGATCCATGTAAATAAAAAGTACACTATCATATTCACTTCTTTATTATTGTTCCTTGCAACAACAGTGGTTGGGTAGGGAGAAAAACAGCTCCTAAATATTCAAAGTTTCTGAACATTTTGGAGGTTTCTTAGAATACATATTGTGGTCTGTAAAACCATTCTTTGCGTTTGATGAATATGCTTAAAAGTCACCATCTGGAAATTATCAAAACTCACAGGAACTAGAAAATATATACACAGTGTGGTTTCATTATTCCCTACCCTCCTGCATCACCTCCCATATTTAGAAAGACAGAATCTTTTGCTTATTTATTTTTTAAAATAGTTGAACAGAAGTTTCAGCTCTTAGAAAGGATGACCAGAATAAAAGTATTATGACCCAAACCAGACAATAGTGCTTTTCTATCCTTGGCCATCCCCTCCCCCTTCCCAGTACCATGTCCCCATTATACAAACAAATGCCACTATCCCCACACGCTAAGGTACAGGCTGTCTCACAAGATACTGTCATCCCTGGTGAGCTCAATTTGACAGCTTGCCTATGCAACTCAAATAATCTGGGGCCTAATGAAGGCTTAGCTTTTTCTCTCTCTAATTATCACCTCTTTATTGACGTGCATTGGGAGGCCTGAATCAACCTCCCCACTTCAGAGCTGTGCTAAGCATTTTCTGCCTTTTGAGGTTTACAAAATACCTGGTATTGTCATTGCAAAACATTGACTAAAACAGTGAAAATATAATTTCAATTTGAGGTTGTCTTTTACCAGAATAATTTAAAAAACAAATAAACAAACAGTTTTTACACAGTTATTTTAGGCCTGTGGGGATTGATTCATTAAAAAAAATATATAACAACTTTGTGGCTTCCATGGTTTGATGCCAGTAGAATCATTAAAATAATGTCTCATACTTCTTAATATGAGAATTCTCATTAACGTGATACATCCACTATTACCATATTCATCACAAATTTGGTGCCAACAATTTCTAGAATGACTTCCATATGAAGGATGATTGAAGAAATAATAATTGAAATAAACATTAGCAAAGACAGCTTGATTATCAATAACCAATCCCAATAACCACTGCTTCCTATTATAGCTTCAGCATGAATTGGCCCTTTCTACCTACAAGACTTATTTTTCAATGAAACTTTTAAAATAAAGCATTAAAAGCCAAAACAGTTACTGCAGATTAAAGGATAGAGGGAAAAAGTTTTTCTTAACGACTTCTATTTTACTCTTTAAGGAAAGACTACATATTTCAGGTAATGCACAAAGAATAGCTTTGCTTAAGAAACTATCTCAAGGTTCTGTAAATTTTTAACAGTGCCCTTTATAAATGTTTCAGGGGCTATAGAAATGAGACAGGCCTATAAGAAGTTTAATGGGTCCCTGTTTAGCCATTTGTAATGGGGATTTAACTGCTTTGTTTGTTAGCTTCAGCCAAGGAAACAGATTACCTTCATCAAGTACTAATACTCCAGAGTCAATCTAAACTCTGCTCAGCTATGGAAAGGTATCATGGGATGTCAATAAGTCTTATAAACACTAATCCAGCAAACTTGTCAGCTGCTTTATATAAAAAAAAATTATACCTACAGCCAAGCTCCAAGTTCAACATTGTTCTTCCATGTCCAAAGCCTTAAAAATGTTAGTGGTGGACCATTGGGGGCTCATTTCAAAATATAACATTTTCTAGTTGTAATTGAAACCTTTTCAGTGAAAGGAATGCTATCTGTACACCAGCAGGCTATATTCATGTGTTAAGAATTAACAAAACAATAATTTCAAGTCCTCTGCAATGACACGGCAGTCACCACTACCATCACAACATTTTCCTCCCAGTATGCATCGAGCCCAGCTCACAAGAATGAAGATGTTACCAGCAGAGGACAGAACTACCTCCTAGCTCATCAGGTCACCCAGACCCCATAAGACAAGCCAGATGTGCTGCCATCTCTCCTTGAGACCAACTCTGCTGCCAAAAAATCTTAAACCAGTACACAGGGACATGACAGAAGGTATATCCTGGCCTCCTGGGATTTACTCTCACAAAGAAGACACAGAAGCCTTGCTTTGCTCCTCTCTGCAAAGAAGGGGTGCATATTGCACATGTTTTAATTTTATCTGCAGTGAGAAATAAGGAATAGGAGCAACAGAAGGAGAGTCAATACCCTTGACAGAAGAGCTCTTCAAGGAGAAATCAAGACAATCCTGGTTTTTTGTTTTCTGGAGTATGAATTACTGTTTCTCCTTCAAAAGTTGTTTGTCCTCAAACCAGGTGGAGGAATGATTTGTAAGCAGAAGTTTCTTTCCTGAGAGCAGCTAATCCATTTGGGATGAGAGCAGCACTGGGTGCTCAGCCAAGTCCCCTGGGCAGCAAGCTGCTGCCAAAGCTGTACCGGCCAGGACTGATCCCAGCAGAAGGCAGGCATAGGTCCTGTGGTAGAAGAGCAGCACAACCTACTAAAATACTGCTCAACTACTCTTGTTTTCCCACTGACTTCAGAGAGTTGGTAGATGCAACACAGCCAGCTATTAGGCTATCAACATCACAGCACTTCAGAAGATGGAGCCCAGCCCAAGAAATTTTGTGGTACCGCTACTTGTGCTATGCATAAAAAGCATTTCCTTCCTCCAGGGCTTTCAATCTAGTACCTTTTATGACCACTAAAAAAAAAGCCAGAAAAATGAGAGAAGGAATATCTCACGTGCTTTTGATATCATTTCTGTCCCCTTGCCTACAGCAATTATTTGCTAAATATTTCTAACGCTATTATTTTTATAAAGCTGAAACTGTTCTCAGAAAGTTTGGGAATCTGGAGCAGATTGCTGTCATGTAGCTCTCATACTTACTACACACTGTGTGTTTGATAGCAAATATTCCTATAAAGAAGAATGCTTACTGAAGGAAAAATTATATGAGTTATATATGATTGGCATATGGAAAAATATAAATGGAACACTATTTGCATAAGAGTACATTAAGAGAATTTCTTTTATGTTTATTCAACAAATGTTTCCTAAAAGGTTTTCCTCCAAACTAAGCAATTTAATTTTCTTTTTAATGTTATTCTCAGTGGTTATAAACTTAATTAGCTTCTTAAGCTTCACATTTATTTGCATTTGAGATAAATGTAATCTGTTCTTAGTATAACTTTTTGAAATCAAAATATGGACTAAAAAGGTGCAAGTTTGATTAGTGGAATAGATACTATGGCAAGTAATCATAGCAATGAGATGTTAATTGGTGTCTGGGTGGTTCTATTCATAGCAACAATAGGCCATAATAACACCCGGTGTCCTCTACTGCTCAGGAGTATTTTGCCTTCTCATTTATCATACTGACAATTATATTGTTCTTGAATTTCCTGCCAGTCTTAAAAACAGAAAGGTATATAAAATGAGTCAGGCACCTGAGACTGTTTGAGGCAGACAAATTCAGAAGAAATATACAGGAGGTTTGCTGTAACTTCTGTTCATTTCTGGAAGTTAGCAGACTAGAAGCAGTTTAATTTTTCTTTTCTCCCATACGTAATTTTCTCCAAATGTAATTTTCTTTTCTCCTATAAAAAGACGGAGATAAGTCCCAGGTACAGCCACTCCTTCCTTCACTGAGCACTTCCAGGCTCAGCTTCTGCCCAGCCCCTGGGCCTTGTGGCCACAGAAGTCCCAGGAGAACAAGGGATTCAGCAGCCCTGGAAAACGTACCCATTGCAGTCTGTCCTTTACTACATAGCAAGTGCATACCTTTCAATTTTACTCATCATCTTAAAGAGAATGTAAATCCTTTCTGTATCTTCCCCCACTTTCACGTGTGGGATTTCCAATTCCGTGGTCAAATTTACACTTAACTACCTTTAATCTGTAGTCTTCCTTTCATGATATTTGTGCTATTTTGCCTACCACTGAAGATTTCTGTATCTGGGTAATTTCATCCCATTGATACTTCTGTTTTTCTCTTCCTACCAGAAATCTGGGATTCGCATTAACCACCTTCCTTCTCATTTTCTACTAATAGCATGCCCCTCACCCATACTTCTGTCAGAAGCTTTTCTGTTTCCCTTCAGAATTTTGGTATTTAATTCATCTGCCAGTTTGGAAAGCCACTACAGAGATAACAAAAGTCATGGGAAAAAAAGAACAATTAATGAAATCCAGAATATACAGACTTGGGAAATGAGAAAACAGCTTATTTGCTTTTTAAATAAGTGTCAACTTCACACAAATAAAAAAATAAACTAAGGTACATAGTTCTAGCCTGAGGCTTAAAGACCATTTGGTTACATTGTGGACTTCAATAAAAATACAGAAACCACGAAGTTCATCCTATTTTCATGGGACAAGTATCTTTGATAGATGGAAATGTTCACATGCCAAAGACTTTTAGAAGCAATATCACTTTTCAATTACAACGACGATCTCTTTCATTTCATATACAACGCTACTTTCAATGTGCTTTACTTAGCCTCTTCTCTCTCAGCCAACATACTTTGACTTGCAGACAGGGAAAATGCAATGGAGAAATAGGAAAGAATATTTTTCCTCCATCCCAAGAAATGTTAGACTAACAGATGGAATAGATTAAATCTGCTTATCAAAAACTCACCCCTAGAGTTTATTACCTGACTGTACTTCACAAAAAAATTGCAAAATCTTTCATGTATAGTCCTAAGCAAATAAACAGCTCTGCATGGCTAAGTATATTTTTGTACAGAAATCTTTTGGATTTCCAATGAAGGCATTTTGAGATCTGCAGATTTCCACTCAAGGAACAAGACCGATGATTTAAATCTGGTAAACCACTGATGCTTGCACTGGTGAAGCAGCCTTAAACACCAGAAGAAACAAGGTGTAGAGGGTTCCTCTTTTCTACTTTTATTGTTCTTCACTTAAAAAATCAGAATAAATCATTTTTAGAGAAGTTGAATCCAGAAAAGTCACGTTAATGCTCTCCGTATCTTTGACTTTTTATTCTCAGAGTAAACTTAAAGTATTAAATCATTTTAGCAATTATTGTCAGAGAACACTTCTTCAACTTGTATAACAGGAGGCATACTACCCTCATAGCTACAGTCATACATACAAATCACAATCTCCTCCAGCAAAGAAACAATTGACCTAGGATAGTTTTCACTACTTCTGTGAACTGCCTGAAAGCAAACAACTCCTGCATGTAAAATAGGCTCCTGATACCCTGAAATTGATTAACTAAAACAATTACAATCAATTAACATTCTTGAAACGGTTGCTGCAATTCAGAGAAAGAACAAAATCAGCCAGGTGACCTTTAGCATTAATATATGCCAGAACATTTACATATTATGTTCATACTTAAAAAAAGATGACTTCAGGCCCTGATTCCAAGGTGAATAAATAAAGCTGGATATGGTGGAACAACAGGGAGCTCAGCAGCTCCAACCAGCTGTGGATGTAGCACTCCAAAATGCTCCAAGAGAAGAGTGCATCAAAGGAATAACTAAGTATTCAATATCAAAAACGTGAAAAATGAGATACTGAACTACAATTGCACTATGCATAAATATGGAAAAAATGAAGGCCACGAAAGGACACTCAGCAGATTGAACTCCTATTCACCCAACATTCCTCATCAAAAGAACTTCTGAGCATGTATTTCCTTCATTTTAAGATGTAAAATATTTTTTTTTAATATATGCAATTTATGTATAGTTTCCCCACACATCTGCTAGGCTGCACAGATTATGATAAATGATTAACCATGCCTTATACTGCTCAGTAGCTGACACAGCACAAGGCTGGTATGTGAGCACCACTCCAGCCAAGCAATAGGGATGTCGCATGAAGCTACTCTTGAATTTCTTGCTACAACCAAGCAGCAGGACAACTTTCCTGACAGCACAAAGAAAAGAATCAGTCCCCGCCCCAGAGTGAAGGTAGAAGGCAATGGTTTTTGCACAGCAATCTGCTTTGAACAGGCAGCACATCCCCAGTACAGGAAGACACTCAAAGTTCAGGAGCGAACTGAGGGTCAGCACACAGAATCGAAGGCATGTTGTACTTCATATGATCCTATTTGTGTCAGGGCCCAAGAGGAGAACAAAGCTATAGTAACCAAAATCAATTTACTCTGAATGAGATATTCACAAGAGAGAAGGGATTGCAGTTATATGCAATAATAAGATACTTTTAGCTTATTAAACTAAGCCTCCCCCAATTGTCCCTTTGTAGTCAAGCCATCCGGCTCAGCAGCTTGCACCTAATACTATCCAGGTTGCCTTAATACGACCTTTTATAAGTCCAAAGTCTCGTTCAAAGCATCTTAGATAATTCTGCTATGAGAGAAAAACCATAGGCTGGCAAGCTGAGTTGAACAAGGGGAAGCATAGGCCTGCCCCAGAGCACTCTGCAGACTTAGTAACTGCAATGTTACAGACCCAACACACCAAATGCCAGGTCTCTTTTCCTGCTTGAAGGATAGGAGCATAATTTGCTGAAAGAAAAGATCAATTGATCCAGTATTTAGATGTGATCAATGTAGTTATACTGCAAAGACAGGCGGGACTAACATGCATGGAGTTCAGAGAAAGGAAAAGCTTATGAACTGGTCTTTCATCCTTACAAAAGGCTTTGGCCATGTATAATGACTGAGATGTTTTTTATTAGCTTTTTATTAGGCTTTCCCTGAGAAGGTATCAGAACCAAGGTGCAATGTCTGGCTAAAACCCGCATTATGTATGTCGAACAAGCTCTTAAAAATATTTTCCATAAGACAGTGTTGTCACTGTCTGTGTATCTGTTCTCATTCTGAATATTTTGATACAGCATGTTATAGAATTTAGTGACAAGTGATGTTAATCTTCATGGAGATAAAAAAAAAAAGCAAGCTAGAAATTTTTCTTTGAAGATCTATATATTCTAAAGAATTTAGTGTTTAAATTACTCATCAGAATTCTGCTGGGTGTCATATTCTTACTTTTAAAATTGATTTCTTTCTATCAACTTTTGTAGGGCCTCTAAAAAGGAAAATATCCCCCTAAGTTTCCAGTATTAGCTTAAAATTATGATTAAATATTGAAATAGTCTTGAGCTTTCCTCAGAAATAAAATGATTTGCACTAAAGGTCAAAACTCACTGAACTAGAAGAAACATTACAATTAACGGATAAAGGAATTTCAGCAAGATTAATGGCCATCAAGAACTACAGATCTGTTACAAGCTTATCATTGCTCACACTGACCCTGGGTCTTCGCTCTTCATTTTATTGGCTATCCCACTTAGAACTTTAACTGTCCCTATCTTCATTAGCAAGTGAAAAATAACACTTTTGTGATAAGTTTTTCTCCATATCTATCAAGGCATACCGCCTTCAGGAATAACTGAAGCTATCCTTACCCTATACACATACTCTGCTTTTGCACATATGTTGACAGGGAAAGGATAAGGTATAAGACTACGTCTGATTTCTATTGTATAGTATTATAAAAAATAAAGCAGAAAATAATAATTCTAATGAGAAAATTCTAAAACATGACATATCTGCTGTAAGCTCCATTCCACATAAAATGCAGCCACGACAATGCGGCTCATAATAAAAAATCCTTGAGTTGGAGTAAAATTTCATTTCAGGAGTGATTTTTCATGGGGTTGCAGTATATGCAGAACACACTTTTTTCCTGTGTGTACATACACACACACACATATATATTTAAGATGGATGGAATATACAGCAAATCTGTGGTGAACTCTACAGCCTCACTGTAGCAATCTTCCTGGATAGATTCACCTTCCAGATAGAACATCAGATCATTAAACCAACTTCTGAAGAGGATCTTGGCTGAGAAAAAGCCAATCCTCATGTCTTAATGAAGAGATCAGTATCCAGATCAGTACCTGGAGACATGAAACTTCAGAGAAGCTTCAGCCTGGAAGCTCCCGAGTCCACTGCAGTACCAATGCAAAGGCAGAACTTGAAGAAAACATCACACTTTTGTCTCTTCCAAAGCTGTTCCACCATCAAAAAAGCTGCTGTGCATGAGTTATGCATCTATAATGGATAAAAAGATAAGAATACAGCACAGGTTGTACTGACTGACACAGACACCAGAAGCTGTATTTCATGCTACTGAATTTACCCAAAGTACTCATGAAAAGTGGATGAAGTTTGCAGCATGGTTTTTCTCCTGACAGATACATCTGAGATTGGGCAAACTAGAAAAACAAAATAATTGCTTTGTATCTATGAAAAACAGATTTTTTTTTTATTTTCTAACATTCAAACTAAATACTTCTGGAATAAAAAAGATGAAAATACAAGACAATCTACTGCTATTTAAATTCAATATCTTAAACAATGGCAGAAAAAAAACTGTTTTCAATAGACCACTTTCAATAAACCAAGAGCAGTTGTAATAAGCAATACATTTCTGATAGTCTGAATAATGAATAAGATGCAATAGAAATCTTAAAGGACATATTTTCTTATAGAAAACTATGCTATTTGCCATCAACAGCACAATTAATTCAGATGAGTCAAAGAAGCGTTCATTAAGTGAATTGACAATTTTTCAGTACCTCTATAATTCCATGTAAATTACAGGCACTAAATATAAAACACCACAAGAAACAGTCATGGTATCATATACTGTAATTCCAATATATTCCTAAACTGGGGAACAAGGGATAATCTTTATTTTCTGGATTCCAATGTAGTAAGATCTTAATGTTATAAAGGCTTTGCCACTATTGCCTAAGATACAATTCTAAATTCTAAACTGTTTTATTTTTACTTCAGAATTCACCTCATTCATTGAAATGTTACCTCAATGTCTATTAAGGTTTTGCCTTGAGCAAAGAATTATTGGGCCTTTTGTTTTATTTTGTTTTTCATTTTTACATTTAAAAGCTGTCTGCTGCTAAAATGAAGCTATTTAATCCCTTGTCATCACATGGCCATAAAAATTGCAGGCAGACAGAAGTTAGCAATGGCTGCTTCCCAGGCCCCACAGCAATGCATGGTAACAGATTTTCAAAGCAGTTCAAAGAGTCCAGTTTCCATCTGTGTTTGGTGAAGGGTGCAAAAACCTTGGGGCCATCTGAAAACTCTGCTTCATCTCTAACACTTGGAATAACAAAGGTGTTATTTTTCAAAGCCACATTCTCCCCTCCTGGGGTGGCTCAGCAGATATAGTTCAGGGAAGGTGGGAAACTTCAGAGTAGATATTTTCCTTCTAGACTTTGCCTCCTTCAGGGAGTTCTTTTGAGGATGTCACAATGGTGGCCTATATAACATGGGTTACTGCCAGCAGAGGCCAACAGTTAATGAACCCTATAGACAAATTCTTTCTTCTGATTTCAGTACAAAAATCTGCAGAAAAACAGCATCTACGTTCCTCCTACACACCCTTCTCTTCAAGCCCAGGAGTGTTATTTGATCAAAAGAAAGTAGAGGGTGCTCTACACCCATTGTACAACTCCAAATTGTGCAAAGGTATCTTTTACATCCAGCTAAGCAAGCTTTGCTAACAAAAACAATAGGGAAGCATTAACAAAGACGATGAATTAGTTTGCTTTCTGCCTGTTAAGTAGCCAGTTGCTAATCTGCACTTCATTTTCATACGCAGGGCAAGAGTTTATCTGATGTTTATTTTCACTTTGTAGCTGTATAAATTCAAAATAGATAAACCAAAAACTAACTTGCTAATTATTTGCTAGGCATTTCCTGTAATATTGCTCTATTAACCTTCTGATATTGCTTATTTTGTTTTGTTTTTACCTGGTATCACACAAACATACAAAAACAGAAATATGGAGAACAAGTTGACCAAAAAAAACCAATATGCATAAGCAAATGGAAAAGCAGTAACTGCAAGAATCTCCTTAAAGACAGTTCTGGGTAATAAAGGCTTTTGAAGTATTAAAATAAAATAAAATAAATCCAACTCTAGGCATCACAACACAGGAAAGATTCCTCAAAAGCATTTTTACTTTGTCCAAATGCTGCAGTGCATATACAATACCTCTCTTTACATTGGTCTAGGTACTCACTTGATGTCATATCAAAGTCTCAGAAGACTGCTGTTTCAGTATATTCACTGAAAAAATATATCAATTTTAATGACCCTTGATTCAGCTTACTTCCAACCCACCAACGTTGTGGTCAGTATAATTTCACAAGGTGGACAGAAGTGTACATCTAGCATAACATTAGAGTCTGGGAGGTACTTCTAAATGGAGTAACTGGTGAATGGCTTTGACTTCTTTGGTATCCAAGAATACATATCATAAAACAGTGTCCTCAAGGGATTCTGCTTGATTCATAAAGATGTGTTTTCCCCTATGTAGGTTACTCTACTACAACAATATTTCAAGAATGCTTTGAGTATTGCTTTAACTAGTTCAGTTTCTAGAATTGGATTCATCTTTAATATGCTTTTCCATATGTCCCCTGAGACTCCTCCTTCTTTCTTCTTAAGACAACATGATTATTTTTTAGCTCTATCTATTCCATTAGTGTTATGCAAATCATTTCAGTGAAAATAAAGCAACACAAAATCAGCATGAAAGAACTCTGTTCCAAGGTCCCTGCCTCTTTTGCAGTGCTGAGATTGGTGGGTGGGTACGCAGATGATGGCTCTTTTTGGGGAGGAGGTGTAATGCACCATCTGTTCCCACTGTTGGTAGGAATCAAAGTGGAAGAGAACATAACTACTCCATACCCACACAATCTTTCCAAGATCCCGTGGCTTACTTTTATATTGGAATGTAATTCCATGTCTACCACTGCCTACGAGGACCCATGCTGTCCACAGGCATTTCTTTCTTTGTTGTGAGGCTCCAGGCCTCATGTATTTCTTCAAAGCTTCTCCTGAGGCAATCTCTACCCTGACTTACATCACATTGCTTCCCCTCTGACGTCATTCTTGGTGAGAGTAGAGACAAACTGGTCCTAAAATCTATGTGAAAATATATTAAGATCAAGTATTAATTCCACATAGTTTTATCATTAACACTACATTTTATCTGGGCATTAGCTAACAGAATTGGATGGATAAATTCACAAAACAAAAACTAGATTGTTTTCTTTTATCCTGTGCTATGTTGTCTTTGTATTAACCATTCTATTATTCTGACCAATTTAAAATTATAACTCAGCAAGCATCGGGTAACAGCAATTCTGATTTCTGAATAAAGATCGTTGGTTTTGGCTGAAGTCTTTCTAAGACACTGGAAGATTTTAAAAGACACAAGGACAGAAAAACTTGTTTAATAGAAGATAGGGCTATTCTCTCTGCTTGTGCACAGACATTTTTAGGACATCTTGACTGTCCCTCGCATAGAGCATTTGATGTGTAAGAATTGCTGGGGAATGGGGAGCAGTGACATTTTTGGTGGGTAGGAGAGTACTTTGAAGTTATGCATTGTTCTGTCTCTTCTAGTTTTATACACTCCCCATCACCATGGTAACTGACTGCTTCAGTGAAAGAGGAAACCTGCTTGGAATTTGTTTTTGAGAGTCATGCATGTACTCTTACAACAGCAGTTTCTGACTAAATTATTAATTTTATGTCATCATCCGGCTTAGCTAAGCTATGCAAACATGCAGCAGCTGAGTGGTGAGCCCCAACAAAAATTTATGCAGTGGGAGCATATTGAGAGAAAAATCACTAATTTAAGCAGAATTAGATTAAATACTGCAATAAAATATCTATTAATCTAAGATAACGTTACATGGATTTTTATGTCTTGAACTGTTATCTGTTAAGCAATACCATTTTTGAAGGCTGTCATTTCAAGGTGAAACGCTCAGGTTTGCTGAAAATAATTTTATGGCATAACAATCATTGCTTACTGGGCTTCAAATATATTTAGACTGCAGATATGCTATCTATTTAGAAATTGACAGTTAAATCATGTAATATATATTAGCATCTATATAATCTATTATCATGGTTTTATGATTTTTGGTCATCAGTATTCCACACCATAACATCATGTAATGCATTGGGGGTGGGGTTTGATATCTGCCAAATGTCCGTCTGTCGGAGAAGAACTACATTTCCCCAGGAGACTTTGCGGTCAGCAAGGGGATATAACTCCAAGCAAGGTCACCTGATTCTTCTTCTTCGCCTGCTCTTTGCTATCTGCGCTTCGCCATCTGCACTTCACCGTCTGTACTTCAGTCACTCAACTGGACTGCACTTCTCACCCCAGCATTGTGGTGAGGTCTATACAATTCAAACAGACTCTCTCTCTCTCATTGTATTTTGCTAATACTATATTTAGTAAAATCATTTGTTCCACCTCAGATCAGTGCTGTTGTTTTCAAGTATTTTGGGGTCCCCTGCTTCCCCTTTCCCAGAGGCGCGGATCCGCAGATCCCTCCGCCCTGCTGGTCACGGAACTGGGCCGGACCAGCCCATAAACCGTTGACATCTATATATATAATAATCTATGTAATATATATCTATAATCTATATCTAATCTTAAATCTATACAATATATTTTAGCATCCGTATAGATAGCCATATATGTATAGATAATTCCTAGTGAGTAGAGAAAGTTAGAGAGCTATTCTTTTCAAAAAAAAAGAAACATGGTGAAGATCAAATCATCAGGGCTATGTCAGCATGTGAACTATTTACACATTGTAGTACTAGTCACTGCCCAATGGCACTGAAGGGACTTGGGCCAATAAATTTTAAACTTATGTACATGAGGTGATACATCTAAATCTCTCTCAGGCACCCTAAAACTTCATTTCCATCTGTCAGTACCACTGCAACCCAGGTATAGTGGGAAACAACATCTAACATTCACAAAGTACAGAATAGCAGAGATATAAAACCTATGTCTTCCTGCAAAAACTTCAGAAAATCCTTCTGCAGGGAAATGCTCCTTGTGTATCTGAATGCTCCAGTACTCTAACGTTTACAGTGAGTTAATAGAAAAAAAAGTAACTGTTTTATGCTTCCCTTCACACTCTCATAAGGTATCATCATAAAAGTATGAAAACTATTCTGTTAATGCAAGGCGTGCCATTTACCAGGCAAAGAATTTTCTTTATGTTGCAATACTTGTACGTATGACAGTAAATTGTCTCCACACATTAAGCCTCTAGACATTAAAAAAATAAAACACTCCACATTCATTTTTATGCCTCTTACCAAGGAATGTGAAAGCTATGAAGTGATCATTTATGCATAGGTTTCAGCAAAATCCAGCCCTATGCATATACAAGTAATGTATACCCAAGAAAAAGTAGCATCCACATGCTGTACTGAGCCACTATCACAGAAGAACACAAACACAACAGACTTTAAAAAGCAGACAGTATAAACATAAAGTGAATGGGAAAGCAGGTCTTCAACTTCTATATAAAGTCACCGGTTCTTTCATAAGCAAAAAAGAAGTTATATACATTTTTGCTTAATTCATGTCTGCCCACCAACTGACTTGGCACTGGAGTGCACACAGGCAAAATTTGTAAGATTGCTAATAGGAAACACAGTCTGAGACACCAAATGCTGAAACTGTCAATATACACTGAGTTTGATATCAGAGATCTTCAGCAAGTCATACTTGGAAATAGGTCTAATACTACTTTAGTCATATATGTTTTACAACATCAGTATAGATATACTTTTAACAGTTAACAGCGTTAGATATTTAAAACTTTTCCCACTCTTTGCAAACCCAGTTCCTATTTATTAGGGAATATTAAGTTGATCATTTTTAATCAGTAAAAGAGATTTCTACTTATAAGTACTTAAATACTCTCTTGAAAGTGATAAAAAGTGCTACGAAAAAGCAAAAAGAAAAGAAAGGAAAAGGCTCTGCAAGTGTTAATGTAGAATTGAAACACCACAATGTGGAGGCAGGGCTCGGCTTCCCCCAGCTATTCACACCATCTGCACCAGTCCACAACTGCGTCACTGTGACACTACCAGGCTGCACCAAACTCAATAACCAGTGCTTCTTGTTTCAGTGCTACACCACACCAGCACGGCCATGTGTCCTCAAGCTGGAACAGATCTGCATTTAGTTCAGGAAATAAACAAAAGAGATCACGTCCTTCTGCATTTGCAGATGTGCCTGCTGTGCAGAGTTGCCCTTAGTTCAAGAGATACTTCATTATTAGTGAAGAGGTAGTATTAATAAAGCTCACTTTGATGTCCAGAGTTTAGAATTCAGCCTTTGGAGATTGTTTTTGACTACTTTAACACCCTCTGATGCATTGACTGTGTTCAATGTACAGAAAGGCACATGGCCTAACTTATGCAGAAAGGATTAACGTGCATAATGTTTGCACCTATAAGTAGGTTTGATTTAGTCTAGATCCACACAGGGGGAAAAAAACATTCTATAAAGCACAGTCCATTTAAAACAGACTACTTATATCTCATAAGCTTATACTCATTAAATACATGAATTACACTCTAGGTAAAGCTACAAGCACTCAGATCTAAAGATGAAGATGGCCTGACTGTAATTAAATTACACTTTGAGAACATCCCTTGACATGCGTTCTGGGGCATTTTCTCCATCTTTTTTGAAAGTACACAGTTTAGGGACGGCACACAGAGGAGGTAAGGATGACCAGCCCCAGGAGATAATCATCTTCCCTTATGCTGTCCCCCAGCAGTCATCAAACTGCAAGATTCCATCTGTGCTATGAAAAGATCAGCTAAAGCAGATTTAACTGATTAGCAAAGCACTCTATCTGGTAGGAGGGCTCCATGCATGCCCATCATGCACCAACATCTGATGCTCCCAATCAGAGTCTTATAGTCTGAATTCAGCAGCTCTGCCCCATGTTTGAGAGCAGTTTACCCCTGACAAACAGCTACACATAGATCATCTCAGCTGGAACTTTTTCATGATTAAATTAGCCAGCTATAAGCACACTGTTGAAGTAATTCCTCCATCAGTCCAGGAGAGGGAGAGAACACAGATTTGATCATCTTGCCTTTATAGAATGCAAGGGAATGCCACAGACCTTCATTTAATATGTCAGCAGATGCCTCTTGTTGTCACATGACACTCGATTTGATGGAGCTGTATTCTGTTCCAAGATGCTTAATTCCACTAATAATAATCCCCCGTAATAGGCTCTTGTCTTGAGCAAGAACCATTAATCTGTCTCCCCCACTTCCAGTTCTGACCAGCAGTCAGGGAACTTCCACCCCTCTATCGCTGAGCTACAGACTGTCAACAGGAATTAAACAGGCAGCCATGGCACCAACTGCTGCAATCCCTAATTCTTTCTCCCACACACATTTCAGCTTTTTTACAGTAAGTGCCAGAGGATATCACTGATGCTACTTCCCACCATCTGTATGTTATGAAATTACCCTTAGAGCTTGCAAGATTACCATCCAGTGCAGGGAGATGTTTCTGTTCGGTCTGTGTACTTTCCTTCTCACTTTCATTTTTAGACTATAGTAGACTACATACACTGTATGAGTTGTTGATACACTCAGAAATCAAAGCAATATAATGACCTCTGAATATAAACATTACCAATTTTATTTTGAAACAGAAGCAAGAAAAGAAATTGAGAACCACGTGTGAAAATGAATACTCCTGTGCCACTGCAGAGCATGAAAGAACTCTACCTGATTAGATGTTATGGGAGGCAGCCTCCTACTCAAACAGGACTGCGGTTCAGTAATCCTAATCTTTATTCCTGCCCTTTCCCCCACTGTGCTCTACCCAAAAAATAATGAGAAAAGGCCCTTAAAACACTTTCAAAAACAATCTTATGCTTATCCAGTATTATTCCTCAGGAGCTGGAGACAACAATTTCACATGGAAAGTCACTCTTCCTGCATTCTTCCTTTAAGTTGTCCCAAAGCAAAATGTACCTAAAAGATCTGTTCACAATATAGTGTGTGTGGAATATTTGGATTCAATGAGTTCATCCTGTGTGTTGCAAGGCCACACCAAGCGAGATAGTATATCCACCAACAGCCACATTAAGGTGTTCATGATCTAAGATGTGACTAGATGCTTCCAAAGAGATTGATGAGAAGAGTGCAGGATGGCTCAATGTCTCATTGCAAAGCACATCCAGTAAAACAAGCATTCACATAGTCTCTGGTAATTCTTGATGTTACCGTGACCAATTGTCACGCATACCACTAGAAAGAAATGGTTTCAAATATATATATATATATATATATATAAAATCAGACAAGAAATCCTGGAAAACATGAATATTGTCAAACCTTATTGATTTAGGTGAGGACTCTCATTTCATGTGACCTGAGCAAGGGCATATTTCATTTTGCAGGGGATTTTTGAAACCAAAGAAAAGGTTGCCCATGATAAGAAAACACAATTCTTGAAAACTATGGAAAAAACATGCTTTGCAAGTTCATTCTACACAAATATTTTAAATAACTTGCACTAGAATGTTTCTGTCTGCAAATTGGAGCTAGATATACACAAAATCTTAAGAAGTTAAACATATGTCATACTGTAAAGCAAAATAAAAAAAGACGACAGAGTACAGCTTCCATTGAAATGTAGCTGAATTCTATATTTTCCTCATAATAGCATATTAAGCTTCAAACTGACAGGCAGCTAGGGAGACTGGTTTACAAAGATATCATTACTGCACTATGATATTTACTGTCATCATACTAGATCATCATTTCCCTTATGTGAAATTAATTACAAACCTAGTTACCTGGGTGCAAGGTTTGTTGCTGTAGAGTTTTTACTTGGTTAGCTTTTGTTCTGCTTTTGTTTTTCTTTTTTAAGAGTATATCGTATAAGTATGGAAAAAAGTAAAGTACCAGAACCTGTAAAGATAGATGGAATTCAAAAAACAAGAATGGAACCTGGTATCCCAGGTAGCATCTGTATTAGCTACTCTACACTGTAGGTAAGGGAATGGTATGTTGCTGTTTGTGGAATCGTAAAGGTTAGAAAAGACCTCTAAGATCACCTAGATCAACCCTCTGCCTACAAAATATACTTGTCAAGAATTACTTTCTATTAAACACTGGCCTTATAGGCATGCCTTGTAACTCTGTTTAGGATGACAATACATGCTTACATGGTCAGACCGAGATGAATAAGCTGTAAAATCCTAACAGAAAAACTTATTTTCACTTTCTAGGAGTCCAGGAATGTTGACGTTTGAGAGAAATGAAATTTTCCACCCTGGTTTGTCCCACCTTCTATCTTCAGCACATTCTGTTGCTAGGGGGGGAACACCGATGGAATAAAATATCATTTTTGCTGTGTACAATATGCTTTTTAAGGGTTTTATTCCATTTTACTTATCAAACTCAGAAGCCAAGTATTGATCCTACTGAGACCTTGTGAGGGAAGATTAAAGCATTCCAACATTCTTGTCTACAGGTGTGCCATGTTGAATTATGATCTTCGCATAATTCACAGAATGAAAAAGTTGCACCAAGAAACCAACTGTTAATCAGTGTATAGGCACAGGAGATCAATCTTTGATTCGTATATTCACAAATCCTGTTTACTTGGCCACATTAGAGAACAGACGGGTGTTCTGGAATGGATTCTTAGAAATGATGGATGTAATTGTCAAAACTGCCAAGGTCAATGTATAATGTTCAAAAAAGAACCAACTCATTTCAAGCACCTTCCATTTATCATTCATGCAATTTGACCCCCAGTTCTCTTTGTAATAACATAGTATGAGGGAACAACTGCTGTGTTCATTCCTATATACTCCTGTGGACCTTTAAATATCATGCAGGTCACAGCCTTTCTAGAAGACTGAGAACATTTGTACATAACTTTTTTCCACTCTGAAGTATGTTGAAGCTATTAGATGAGGCCTGACTTTAATAAGAGTAAGTTTACTTTCCATTGAATTGTTATGCTGCAGTACAATATACATTTGAGTGGAACTTGTTGCAGAATTTCCTATTTTTTCCATTTAAGGAATGCACATTTGTTTATAATAAGTTTTTAAAAACATAGCAAATAAGTTGCTTTTCAGAATTGGGATGCCCCTATCAGTGATGATGTATCTTAGTTACTTAACATCATGCTGCGGAATATAAGCCAACACTAAGTAATGAGGTTTAGAGAAAAATTGTCCCTATGGGCAGTTTAGTCCATAACTCAGCCATTTCTTTTAAATACCAGCCTTGGTCAGAGTCAGGATAGCAAATTAAGGGAAATGGCCTGGTGATTTTCCTTAATATTAAGATTTAATTATCTGGCAGTAATTGATAGTGTTCTAATTTTCAAATTTAAAGGCAGCAATTGTAAATTTTTTTAAGGAATTTTAGTTTAAATAAGGTATTTTAAAATTCCAGAGACTCAAAATTGCAATTTTCTGGCATTATTTTTCATATAGGTGGACAGAAGAAAGAAGCATGCTTCTGGCAATTTTTATTCCTGCTTTGTGCGTTTTTTTTGTTGAGTTTGTAATTTTCACCGCTTTTCTTTCACAAACCTTTATACAAACTAGCAGAGTAAACCTAGAATCAGACAGTCAGCAGGTATAGAAAATAGGACTTTGTTTCAACATTACAGATGGTTCACAATTCTTTTTGAAATTGAATATAGCCATAGCATCCAGCATTTTTTTGCTGGAGAATAAGATAACTAGACTGCTTTTCAAAGAAACTACACTTTGGTTCCTATTCTATTGAGCAATTAAGAGGCATCTTAAGTCTGAGAGCAATAAAACCCAGTAGATACAACTGAGTACTCTGTGAACAGTTGGCAACAAATAGCTTTATGAAGGAGGTGGAGAGGTCTGTGATTGCCATGCACAGGAATAACTTCAATCACATTCTTTAAATCCTACCACTTTCAGTAAGAAAGCGTGGATAATGAAACGTGATTGTGCGCAAGGCCCCTCCTCAGGAAAGCATCCTTTAAACAGAAACTTAAGAAACGTCTATTAAGTTTTCTTCTATTCTTGCACTATTATCTTCTAATGAAAACATAACAGCCAGCCATTCACATCTGTTGCGACATCATACCTTCCCCAGATAGATGAGTTCACTTGTCCTCAAGCACATGACAATATAATAGAGTGGGTAGGTGGGTAGGTGGTTTGTATAATTGCTTAATTTCTCATAACATTGTAATAAGCCAGTTACTTGTGGACTGAGTAACTGTGACATCAGCCCAAATGACAACGGAAAGATACAAGGATGGAAAAGCAAGTGTCTAAATAGCAGAAGATTGTTTAAATTTATTTTTTTATATATATAATCAATGAATCATTTGAGTTGGAAGGGACCCTTTCGTCTGATTTTTGTACATCACTGCTGATCTGTAATCTCAGCTTTCTGAAAGGCACTTTTTCCAAAAGCAGTCTTTGAAATGTGATAAAATCTTTGATATCTACAGCAGGCAATCTCCAGAAAAATTATGCGATTATTTCAGTATATCTGATTGAGAAGTCTTTGCAGAGAATTAGGAAACAAAAGGTTCTGTTCCAAAGGAACTTCAAAAATATGGCAGGGAGGAGCAGACAGCTCATAAGATCCCCACAATCCCTCTCAGAAACAACACAGCTGCTGAGGGCAATAAATCAGCTAAGGGTTTGAAATGCGGGCTGCCATGGGATGTCAGTCCTCACCCTTACAGATATCAGATACTTATCACACTTAAACATGACTTATTTCAGCATTTCACTTGCTAGGATCCCAGCTGATGTTCTCCTACCACTCCACTGCAATAGGACAACTGGGGGACCTGCTCCAAGTGTGATACACTGATACAGATATCCATGTCTCAGGCAGGTGATATCTGACCCCTAAATCTTGTTTGGAAGCAATAGTGCTGCACACAGCAGAACACCTGCAGGGCAGCTCTAGTTTGTAATTTAGAGCTGGCTTATCCCTGTCTGCTGAGGATAGGCATGGTGTTCGCATGCACAAGTGTGTATACAACCAAGCTCATATGTACATTTTTTTGTAGCAAATTAGCATGCATTATTGCAAAACCTTTTGATAACTTTAGAAAAAAAGTGAGAATATAGTTTGTGATCATTAAAAAAGGGGATGAATTAATCTGATTAGCTTTCTAATCCTTTACACCCCATTGCTTTTTCAGCCAACTTGATATTCAGGTGTAAAACCACTGTAGAGACCAAAGCATGCTTTGTAAACAGCAGCAGCTTTGAAGTATAACCCATGCTGCAGGTGGAGATCAGGCAATGCTGCTTTCATACATAAATTTCAGGCAACCAGTCAGACATAACTTTAAAAAGCAGTAAAGGAAAGTGTACAAATTAGTGCTCCTGATGAAGCTACTGGTTGTACCCTTCCAATGCATCATGACATCAGACTACAGCAGGCCCTAGCCTCCGCACATGGAATTCATCAGGAAGAACCAGTGGCAGCAACTAATCAGTAACCACAAATACCAGGGATGCCCGGAGGCAAGATTGCACCCCTGCAGATATGCTACACAACACTGGATAACAGGCACACTAATGATGAGGGCTCATGCTTAGGTACTAGATATGACCCACTTACTTGCCTTCAAATTAGATCACATAAGCTTGGAGTGCAAACCCATGGAGCTATTTCATTAGAGAGGTTATCCATGCTTCAGGTGCCAGCCTTGCAGTATGAGGACAGTGACTGTATATTACTCTGGCTATCAGTACCCTTCACACACAGACAGTGGTGTCAAAAGTTATCACTTGCAGATAAGAACTGTGAAAGATGTGAATACAAGTGTCAAGCTCTCTCTCTAGAGTGCAGTGCTCATCCACTGAACATGCATATATTGCTTTACCTCAGAGACTCAGTATATGGGAACAGAAGCTGCTTTTCCATCTCACCTTCTTTACATCTGCTGAGTTCTCTGCTGAAAAATTATTATTCAGTTTTTACAGAAGGAGGAAGCTTTATTGTTTGTTGGCCCTACTTCAACCAGCATAACACCAGCACTTTACAAAAGAACTGGTGACTTGTAATCAGGATGCTACAGTGGGACACAAGGACCTAAAGCATTTATTACAGAGCATTCCTATAAGATTCCACTTGTAAAAATGTATGCAAGACAATGCTCATATGATGCATGAACTGAAGGAAAGATCATGAATTAATTTGGATCCATTAAATCCAGTGAAGGATTTAATTTAATCTAATCGATACGTTAACACAAAAAAGGTATTGAAGAAGAGAAACTGCAGGAAGTGATGATTGTCATTAATGAACTGAGCTTTAAGTACAGGATGTACACCCTCCCAACTGCATATCTGTACCAAAACAGAGCTCTCTACAGCTGTATATGTATTTAATTGAAGCAGCACAGGAAGACAGTATCATCTTGTTAGAAGGACAGATTCTGTCAGATGTCAAATTTGTTCTTTCTTCAGCTTAAGTCATCCAATCCCTAACAAGCATAAACAGGATATTCTAATAATCTGTGGATGCACAATAGTCTTCTACTATTCTCAGCACTCCTCCCCAGTTTGCAATATTTTTTTTTAAGGTAAAAATTCCTATTTCATAACAATCCAGCTACAGAACAATAAAACATGCTTTTACATTTTTATGATACAAATATGGTTGATAAGTACTTCTCTCTTGTATACACAAAATGTGATTTTGTCTTCACTGTTTATCAACCAAGATATGAAGCAGAAATATAATTACTTCTCCTATTTTTTGCTAACATTGTTGGATAATGTAGGCTGTATTACTTGTGCAAAACAGACCAAAGGGATGGTAGCGTCAGAACAGAAAATGGAAGAAGAAAGTCAGCTTTGAAGTCTACCTGTACATCTTCAATGCACTGCCAGCTCTGAGCTCGTTTTGAAATCAACAAAGACGATCACACAAAATTTGAAGCAATCAGACACATTGCTACATGGAGTCTTCACATCAAGTTTTCTTTTTTGCGTGGAAAAGTAAAAACCCTGATGTTCTGAGACGAGGACTACAAGCAAATTAGTTACATCTAGCGTATAATTAATGTTCTCAGCATTTCAGTGAAGATGAACACTTTGAAAACTTCTAAAAATTTAGGGTTATTTTCGTGAAAGTATAGTATGAAAACCTGTCATTTTCATGCAGAAGTGACAATTCTGAAATCTTCACAGATGTTCTGTTAAAGCTATTAATTTTTCCAGAATGATCAAGAATGCTTTACTCAGCTGTTCTACCAACATTAGAATAATAACAAATCAAGTTCTAAATTACAATACTTCTTGTCCTCAGGGCTGCTATTTTTATTTTATTTTTCATGCTTTGAATCATGATTTTAAATGAGACAACAGCTAAATGATAAAAAGCTGTACTAAAGCTTGAGTAAGTGAACAAGAGGACAGTGGGCGATCCAGTTATATTTAGTAAGCCATGATACCTCAGGGAGAGCTTTAGCTGATCTTAACCTTTTTGTAAAAACATCCAGATGTTAACACCTGGGAGAGTGGGCTTCAATGGAAAGGAAAATAACTTTAATGGTTCACAACTGACAACGTGTCGTACAGAGGTAGATGGTAGAAGAAGACTGTACAAGTGTCAGACACTTGGTTTAATAGTTGCTTACTGGAACACAGTAGATTTTAAGATCTGGTAATCTGCTGTTTGTGACAAATTCACTAATGTTACATAACCCAATAAAATACTTGGTTAACAGCATCGCATTGAGCCTGCAACAAACAAAGCTACTGTCAATAATCCTTTTAATTAACCCAATAGTATTAGCTGCTTATGACTTCATTCCCCTTGGTCCCAGTGGGCAACCTGAAAGGCAATTCTCACTATTACTTAGCTCCCATGGCGTAATCCACAAGAGGCTGTCAGCTTGCCACGGCTTGTGACCTCTGACCCAATCACTTCCCTCCTTTTAACATTACTACCTTTGCACATTTAATGAACTTTGTACACGGTTAAAGAGATGTCAGCACAGAGAAACGATGGTTCCTGCTGAGAAAGGCTCCATTGTTTCTATAAGTCTAATTGACCTTTCACATCACAGAAAACGAGGGGAAAAAAAATCAATATAGTTACTTAGTCACCAGCCCAATGCTATCTTTTATAATTAATATGCTAACCACATTGCTTTTGGAACACTGACACCCAAACACCCCTTGATGTACAAAAATGAATTCTCATTAATAACCATTATATTAATCACTGTTGCCCAGAACTGGAACCTGACTGCGAAATCCCCTGGTGGAAATTGCTATAATCGTTCAAACTGCAGGAATGAATATTTTTTTTTTTTCAGCATAATTACTGCTGTCGTCTTATTGAAAAATATCCATTAGATGGCAGCTTTTAGTTACGTAAATCAAGTTGATTAATTTTTAATTCTTACCATTTATATGACATTGCACAAGTAAAGATCTTTGATAATTTAAATGATTAGCTGAACAATTATTAAAGCAACTTGCAGCAGTTCAAATATTCATTTAGTTACTAGAAGAGACATACATCATTAACTTCCAATTAAAATAAAGTTGGGAAATTGTAAATGCTGATACAATAAAAAGTATACTTATGTTCTTGTCAATAAAGTAGCATACCACTGTGAAAATATCATTCTAACTTCAGCTGAAAGCAGGCAGTTCATCTAGCACCAGCTTTCTGCAGCTGCTCCATGAGTGAGGAGGCAGAAATCCTCTTACGTGTTTGAAAGCCATTGGGAAGAGCCATCCAATGGCAGCACAGTGCTTGCACTGCTCCACCAGTCCTCCTCCGAGAGGGGGACACAAACCAGCTGCCAGCCCCCCGCACCCGCTCAGCTTCAGACAGAAATTCAGGCAGTAGCCTGCTCCACTGCCTGCTCTGTGGTTTTAGACACCCCACAGTTTTTCTGGGCTTGAGCATATTTTTGTGTTAAATCATCCAGAGCTGGCCTTTTAGGCACTCCACTCCTATCTAGGCTCAAAGTAAAGCATGTTCTTGCCTCTGTCCCACACCTCACCCCACATCAGCAGATCACTGAGCCCAGTGCATGCTAGAGCACTGTTACTTTTCCTTCAGAAGTTTCATGCAAAAAAACAAAAAATTGTTTACTCTTACGCAATAGTCCAGTGGCATTTGTAGTCACCTGGCATTGATATTAATCTGATATGACTGACTACAACAGAAAACTGTTCATGAATTTTCTAGTTTTATTACTGATATTTGTGAATTTGGACCAGTCATAAAAACCCTCATGCTGTCCAGAGATTTCCATCCACTGAAGAGGAAAAGGAAACACCGAAATTTAGAACTGATGATTTCCAACATATTACCTTATCTTTCTACATACACGGTAGGCTATTTCTATACTCAAATATTTTCCTTGCATTCATCCTTCAAGCACTATAGCAAGATAAAAATGGTAACATACCCTCATATTTACATACCCACATGGGCACCTTGACACTTGTTTTGAAATGGAAGATGAAATTAGACATGAAAACAAGCAGAGGTTAATTCAAATAAAATTGTCTTTCAGAAAAGACTTAGAAGAAAAATCAGAAGAGCAAATGAAACATAGGACCTCAGTGACCGATTTTCTCATTGTACACCACCTACCTACCCACCCTTCTGTAGACTACTATTACCTGTTGAGTTTGTACACCTAGACATAGAGGAATATCTTAAGATTATTTTTAACAGTTAATTGCCTCTACACAATATCAAAATTTATTTTAAACACTCCATTCTTTTAACTCAAGATACTTGGCTTTGTGAAAAGTATTTTTTTTCCATTAAAATGTTTATTTCTAGAAACCTTTTGCAGGAAATATTATGAGTTAATACAGTTCTTTTAGATTACTGTTATCAGCATGTGGAGGAAGACAGCTCCAAAAAGGGAATAGACAATATGAGCTGCTACTGTGTCAATTAAACCCCCACATTCATTATGCCCATGTCCTTTTCCTACCCCTTTCTTCCTTGGTGGTCTTCTGATATTTTTCTTAAAACCAGCAGCCAAAAAGAAAGAAAGATACTAGAGGCAGTTTCTTCAGTACAGTCAGACTTTTTTGTAGTTTAATATTTGAAACTGCAGCCCTTGTAACTTCGAGGGGCCACCGCTCCACTATTTACACAGATGTTAGAGAAGGCAGCCTGTAACCATCTACCTCCGCCCCTGCGGTCACCTTTGCCTCTGAGCAGTCTTTGGGAGGTACATTAATAACGTTTGTGTTAGATACCCATTTCTAAGTTACAATATTTGCATTTCACATTGTCTGTGTGGAATGTAACTTAATATATATCCATGATGCGGGGAGATGTTTACATAGTATTTTATGATTAGTTCAACTGGAGACCAGTGAGTTTCACAGGCTAGTACCATTACTTCAGATAGTCAGAGAGCAGGCAAGATATAATTTTCGTTTTGTGGAAGAACCGCATACAACTTTCGGAATACATTTCAAGGAGATAAACAACCAGCTACAAAGCAGAAATAAAATTGATTCAATCTTTAAATCTCGCACATTGAAACTAGAGTAAAACTTTTTCAGGAAAAGCTGAATAAAAGAGGAAGGCAGCCTGAGCATCTATGCATCTCAATCAAGCAGCAATAATTGCTTGGTAAGGCAACTGAACAAGCATTTTTGTCTTTCCTGACCATCTAGCTTTGGCTCTTCTTTAAAACACTCCAAAGCAGCAATAGTACTGTTAATGTTATAGGAATTTGTCTTAGTTTCAATTGGGATAGAATTGTTTTCTACAGAGAGTCTGGTATGATGCTGTGTTTTGATTCTGAAAGAAAAATAATGACGATAATACCCCAGTGATTATAGTTGCTGCTAAGCAGTGCTGTACAGAGCCAAGGCAGTTCTCAGAGAACAGTCTGATGAGCTGGAAGGAAACAGAACAGCTGACTTAAACTGGCCAAAGGGATATTTTCCATACCACATGACATCAAGTGGAAAGAGTTTTGAAGCAGATGGGAGTTTATCTCTCTCTTCTGCTGCTCAGGGGCTAGCTGGGCATCATTTCAGGGGCGACAAGCAATTACCTGTGTATCACTCGTTATGTGACACACACACACACACACACTTAGAATAATCACCCCTTTCTTTTTCTCTATCCTAGTAAATAGTTTTATCTCAACACTCAAGTTCTACTTTATTTTTCTTGATTCTCTCCTCAATTCCATTGGGAAGGGGGGGGGGGGGGGGTGAGCAAACGATGCGGTGCTTAGCCACCTGCTGGGTTAAACCACAACAGAACTGATGCAACATTTCTTTTGATTTTACCTTTTAATAATCTCCTCCTACACTATGGACTATGGAAATCAGTAGAGGGCTTATTCCATAGGACCTTCCTGCCTCTTTAATCTTCAGCTTTCCTTTCTGAGCTGCTGCAGGTGCCCATGCCCTGCTGGCAGGGCGAGTGTGGGTCTCCCACTGGGAATTTTACTCAGTCAGGTGTCATGCAGCCCTGCTGAGCTGCAAACACTGAGCAGAACCTGCCCGGGGAATATTTGCATTGTGGTTTTTCCTTTTGAATCAAAAGGTGTTAAAAGATGTCATTGAAGAGCTTAGAATAGTGACTAAGCATTTTCTATACTTCAGTCTCTCTTGGCCTAACTTAGTCATATGGCCTCCTGCAGGTACGCCTAATAGCTCCAGCTCTAGTGCCCATATCTTTTCACACCTTTTTACCAAGAAGGAAGCATTGTCTTTGATTGTCCATCAGCCCTAATCCTCTCTCAGCATGAAGCTTGTTAGCATAATTGGAGAGAAGAAACCAAAAACGTACATTATGTGCATCTATGAGGGATTTTATTTTTTTTTTTCCAGTAAGAGAGGCTGTTTGGATGAAAGACCACTGTATCTATTGCACAAATCCAGCACCTACAGTTTTCCTTGAAAGAAATAAGTCCGTGCCTTGTCAGGTTGTGATTTAATGTAAGTGAAAAAAATCGCAGCCATAGCTATGAGAATGACAGCCACCATGCTAGAAAAAAGCCTGCAGTGAATATTAGACTCACTGTCCAAAAATAATTGTGGGTGCTGTCTGACATCACTGAATTCAACCTCAGTTTCTTGGTCAATTAGTAAACTGTAAAATTGATTGTGAAGAAATGACTTGATTATGTTTTTCAGCATTTTTTCCAAGGGAAAAAAAAAAAAGATAAAAAGATGATTTAGCATCTTCCCAGGACACTAGAGGCTAAGGAAGTAGAAAAGTTGTGAACCCTAAAAAAATCTCAAGGCATTCTCACTTTTCTGCCTCTTTTCTTAACAAGAAGTTAAAAGATAATGAGCAACAATAAAAGAAAGCTAACCACCCATCATGTACGTTTTGTGTTAGGACTTCATATTTTCATCTCTTGTGAATAACACAAATGCCAAAATAAGTACAGCTTACCTTTGGATTACACACTTCACAGTTAGTAGAAACTTTGGTATTTGTATTTGTGTAACTAAGGATAGCAAAGCCATATCAGGAAAACCAGGCAGAGACATACACAGCTCCTAGTACCTCAAGAATGACAATTTACACTAACCCAGGTAGCATCTGGTTAATCCCTAGCAAAATCATAGCAAATAGGGAACCGTAAGGGTAACCACAAGTGTGCTGCAGCTTCTCCTCAGAGTATGCAACTTGCAACTACTCTGACTAACCCTTGCTTTGAGCCAGGTCTAAAACAAAAAATAGTCAAGAGATGATGTTCTGAAGGAAAACATCGTATTTATAATGCTCTTGTAAATATGCAAATGAAAACACTTGTGGAGCAGGTTATGCAGGTCAAGTTGCCTTCTCTCTAGTCCTAATAAATGTACTCACAAAATTGCCCTACCGCTGTTCTGGTGCCATGTTCTGCCCATCTCCACTTCCCTGCATGGTGTCTATATAATTCCCTTACCACACTGGTAATAATAACAATCTGTATTTTCCAAACTATGCGCCACTCATCCAGACATATCTACATGCCATTTTTCATCACAAGTGAAAAAAACAAATACCACAGAAAGTTTGACAAGTCAAAAAACACATTTGTGCAAGCTTCTGTGTTTTTTAAGCAACTGAGTCTCTGAAAATGCTTAAAAGGCAGAATTTTGACAACAGAAAAGATCTGAAGTTCTACAGACTTAAAGGCAAAGAATGAGGCATTTTATTGCTCAGTTTTTCAACTTGTTTGCGGTATCTGAGTTATTTTATTTCATTTTAAGTGCAATTCCTGATCCAGACAAGAAAAACTTTTTCTTCCTTATTGCACATATGTAAACTTACATTGCATTAGCTAAAGGGTTAACTTGTACATAATTAAGCAGTGCATACCCTAAATTAATGTGTATGACTACAGAACTCTCTCCTTTTATTTCTACTTGCACATTATTATCCAGCCTTTCAACCTTTTTACTACTTGGGAGTGTTTGCAAGCCAGATAACATTACCCAAAATTCCTCAACTTCACGCTGAAAACAGAAAAGCTTACTCTTGTTTGGAAACAAGATTAATCATTTACGCACACCAGCAGTTGTTTTAAATTGAATATACTCTTGTTACTGTTACAAAGCTTGAGGAGTAATGCGTTCCCCTAACGCCCTCAAGTTCATCACAATTCAGATATATTGAGCATCAGGTATACCTAAGCAATATGCATGTCAGCAAGTAAAATTAAACATATCTACATTTTATTGAATTACATATACTATGGTCTGTCCACAGTTTTTCTAGAGCTTACAGGACCTCAATCTTGATCCCACTGTGATCACTGGTCATGCGTGGAGGCTATTCATGAAGGATCATGGCAGCCTGAGGGGAGCTTTTGCACAGCAGAAGCAACGTGATCTACCTTGTGGTTGTGTTAATCATTACTAAGGTCAGTAAAAAGCTTAGCCTAAAATCATATAATTTGGGGCTTTCTACAACACTGATCCTATCACATATAACAACTTGATTTCAGTTAACCGGGTTTTTATACTACTCTGCTCTCACAAAACCAAAGCTTTTCTCCATTTCAGCACAGGAACATTGCACAGAACACTACCAAGAAACCCTTTCTTATCAAAGAAACAGTATATAACACAACTTATTCTGAAGTTCAGTTTTTCCTTATATCTAAAGTCACTGATGATACTGGTATGAAGATCCATGGGAGGTTGAAACTGAAGTAGTTGAATCCAAGCAAAAGAAAAAAATCCAACACCACAAGTCTCTGCAAAATAAGCATTTCAACATTGAACTAAAGAAATGTGAGAAGGTCATGCAATATAACATAGGAGAACCCCAGAAAATTTAGTAAATCTCTTGCTGTTTTTGCTATCAAAACTCTAGAATCCAAGGATAATTGGAGGTACATACATATCACTCATTTCTGAAGCTCCAATATTAGTCAGCTAGTTTTCCACAACTGAATGCACATACAGTGAAAGTCTTGATCTTACCCTGGCAAGTTAACCTAGCACAATTAGCCACATAACTTAGCTACAATGATTGTAGTGTTCTTCACTTAGATCATTCATAGATCATTGGAGAAGTTTCTTTAGGGATTAACCATTTGCTGATGTATCTGATGTGAATGAGTCAGTACAACCATTATCTTTTCAATGTACTTTTCAATAAATAATTACCTTCAACTTCAGCCAAATAGCCTACTACATACTTTCACAGAGCCAGAAGATGCATTTCCTTAATGGTTTTCCAGGACACTATCAGAATTAAATATGTATCAGTCATTATATGTAAATACACATAACAGTTTTAACATAACAGATTCTTCCCTCTGCAGGAAAGAAAAGGAAAATCCATCAAAGAATGGTGCACAGGGAAATCAAATATCAAATGCTTCCTGCTTCCAAGAAGAAATGTAATATTCTGTGAATGACTGACCTGGCTCTGACCTTGATCATGGTAAGAGATTTGTTTTGGTAGTCTGCTGTAGCCAGCAACCTGCAGAGCAGTTTGGGAATCCAACCAGAGGGAGTTCTCAATGCTGTAGTTAAAAAGCACATTTGTTTATGCGAGGATACTATTGCAGATATGGTATTGCAATAATATATTTAAGATTGCTTGACAAATACATTAAATGAAAGCTAGATAATTAAATACATAAGCATGAAAGGCTTCTTGAAGATAACATAAGGTGAGATGTAGCGCTCACTGCTGTGAATCCTGTAACAAAGGCGGCATTAGAACAACATTAGTGGTTTTAATTATAGCCAGACAACAAATTCAAATAAATTTTTCTCACTCCATTTATGCACTGTTGACCTCAGGTACCACACAGGTCAGAGAAAAGTTCAGCTTTTGTATAAAGCACTAAGTGTACATGTTACTTTCATATAAAGCATGAGAAAATACTGAGAGAATGAACCAAGCATCAACACGTTAATGTGTAACAGACACAAGCCCATTTTCTTCCCCCCCCCCCCCCCCCCCGCATTGTGTAACTCGTTTCTGATTTCCATAAAATGTATTTTAAAGGTGATCAAAGTACAAACTTCCAGCACTTTTCAGTTCAAGATATATTTGATACTCATTAAATACACACTGAGTAAACACTGCCGATAAGCAGTTTTAGGAGACTTAAACATGATTACTTCCTGTGATAAGCTTTGAGTCCTTTTTCTTCTCTAAAGTTTTGTTAGGTGGTCTGACAAAATGTAGAAGCAACACAACCCTGCAAGCACTGTCTTCCCAAAAGTCATTGCTTTGAATGTAAGGGTGCAATGTCAGAACTCAAGATGGCTGGGAAACACGTGTCATATTAGTAATAAACCATCATTCACAGCCATCCTAAAGAAAAGTTAATGCTCAGCCAGTGTTTTGAGCAGACTGCAGAATCAAGAGCAAAAAAGAAATGCTGGTCAGAAAACATACAGAAAAAAATAGCAGCAAATACGTGAGGAAATCTGAGGCTCAGAGTAGGTAAAATTTTAAGTGGTCCACAGATTCCCAGGTTAGATCAAGCAATTAAAACAAAAAGCCCAACCTAGCAGACCAGCTTTGGTGACATGGTACCCCATTAGCAAGGATGCTTCTGTCTCTGGCAAAATCCCTTTTTCACGTGAATCCAGGCACGCTGCCTGTCCACCACTATACACTGTCCTATTGCATAGGAACACTGTTATAGCTTACATCCCAACTACACAGAAGGCCTACCTGTAGAAGTACTTAGCCAATATTTGAGTATTTATTCATCTCTGAAAACACCAAATTGTCATGGTAGCAAATGCAGACAGGGACTGCCAGCCACCATGAGCTGCCTCAGGGAAAGGAGAACACTGCACTGGAGATGTTCCCATAACGATTCCCAGTGCTTCTGCTGGAGAACACAAAAGACCCTGAGTGATTCCTGTTGTTGGAGGCTGCATGTCCCTAGAAAGCCAATCCATAGCGAAACCGCTAGCCAGAAGGCTGAGCATGAAGTGTGAAAAATTTCCCTGTGTGAGCAGGAGAACAAACTGCAGAAGGCTGGATTTGTTTCACGGGTATGAAAAGTCACCAAAAACCAGAAGAGCCTTTGTGGCTTCACCAAAAAAAAAAAAAAAGTTGAGAATCTACCCTCAGCATAACAGTAATTATGTATAAGCAATAATATGTCCTCAAATCAATGTGATGGTGTTTATATTTCAGGTGTAGCGTAATTTTAACTTTAGTGGGTTGGTGATTAAATTTAAGGTGTATATGAATAATACATACAGAGTGAAGTGGGACGTTATTATATACAAAAGAAGTGAAATAACCAGTTGGAGACGTTGTTACAGAACTCTGAATGTGCAAGCTTCCAGATGTTTATATTCACCAGCTTAAAAGATTAATGAGAACACTAAAGATTTATACTCAGCCCCTGGAGCAGAATACAAGTGGGATTTTCTAAGCATGAATCTGTCCACTTCCTGAAAGAGGCAATTTTCCAGGTTCAGTGTGGTTGATGCTAACTGGTCTGGAATTAGCTGGATTCAAATCCATTCAAATTTAGCCCTGACTGAACCTCGAGGAAAACTTGCCGTGTAGGCAAGAGAAATTCTAAACTTTTGAGAAATTTTATGGCATAAATAATGATTTTAATTATTTTTTTTTTAAGTATTGAATTCTTGGATTGCCGATGTTATGGAGACTGCACTGTCTTACAAGCCTTGAAGCTGTTTCCAGAGGAGAGAAAAAGATACAGAAGACAGAATCTGGACACTTGCCCTACTACTGTGTGCACTTCATAGATTTTTATTTTCTTACTGATACTCTGGGATTCTTCATAACTCAAATTATATAATAATTAAAAAAATCAGACAAGTTTCATCATCCAACATCAGAAAAGGAGTCTCCCATCATAGGAGATTAATCAGTCCATTTAATCTGAAATACTGTAAAATTTACAGAAACTAGTGTCAAACAAAAGTAGGAATTTACATTGTGCTCATTACTCATGCATCATCCAAAAAACGCTCTTCTACATTCCCACATTGCTGCTATATTCACAGTAGCTACACTGAACTTTACATTGAATTTTTTCTCATTTTTCTTGACTGATTAGCTGACATTCAATAATGTAAAAGCATTCACTTCTGGATATTTCTGTTTCAGGGAATGAAACAGCTAGCTTCTCATACACTTACCTATTCTTATTCACTCTGAATAACCTTCCTTCATTCTGCCAGACAGACCACCTCAAAGCCCTTAATGCCAAAGAATCTGGGAACCACAGAAATCACTGCCTCAACAGGCTAACCCAAAACTGAGTTCTCTCCTTCAGAAATGACTCTTGGACATTACCATTCCTCTTTAAAACAGCACCACTTTCCCATTACCTGATATGGCTTCATGACCATAGCACTCATGTAAATTATTTACCACTTCCAGTCAACCTCTCCTATCTCTGAGCAAGCCAAAGCAGCACAAGCAAAGTCTCCTAATCAGCAGTTTCCTGACCAACAAAGAGCTGCCCCACCCCTTCTCTTCCAGTGAGCAGTTGAGTAACCCCAGGCTGTAGAACTGATAGCCCTCTCTCTGCATAGGTGGTGCTGGGCCTCAGGAGTGCTCAGCTCTCTGGGTAAGTGCTGCCATTAACTATGTGTGAAATGAAGAGACAGAGCTATGAACCTGCTTCAACCTTGTCCAGAAGTGAGCACATTTCATTCAAAGCAGGAAAGAAATTTTGGGTGCTACAGTAGCTGGCTGCTTATTATTACGAATCTTCATGCATACCTGGAAAAAAAGCCTTTTGAAATTCACATCTCTGCATTTACTTTTTCTGACCTGAGGATGCTTTGCCAAGAGAGAGCTATGAGCTTTGACAGCCGAATGGTTTGTTATCATGTCAAAAAACACCACATTGCATGATGACTTCTACGCGCAAATGGATGTGCAGAGATGGTCATTCAGGATACTTTATGATGTTGCCCTAGTTACCAAAATTTGCATAGCTGCAGATAACTTCTGAGCTGTCATGCTTGGCTCAAATTAAAATTGAACATGTAAGACATTTAAAAATATATCTTTACCCCAGATCATGTGCATTTGAGTAGTTCAGCAGCAGCAGCTCCTGGTGGGCTGCATGCCATGTGTGCATGTGCCACCAACGCTCCAAACAGAATCAACTCTTCATTCTCTGAGAAAGAGTGACTTGACTGTAGTTAATGCAAATTCTCAGAGAAGGAAAGCACTATAAAATTAAAACCCAGAGTGGTACACATATTTGTTACAGCTTCTCCATGAGAAATCAGACTTGATGCAGTTTGACTAGCTAATTAGCTCCAAAACAGTATGAGCTTTGTTCTATCAAAGCTGTCTCCTCTAAAGCTATTCGGGGCCTCCACATTATGCTGTAAGCACCTCAGTTCCAAGATTTTATTATATCAAGACCATTGCTACACCTCAATGGGTACATACATTTTTACTGCTGCATATCTGCCTGAAATAACTACCCTGAAACCTGGTAACCTACCAAAAGAGAGTTTGTGTGTTCAGTTCAGTAGGCACAACCTGACTTAGAAGATGTTGGAGCCAGTCAGATCTAACAGACACCTCCTGCCATGGAAACTCAGCCAGATAGTACTGAAGCTGAGCAATTTCTGTCATGTTGCACTTGATCTTGAGCTGTTGCTGCGTATGAAACACAAATGATTCACAATCTAACTCACTAAGATCTAGCCACTTAGCCTCCAAAACCCCATTTCTTTTAAGGTGACCAGAGAAGAGGCAGCAGCCAGTAGATGTAGATATCATTTCTCATAGTTATTAGCTTGCACATATTGGCAATGAAAAAGAATAAAAATATTGCATACATTAGTTGACAATGAAAACAGTAAAAATATGGCTTTTTCCCATTAATACTGTTTAATAACTTTTGATGACTTTCTAGATTCACTAAGCCATTAGTCTGTTTGAGTTTAAAGAGTGGAAAGGTAATTTTAGAACCCATTTGATCATTCAGCACAGATTGTGTCTGTCCAAGTTCCTTCATCTTTTTCACTCAAAATACGCATAACACCATGCTTTAAAAACCCTCTTTATATGGTCACTAACATCAGCTTTGAAGACATTTTACTGTAAGCTTGAAATCTACTTTTCAGATGCTTCGCTCAGGTTCTCACAAGTATTTTTAGAAGAAACATTACCCACTAGAGAAGTACACTTGGAAAGTCACATGGTGATTGAGTTGCTCCCACTATTAGTCCGAACACAACACAGAACAAAACAAAACATGGTTTGTCATCGCAAGAATTTGTTTGTGGTGCTGCTCATTTTAGGCTGAAATTTGCCAAAATTGATCAAGAATTGCAGTTGCATTCAAAGATCTGAATACCTTTGTCTGGCAATATGAGGAAGATTCAAAGGCACTTGTTAGCTGATTTTTAAAATTTTATTTACAGTAATGTTAATGCTTAGATCTTTTAGACATGTATAACTGGAGTCTATTTGGTAAAGCATATATATATGTAAAGACTGTTATAGGACTTTTGGATTATAAGCAGGATCTCTGTGATTAAAATCTATTCTTTAAAAGTTTTTTTTGTTATCTTTCACTTTCATCTGATGGAGAGTAAAAGATAAAACAAGCTTTTGTTGTTTACTGTACATCTGGAATATAAAAAAGCACAGTATGAGGAAAGGATATTCCATGAAACACTATGTCAGAAACATTTGCAGTCAAAACTCCAGCAATAGCAAGATGTTAGATAGATAATTAAAATGTCTTCCAGGTCTAAACCATAGGGAGCTGGAGTTTTAATCATGTAGAGTATATTCATGAGAAGTTTCCTCTTTTATCTACATGATCAGATTTTGATGCTTTCTTTAAGGCAGAAATAAGATCCTGGTCTGGAGCACAAACGTCGTTACATTTGGTGGCTACTGGCAAAGCTCTCAGAATTGAATGCTTATGTGGAAATCCCTTTTTCATTTACCTTTACTGAGAGGGCCAGAGCCGAACCAGAGCCTTGTTTTACTGTGAGCCTAAGATCCAGCCTTGAAAGGCTTAATAAAATGCCTGCTGTAATAACAAGGTAAAGTACAGGGGACATTTCTGCTGTGACGCCTTTGCTGGGCTGTGGAAAAACCAGAATGAGCTTAGTGGGGGAAAAATAAGATTAGCCATTTTTTTCATAGCTAGAAGATGGTTTCACAGCTAAAGCAATTCACTAATCTTATTTTCTAATTCTACCACATCTTTTATTAACTTATTTTTCATCTTGTAGCCCACACACAACCATAACATTTAAATAATGTTACATTTGTATCTGTACCATCTCTGTCTACGCCTAGTCAGATCTAGTTATTGAGCAGTATTTTAAAAGCTACTGTAATTTAAGGGACGATTTAGATCTAGGCTATGCTAGGAGAAAGGAAAACACATCAGTGCCAAATTAGGCTCTGATGAGGCTCTTGATCACTTTCCCCTCTCCTGACAAAAACAGAAGGTGCTAGCAATGCCGAGAAGGTCTGTGTCCCTGATGAACAGATGTTAATAACAAAGAGCATCTTCCTCGTGTTAAATAGCCAAAAGAAGAGAAGAGAGATTGCAGCCACTGATAATGATACCCATATATCATGCATGCTAAATCATGACTAAATAATTAAAATCTGTGCGTGGCACGTGTTTCAGGAGAGAAAAGCAGATCACAGTTTTAGTGGTCAGAGGAAATGAAATGCAGCTTCACAGAAGGGATTGTTGCTGAGCATATAGTGCACAGAAATGTGCATGGAGAAAATTAAATGGGGAAAAAAAATCCATCACCTGTGAATGGCTTATTCAGGAATTAGGGTGGTAGTTCTGGGGATGCGTGCTTTCCAGGTATTTTGGTGCATAATTTGAACATGCCTTAGTGAGTGGGGAGAGTGAAAGGAGGGCTGTGTCGCACAGAGTCCGCTCGGGCATATACATGGCTTTGTGTCACCACACAGCCTCTGCTCCAGTCCTGGCCAGAAGTCATGGGTGGGGAAACCCACCATATTTCACACACTGGGGAAGGGGCTGAAAACATAGCCTGTGACAAACACTGAGCACTGTATTCTCCATAATTCCTATTTTATCAGCTCTGCTTGTGCTCAGGGAGATGTCGTGCAGCCCAAGCACACCTTGCCCAGCTCCATGCACACCTGTGTACAGAACAGGTTAGAATGCTGCGCTTCCTACAGGCTGCAGCCCACTGAAACTGCCAAGACCTGTGCAAAGATCATCCCTTCTCACAGCTAGTAAGATGATAGCTACAAATGCAAGACATGAAAAATTTTCAACTGAAAAGTAGAGAGAAATTTTAATTCATTTTACAAGCAATTGTTCAACATGACAATACTGAGAAGAGTGTGCTTTGTTTTCCAAGTGCAGTTGTAATGCCCTAATATTAACTGCAAAATAATGCACAGGTTTCACACATTTTCCATGATCCTCTTTTTCTCTTAATTCTTTTCTATTATACTCATCTTTTTAAGGCACTAAACTATCAAATAGCAGAAGTATAATTTATTTATTTTTTAAAGCAAGGCACTCTTTTCCCTGCACATACATTCCAAAAACTTTGTGCTGACTAATGTCAACATATTTCAGTTGTAACAGGAAAGTTCTAATTTTATAGTTGTTTTCTTCAATGTACAATTTTTCTAAGGCCTGGATACTTCAGACTCAGAGTTTTCTGTGACTTTCTTCTATACTTTTTCTTGTTGCACCTCCAGTAAGTTCTGTAGTGAAATTATTTTTTCTGTAAAACTATAGGAATAGTCAAAGATAGTGGCCAAAGAATTGTTAGAGTTAAATTATTAGCGAGAGTTCGAGAAAACATCTGATAAGTATTCCTAAATGGTGTGATGCTGAACACTTGTTGCATTTTCATGAGAAATAAAAACATTTTGCAAATGTCTAAAATATGTTTTGGGACAACAGGTGGTTGTAGACAGAAATCCTTACCTGCAATGTGTTTCAGCTCAAGTACTAGGAATTTATCAACTGGCCGTAACAGACAGTGGTGAGCAATGCAAATGAAGTGATGGTATGAAGAGTCTCCCAGGTAGAAGATTATTTCTGTTTCATTCCTCTATGTTATTCAATTTTTCTCTTTTACATTAATTTTTTTTTCCCCTTTGTGATATGCTTGTGCTGTTGTTGTTTTGCCTTTAACAGATTAATTACTTTAAATATTTCTTAACAGTACAAGATGGAGTCTTGACTTTATATTCTTGCCCCTAACCTTAATTTCCTTTAAATATATACGCAATGTTCCCTCTTACAGAGAAATGCTTGAAAAGAAGTGTGTTAATACTAGACTGCTTTTTACAACTGTAAGCAATCACTAGGCTGGACTGCTGGCTGAAGCTGTCTGAAACACATAGAGGAAAAAGTATTTAAATCCAGACATTTGGGGTTATTGTCTTTCTATTCAATTGTCTTTCTAAGTTGCATGTGTGCATATGAGTGTATGTGAGAGAGAGAGAAAGAAAACAAAACAAAAAACCAATAAAATAACCATTTGAGAGTCATAAAGTAATTATTTAGTCTGCAATAACAATTGTAAAGCCTCCAGACACAATAAGTAAAATGGAGAAGAGTACTTCAGTAAAAGGATATTTTGCTGACTTGAAAAACACTCTCAATTTAGAGAAATTAATCTTTTAAACTAACGTGACAAGGTACATGTAAAAATTAATATTATACTCTAATGTTCTTTTTAGTAAGTAGCTTAGGTTGATTTATTCATTTAGGTAATTATGTACCACAATATTAGTAATTCAGAGTTAAATTGAATTAGGAAACACTGAATAAATTGAAACAGTACTCATATTTCTTTCTGACTGTGTAACGAACAGAGATGTATTGATGTAAGTTCTAAGTGTACTACATAAGTTAATTCCCTAGTCTGCAATTTGATCAAAAAGCATTAGACATTAACTTAGGCTATAATAGGTCCTTGCCATTGGATGGCAGTAAAATTCTACATCAATCACTACAAGCGAAGTGAATCCAGGAAAACAATAGAATTTTTCCCTTTTTATTTTAGAGTAGAAAGCTTGAGGGGGGATGGTGATGCTGTGATAAGCAATAATTTCAAAATGTTTCCTTTTTTATGTTAAGAGCATTTTAGAAATAGCGAACTCAATTTTCTACTATGTAGGAAATCATTTATTTTTCCTTGAAAAGAAAAAGAATACCCAAACGTATTGCAAAGACAACACAAATACATTCTATTCATTGCTTCTTACATATCATAGGTTTTTATGTATATGCTTTGTTTACTTTTTACTCAACATGATTTGTTAAATTTTGTACAATATGCAAATTATTTTTTTCAATAACCAGCCTCCTGCCTCAGCATCGTAGATACAAAAGAAGATTCTAGCATTCTGTATTGTTGTCGTTAATATTGTGACCTCCCCATAAGAATCATATTTTTTTTTCTTATTAAAAATAAGTCCTTTGATTATGTGCACATGACCACCACAGATCTCCTTTGTAGAGAGAGCCTTTTTATACAGCTATTTCATACCACGGCCCATGTTTTATCACCTTCTCTCACACACATGCTAGGATCAAACCATTCAAGTTTCTGGAAACCTAGCCTATGAAGGAATTAACTTTCTGTAAGATGATCAGCACTGAAGATCTCTAGGGCATTTAAACAAAAGGAGCATATTTAGCACTATGTGTTGACCTTGTCTAGTACAGTCAAGATTCAGGCCAGCAGTAAGTACAGATTTCCTTTAGTTAATAATACAACTATGAAAGAAAACAATGCGATTACCATGCTTTTAAAATAATCTTTATATAAACTACATAATAAATAAAAAAGGAAAAAACATTGTCAAATTATCGTCCAACATTATTTTACACTTTTTCAAGTCCTAACAAGGATGCTATCAGGAGAGCTTCTAAAACACGTGCAAAATAGTTCCACTTTTAAATGCAGGAGTTCTGATCTATGAAAATCACTGAAGATACTCAGAACACAATTACTTCCACATTAACTGCACTGTTTTTGGATTAAGTTTTTTTGTATTAAAAATAGATTTTGTGGTTAGCAAATACACAAAATTACACATTTATAAGACTGAATTAAATAGACCAAAAAATGTGTTTGGCATATGGTCTTATATGAAGAAATATAAATTCTTATGTCTTCATTTAGTGTTTTTAAAAGAAATGGTATAAATTTAGTATGTTAAATTGCAATCTAAATGGCCATAAAATGAGTCAACTGTTTTTCACAATGCATTCAGGGTGGTCTAACTAAAACTAAGGGCTATTAATCAGGATTTCCTGGGATCAAACCATGGACTCTCTGGCAATTTATTCACTCACTTTGTTTAAAGTCTGTTAGAGTTTATAGCTTTTCAAAGATCATATTAAGCATTAAAATTTGGAAGTCACATCACAAAAAGCATTATGGGAAAAAAGAGAGAAAACTGCTTATTGCAAACATTTTTTTAGGAAAGAATGTGTAAAACATACACAATGGAACAATATTAATCTTTTTTTTTTTTTTTTAATGACAGCAACAGTAAAGGGAAGCAATGCCATAAACCTGGTGATACAGTCTTAGTTTCATTCACAAGAATTTACAAGTATAATGCTTCTGAACTAAAATACAAAAACACTACAAAAATATTTCCCCCTATATTCAGGCAAACATACTATCAACTTCAGGGGCTTGAGCAGACCCAGATCCGTCAGTAGAATTACTCATGTATTTAAGATAAGCATACACTAGCAGCATCAAAAGCCTAAGATTTTGTTGTTGAAATCACTCAAGTACATGGGACTAAACCTCCCAAGGTCCAGAACACTAGAAATTCACTTAGATTTAGTGAGACTGAACAGCCAGCAATTGGCTGCTCATATTCTTTCCACAGTTATTTTAGTCCAAGAAGCAACAGTAAGACCAATGAGAAAAATTTATTGAGGTGATCAGAACTCTTAATGCAACAGAAATTGAGTTTGCTTTTTTTTTTTTGGCATTTTACATAAGGAGTTTGGTGAAACAAAGGATCAGACTGTAGCTGAAATAAAATTTGCAGTGCTAAGATATGTAATATAAGTCTGTCAAAATATAGCATTCTTCCAGAGGCATACATTAAGCCCGCATTTTCTTATTAGCAAGAAACTGAGTTTCTGCACCCTCCAACAAGTTTATCACCCTCAGTGATATAAATGAAGTCCATGTAATATCTAATTGCATTTCAAACTGCCATGCAGACGTGTCTTGCCAGAATCCAATCTTAAACCATACTCCAAACCTCATTCTATTTTGCAACTCCTGATTTGCTATTGTACAAAAAAAGAAAACCTAGGATTATACCATGAAGGTTTGCCAGCTTCTACCCAGCCTTTCAAAATGCACTTTTGTTTGGAAAAGGAAAATACTAAATCCGCATTGTCAAAAATCGTCAATAAATACAATGAGATAATCACACATGCAAAATGTGTTAAAAAAAATATTTAGTGGAAATGAGGTAACAGTAACTTTTACAGTCTTTGTTGTACATGATGGCCAGCTGTGCACAGAGTAGCTGAACCTGAAAATTGAATATGATTTCTGTGAAAAATGTGGCATATACATTTTCAAAATGAAAAAATGTATATTACAGTAAGGCCTTGGGTACTCCAAGAAGCAGTAAGGAGATTAGAACCACGCACAGACAGCAGCAGGTTTATACTGACTGCTGTTAATGACAGGAATTGTGATTGCTTGTTGATTGGTTCTTGTTTTGTTTTCCAAGTCAGATTCCTTGGCATCCAGATATTCAAACTGTGCTGTGTTCTGTGGAAAATAGGAAGGAACAACATAGATGTTGGAAGAGTGTTAGAAAAAAACTCATAAGGTATCCTAACAGGCAGATGAAAATTCCAGAGTTAAATGAGTCCTGGACATCTGACTAATAAAAGATTGGTGGAAGTGGAGTGGGAAAAGTGTGCAGAGAGCCAAAGAATAAAGTAGTACGGCAGGAAGTTAGAGAGTCAATAAGGTGGACAAAGTTGAGTGTTGAAATGTCAATGAGTCATCGCAATGGGGAGGCAGCTGGATTGCAGGTGCTGAGTTCAGGGAACTATGGCAACACCAGCAGAGAAATTTTTGCCTGGATGTCAGACTTCAGTGCCATCATCAGAGGGCAGGGCTGGTGTTAGATAGGTGCTGAGTGCTTCTGTTAGCACTCCCACTTATCCCCAGTGCTGGCAGAGATTCCTTCCAGAGAAGGAAAGGATTTTAGTCTTCCTTACTAATGAAAAAAATAAATAGAATTTGTACAAAGTCTTAAAATTTACTGTCCAACATTTTTCTTTTAAATTATCAAACTTATAAAAGAGACTACCTCCTCAGTAAAATCTCCTCTTATTCTAAAAATATTCAGTTAAAGTTATATTTTAGCATAACTGCACCAACAGGAAAATTTAACTCAGGACACCAGAGCTAAACAAGAGGGACTCTAACTATGCTCCTTGGGTTTTAAGTTTTTAAATAGGTATTAATTTACTGCTTGGTGTGGTGTTGCCTAATTTTGTATGAAAATATCAGTTCAAGACACTAGTTGGATTCAGTGTATACTCATTCACACCTCATAGTGACTGCGTTCTAGAGAATATGTACCCCTTATGATTTACAAGGCACCATATTGACTGGTAATATACCATGGTACACCACCCTGAGTCATTCAGATTAGGATGATTTGACATGACCAATGCTTGAAAAGGAATCTGAGTAAGCAATTACTAGCAGAAAAAGTCAACTAGAAATTTTCCTAATGCAGGAGCACATTGTTACTATATTTCTATGACCAGAACTGACCTTAGTCTTATAGACCTTTGATATTCATGCAAAATTCAAACTAGCAATACGCAGAAACATCTAGAAGAGGATTGAAAAGTTGACCTAACTCCATAAGATTGTAATCATCTTCTATTTGAAACACTGCATCATCAGGTCAGACCAAAAGAAGCAGTTTGCAAATTTTGGAAGAGAAGGAGATTACTTCTTGGTTTCTTTTATGCTTTTTGATGGCCTAAACACTCCATTGAGGAAATCAAAAGGCTTACAGTTTTACATTAGATCATTAAGTTGGATAGTATAGCTGATCTGACTTCATAAATACTAATTATTAATGTTTCCATTCATCAGTTGCAGCATTTGTGTACTCAGAACTTGCACAACACAAACAAGTTCTCACTGACTTTTGGAAAGCATGAAGGATCTGTGCTTCAAAATGGGTCTCTAAGTGCTAATACAGGATGTGCATTCCTTCAGTCAAATAACAGACACAAAATTATGCCAAGTCATTAGCTTTAAAATAAGTAGCAGGAACTAGGTTCTAAAAATAGACGTAGAAGACAATCAAAACATTCAGAAACTGTGCTATCCTTATTTGAAATATGAATACTTACAAAAATAGTGAAACAACTTGTCAAGAAGCATATTTCAAGAATTAACAACTTTGCCTAGAAACAGAAGTCATCTACAGGAGCACTCACAAGAAATTCTTGCTGTTAACAACTAGAATCAGCTACAGACTATCTCCAAAGGATGATTTCAGTGGGTAGTATCTGGCAATGAGAATGCACAGCACATCAGCTCAGTTTTTTTTCCTCTCCAACAAGGGTGCTCCTTTGCTCTTGGTGTGCCTCCAAGCACCAGATATGCGACTGCAGATACCTATAGCTACCATACACCCCTCTTCATGGGGATTAAGCAGGTCTGTTAGACTACTGGTTGCCAATGAACACTTTCATTTCCTGAGCACAGGCTTCCTTACATAAGCAAGCCCCAAGTTAATTTCAAGTCATTATTAGTTTTTGACAACATTTAAGATCTCTGAATTGGTATTTATTTTGAGGCTCTTGATATGCAAATCAGTTATGCTAAATTCTTCAGCTTTGACTCAGTTTAGATTATCAGCGTTTACCTGCAAATATATGAATAAACACTAGTGAGACCATCCTTTTACAACCCTTTTAAGATCAAAGAGTCAGTATTCTGCCTTTGAGGCTTGTCAGTTTAAAACCTGCACTAACAATTAAAGGATTCCCCCTCCTCCTTTTCTGCTGTCTTCTCCCTCCCCCAAAACCAAGAATGAAAGGAGCCTGCAAGAAATGCCCAGCCTTATACCCAAACTTCTTAGTAATGAGAAAATACGTGCTGTTCTGCAGTATTTTTGCAGGGCTCCTGTTTAATGGGCTCCATCCTACATGGCTGAAACCTCACAGTGAAAAAGGATCTGGAGAGATCTGAGCTTCCGTTGAAATTAGATGCATTCAGAACCACTTGCTAGCAATACCTCAAATTTTTTCACAGGTTCGTTAATGTCAAAATGTCATAGGAATTACGCTATGTGTGTGTTAATATGCTTAGTGCTGATATCACTCCATCCATAAGAGGGAGTTCTGTTCTTTTTCACTAGGTAGAATAGGTTATTGTGTAGGCATAGGCATTGTATAACCTAGGCATACAAAATATTTGAAAGTGTGTACTATAACTAGAGAAAAATATTCCAAGTGATAGGAGACACATCTATTGCTCTACACTGGTATTTCTGAACTACCACGATCTTCTCACTAAGATGCAGAGGCTGCACAGAAGACAGAAGTGTCCCACTTCTCTTTTATAAGAGATAGAAGGTGTTTTTTGTTTGTTTCAGAAGATGACACTGCATCAACTTTGGAGAATTTACATCTTTCATCTTAGACAATAGCTTTTTCAAGCTGAATATATTTCAGAGGAGGACAGGCTTATTGATCATTTCATGGTCTGACGTTTTCTTGACTGGCAGGCTGCAGTACCCGTGTTTAGCAATAAGAAAAGATGTGGAAAACTTCAGAGCATTTTCTCTGAAATACAAACATGATTATATCATTTTTCTCTTCTAGGAATTGGTACTGACACCTACAGAATGGATGAAGCTATAAATGCTCATGGTCCTGAGGCTGTGCTTCAGCAACTCTCTGTGGCCACCTGCACCACCTACACTTGACCACCCAACCCTTTTCCTTCTGAAAGGGCACATCACAGGACTCTGCAACAACACATTTGTGCAACCACAAAGACAGAAAATAGCATTTCCTGTGTTATTTCCATGACTCTGGATGGGTGGATAGAGTATAAAACCAGGCTATTCTCTAAATGACCTAAAGAAAAAAATGTTAAGTTTCCACGTAGAAAAGAATATTAGAAGTACATAAGTGATAACTAAAATGTATCAATGAATACAGCTTGAAGTCCTAATGAGTTCCAGTTGACTCTAGGTTTGAGATAAGTGTCACTGCTTTGCACAGCCTTGTCAAGGAAGTTTTAATTTTTTAGTGCTATGAGAAAAGATTAAGCAAAATATGTTTAAAGGACATAAATACCTATAGTTTCTTTTAAAAAAGTATTTTAATTGCACTAATTATAGTTTTTGTTGCAATGTACACGCTGGGTATTAGAATCACTATAGAAAATACACATTATAATCATCTTCCATTGAGGTTAATAGCCAGTCTTGGGGAAGTCTCTTGAGGTTTTTCTCTTTATCTCTGCTTTCTTAAATAGGATTGAGAAATGAAAAAGAGGCCAGGATGTTTCTGTACTATACCTGGCTATGTACTAGAGACCACAAGGTCATTACTAGCTGAGCTAAGGATTCCCATCCAGGGTAAGAGAACATGAAGATTATTATTTTCACTATGACCTCTGAGCTGCAGATGTAACAATGTCACCTAGGCTTCTGAATTATTTAAAAATGATCACATCCACGCTGTTTATGAAGTATCCTGCATTACCAACCAGAATTCAGCCAATGGCTAAGTCCTTAGTCATTAAGGGCAGCCAGAATAAAAGCGCTGTAAAATTCATTTGGCAAACAAGCATATAATTAATCATAAACTAAATGAAGACAGAAGAGAAAGATATAGAAAATATATATCATGACTGAATAAATGTAACTTATTCCTGTTTGTCTGCTTTACTTTCTCCCTTTTAGCACATTCTTCACATTCACATTGCCTCTTTAGGGACTCAGTGGTACGCTGTATACCACCTCTATAGTTGTATGAGACTTATGTGCACTCAGCTACCAGCTTATACCAGCAGCAGAAGTGTCATCAAGTAAATGAAAGTGTTTAATAATTATAAGATTATCTAGGTTGGAAAAGACCATCAAGGTCATCAAATCAAATCATTAACTTGACCTACTGAGTCCCATCATTACACCACATCCCTTGGTATCACATTCACAACCATCTTAATTACCTCCAAGTATGGTGACTTCACCACTTCCCTGAACATTCAATTCCAACACCTGACCATCCTCTTTTTAGTATTATTTTTGTAGTGAAGAGCTTAAAACTGAACACAGTGCTCAAAGTCCGGTCTCACCAGTGCTACATACAGAGGATCAAGCTCTTCTCTGGTTCTGATGTCAACACTACTAACACAGGCCAGAATGCCACTGGCCTTTTCAGTCACCTGGGCATGGTGCTGGTTCATGCTCAGTTGACTATCAACCTGAATCTCCAGGTCCTTTTCTGCCAGGCAATTTTCCAGCCACTTTTCCATTCCTATACCACTGCATAGGATTGTTATTGCCCAAGGGCAGCATTCAGCACTTACTTTGTTGAACATCATGTAATTGAACTTGGAACACTGAACCATCCCATCCAGATCTGTCTCCAAAGCCTTTCCACTCTCAAGCTGATTAACAGCCTTGTCTAACTAGGTATCATCTGAAAACATACTGAGCATGCACTTGAACCATTCATCCACATCATTAATAAAAAATTTAAACCAAATGAGTCCCAGTACTGAGCCCAGTGGAATGCCAGTGATAACCAGTCACAAACTATGTTTAACTCTACTCACAAACCCCTGGAGCTGACCACCAAGCCAGTTTTTCACCCACAGAACCACACACTTCCCCCTAAAGGAAGCCAGTTCCTTGATACAATAATTATATGCCAAAATGAGTCAGTTGATATTTTCAGACCTCTGGAACATCAAATATTTGCAAATAAAACAGTTCTAACTCTTCCCACGGTAAGTGTAATGCAATGGAAAGCACAGCAACAGCAGTGCAGCAAGGTCCCAGGCTACAGCAAGTGAGGACTTGCTCAAACGCAATAGATGCAGACACAGAAATAAAGGAAAGAAACTGCTTACCGTTGGAAGTCCTCAGGTATACAGGAATCTCCATCAAAAAACCCTCACCTTCCCTGCCAACCCTTTACTGAGGTCTGGGACGGGGTGCATCCTGGCTCCACTTCTTCTGACCACTCAGGTACATTGCATACACCTGAGTTCCCCTGGTTTGGCCCTGCCTTCCCAGCAGGTGCTCAATCACTGTTTCAAGCCATGACTTAGCATTTCTGCTCCAGTAAGTTACATATTCCAATTACTTCATCAGTTTGTACTAGAGGAATTAAAAGCTACAAAGCCAGTTTTCCTCCTGAAAGTAAGCATTTACTGATGTTTCAGAATGATTTGCAGTTGCATAAATAGAATGTTATAAAAAAATCACAAAATAGGTGAAGTATTGAGCTATTACTGCAATACATTGAAATATTAAACCTGTGATCAAAAGTTCAAAATAATCTCTATCAAAGATATATATTTATATATTGTGGGTAGCATTCTATAGACTGAAAAATACTTAGGAACATGATTAAACTGCATGAAATGGATAGGCATTCTTTTTTAAAAAAGAGACAAAAAATGGTATCTTAGCAATAAAACAAAACTACATAATGCTTAAGTGGTCTTTGCAAGTCTTGTCCATAATGGAGGTAACATACTGCTCCAGTGGGAACACTTGAAGGTGCTGTGTCTTGGCTGTGAACTCCTGTATTTCCCAACAGTGTAATGTTCATTAGAACTCAACATGTTCTCCAAAGAGAACAACTCAACCATTTCTCCCTATTTTGGCTAAAGAAGTGAGCCAAAATTAGATAGCTTAGGTGAAAATGCACAGTACAGTTGCATCTGATTTATCTATTTTTATTTGAATAGAATTACCAAACTAATCATGTTTAGTCAGATAATAAAAATGACAAGATTTATGAAATAGCAAAAGCAAAAAGTGATCCCAAGTAGCCAATATAGGATACTAAAAAATAGAGGTGACATTCAAGTCTTGCAATTTCTGTGACACCTATTTATTCACAGATGCATTACATGTACTTATTTTTATGTGTACTCATTCATACATGAGATACAGTAAATTATTTTGAGAAAGGTGAGTAAATGTGAACTTAGAACTGAAGTAGACTGGCACGAAAGAAAAGGAAGACAAAGAAAAGGACACAAGAAAGGATAGAAAGTGGGGAGGACAAAACGAAATGTCTGAGTTGAAGGTGAAGAGCCTGGTGACAGGACAGAGGAAAGGAAATTAGGGGTTTGCTGTTGCTATAAGTCTTTAGTCACAGCCTGAAAAACTTCTCTGACCAAGCAAGATGTAAGCTCAGGAAACAAAAACTCACGAATGTGTGGTTTAACACCGATGGATACAGAAGATCCTGAGGACACTAGCAGTTTGAGATATCAAGAAAGATGTGATGGGTCTTTCTTAGAAGATGTTCTGGGGAGGAGGAGAAAAAGGCAAAGTGTTTTCTCAAGTTGAAACTCTGAAAGTTTCAACCCTCACCTAGAAAGAATCATATCTCTTTGTATCTATCCACATCTACAGCTCTGGACACAGCAACTACAGGGTCCTCAAAGAAGGTGAAGAGAAGGACTGCTACAATCCACAGCATTTTCTTTATTGGGCAGAGTTAGAAATGGTACAAAATTTGAAATCCTCTACAAATAAGGGGAATAAAGATAAGGAACTGCAAAGATATTCCCATGCTGACATGCTAGGTTTGACAGCAACACAGGAATTTCTGCAGGCAATACCAACCACCCCATATACTGAGGCTGTGCCAACCTGTAAAAAAAGGTGGAAAGGAATCTGAGACTACAGGTGTCATGGTTGGTAAATACTGGCTAAAACTGACTGTAAATCCCTAATAAAATTTCTGACACCAGTTCTACTGCTAAATGTTTATGATGATTAAGGAGAAAGTAATGATCACATTGTTTCAATCAGAATTTTTTTTTAAATAAGTTGTTCCAGTATAACAGTACTTACATCATTAATAACAATTAGGAATATAAGTATTGTGGTAGCATTCAAAATGTTTTAATACTTTGCAGAAATGTGTTTTAGAGCATTCAGTGAAGAAAAATTCAGCAGACTTGACTGTGAATTGCTGAAAGTATAGTATGCTTCTGAACACAGAAGACTTAAGAGCACTTCAATATTAAAAAAAGAAGAAAAAAAAAACAAGCAAGCAAACATCAAAACAAAAACAGGAAATCAGGAAATGTTTTCTTCTTCTAATGTTCTTATTTGGAAAGCTGCACTGAAAATTTGGCAATTAACCTGATGGGAATGTGTCAGTGAATGTTTTATGTTTGCTTTATAAAACAAAGATGTCTGTATAGCACCAAACTGAGTTCCAAACAGAAAAGACAAATTTCTACTGAGAATTGACATTAAAAAATAATGAATAGAAATATTTCCCTGAAGCTTGGCAGGAATATGTACACTGTAGATGAACAACTGTTTTAACAAATGTTCAATAGAAGAATCCAGAATCCATGGAGGAAATAACATAACTGCTGATGTCGGATTCCATTAGCATCAGCACCAATGCACTACTAAATTATTACGGGATATTTTACAAACTGTTATTGATGATTTAGTGGTAAGCTAGGTTATGTAGTTTACAAGCTGTCACCTTTAAGGTGAGGCCAAAAGTGAGCCCAAGGATATATCCTAAAAGAAAATGTAACAATTATTATAGCATGTGTGTCAGCAAAGTTCATATGATTCATTGTCCTTCTGGTAATAGGAAAGCTGTCAGTGGGTGCTCTTGGGCATGGTTCAGCTAACTATATAAAGAATGTTCTCTTAAACATTCACCTACGGCTTGGGATTCAGAGGTTGTTTGTCTGATTAAATGGAAAGGAGGTAATTTAAAAGCATCTTCCTTTCCAGATCTGTTACTGTCAATTGGCTTTGGTTCAGAGGTTTCCAATCTGAAGTACATGAGGCTGCTGCAGAGGAACTCTATTAATATTCCTGCAGAAAATGCTTCTTTAGCCCAGGTCAGCTCCCCTATGCACTTTTGATGCCTTAGAACCTTAACGTTTAACTGAATCGACAAGTGATGGGTTTTACAATCAGTGTGCACAAAGGACATGCCATTCTCAAATAAGCTCACCATTTGTTAACTGTAATGATAAAGAGGAACATATCAGGTGGAGGTTAGTGCAGCGTTTTGTTCCTCTGCAGTTCATATATCGCACAAAATACACCCACCTGTGATATCATCTGGTATAAAACTGGGCTGAAGTTCAGCTCTGTTTCAGTATTGAGAAAAGGAAAGTTAAGAATCCAGTTAAAATGGAGAGAGATGTCAATCTAAATGTTCAAGTGAGGGCAAAAATAAATCTGTAGCATATTTTCCTATTTTCCTTAATGTTTTGCCACAGGGTGATTTCTGAACTCGCAGCACAGATGTTTAAAATATGATACAACCTATCTGCTACAATGTTCCATGCTAATTCCTTCAAAAATATGTACTAATTTAGAGAAGGTTATGTTTTCTTTTGATGAAGTAGCTCAGCTCCCACCAGTATTTCCAGGATTTTTTTCATTGTTTTATTTTGTTTTTCTTTAGCAGGTAATGTTGGAATGAAGTGGCAGGATCTTTCACAGAAAGGCTAACTTACAGTAGTTTCAGTATAATGCTCTACAGATGTAGATGTTCCCCAGATGTGAACAGAGTAGAAACTTAGTTTTGTCTCTGGGAATTCATTCGCCGTATAAATCTCCCAACACATTCTTATCTGCTATGTAAATAAGATGTGGAATTCCAATAGTGTCTCAGCATTCTACAGCAGATGGTATAGTGAGATTTACCACACCATTACATTTAATGGGATTGAATTCATTTGGATTTCTTGATGTTCACTCTGTCCTTCTCTGAGCAGCAGTGTTGCCAATGCTCCTGATTATATATGATTTGAGAGAGTGCTTAAAGAAGAAAAACCCCTTTATCTTAGAAATATGAGTATTTTCTGTCAAATTTTAAAGTGTGTATGTATTGCATTTCAGAGGATTTATAAGCCCTATGAGAAAATGATATTTAATGAATATTCAACAAAGAACTTGAAGTCATTACATTCTAAGATTTTGTAAATATCAGCTATCCAGTTAACTGTTTTAGTACTAACTTCATTATATATTCATTTGGAAAGAAATGAGGTTTTTACCTCACATCAGTGCAGACAGAGTGAAAACAGGAAAAAATACCTATGTTCATAAAAGCTTTTTAAAAACATAATCCAAACAGAATTTTTTAATGTTCACTTCCAAGTAAAGCTGCCTCACCTTATGCAGCAATTGTACTAAATTAATAAATAATATTTTCAAAATTAAAGTGCAAACTGACACTGCTAAAGCATAATTAAAAAATGACAGTGTAAAACACTGTCAACCTCTTTTAGTGAATTATCTTTTAAAAAAATGCTGCTGCAAATGCCTTGATCTACTTGTTCCACAAATTCCTGCGCACCCAAAATGACATCTAAAATGTATACAGATGTTGTATGCAGTCATACACTAGCTGATGCTTTAAATTATTTTGTCTGCTTAACATTCTATCATTTCTGCAATACCATGTGTGGCCTAAAACTGTACTCAAAGCAGTCCTATGAATTTTGTCGTGCTATTGCTACCATTCCTTATGGCATGGTAGGCATGTATATCTTTTTATAATTAAACTTAGTGAGGATTTCAGAATTTTTCTGCCTTAAAAATTCCTAGATTTTCTAATTAAATACAAAATATTTCTTAAGTCCAACTTCAAGCACAAGATATCTTATATATTTTATAGGTTTTTTTTTATGAATTGCAAACCAGTCATCTCATTGGTAGTGACACATTCTTTACTACAGGGCTAGGCAAGGACAGCTTTAATTAGCACTATCTGTGGCAAACACCTCACCTTTCTCAATACCATGGTTAGGCAATGAGGTAGCTGATATGGTTGACGCTCAGAATTCTTATTCCAGTGGACACCATAACTTTTTATTTTAATTTGAAGATAAATGACACAAACAATTGTAGAACTAATGGAGTACTATGGAAAGGTCCAAAATATTGATGGTTTTGATCTCACTGATAAATAGGTGGTTATGCCAAATTGCCAATCTGAAATGCAACAGAGACACAGACACTTTAGAAATACTGGGGTTGGGTTGCTGGGGTGAAGGCTGAAGGAGTTGAAGGCTCCTATGCTATCCTTCTTACTCAGAGCAAAATCAAAAGTGTCTGATTTAAAATTGTGGTTTTATGAAAAAGGCACAGTTATAATGGACTGAAAAATAAAGTTGACAGCAAGCTCACTTCCCCTAGCATTACATGAGTAGGGCAATGCAAGTTGGTTTTGCCACACAGTTTTGCAGGCAGTGGCAAGGAAGGCACAGAAGCAGTGAGATGCCCAATTGTTGCCCAGTGATCATGTCACTGTTCCATGTGCTCACTACACTGTGCACTAACCAAATCTGATCATTAGGAATGCCTCTCCCCTACTCTAACTACAGTTTTGTCTACAAAAGAAAATGAGGAATTAGAAGAAAATCACAGAAGTGGCAATGTGGCGTTCGTGATTTGTCTCAACAGTAGCTTATAACTGAAGTAAGAGCTCTGTAGATCTTCCATTTCTGTAAGACTTCCTTGATGAACTTTTCCCTTCTTCAAAGAAAGTATCATCTTCAAAATAAGCAGCTCTACTTTTCCACTGTCTGCAAATTGTTTCTTCACTCCCTGGAATTGATTCTTGGCTCTCTGATTTTGATGGCAATTAGATCAGACTGTCAGTATATTCCATTTTTCTATTGCTTACCCATAGCTCTTCTTTTCCACAGATATTAATGATATACCATACACTAATGGTATATCTGTATTGGCATTAAGGAAATTAGCTATGGGAAGTTGCTACAGAGGCCTAGGAGGTTACTTCTTTCCTTTGATTCACTCATAGCAGAGGACAGCTTTAAGAATTGCTGTTTTGGAGGGTGTGGGGGAGAGACAACAAAAAAATGCACTGTGGCTGTTTATTGCAGTTTAAAAAAAAAAAAAAAGCAAGACTACAAAATCTCAGACACCTTTTATTTTTTCTATATTTATATTTTCACAGCAAAAGCTGTGTGATGGACAAAGTCATTCTCATCCAAAACCAAGCCTCAAAAGCATTATACACTAATTTATTCTGGAGTATTTTTATGACTTATTATACAGCAAAGTCCCCAGTGAAGAAAAAGAGTCTCAAGTTTATTTCTGTTTCCTTTAATGTTGAACTTCTATTGATTCGTGGTGGTTTAAACTGGGTGGTGATTCCCCAAAAAGTGAACCAAGGAAATATTGCTTTGTTCTGAAGATCTAGTTATTTTCTTTCAGAACCCATGAGATCAGGTTCTGTTCATACTTGCTTCTGGAATATCAGAGAAGCTCCATTATTTGCTGTATCCTTTGGAGTCCCAGCAACATGAAAAATTCAGGAGAAAAAGTTCACACATCAAAGTCTTTAGAATCAGACTTTTAGAAGGAAAGTGACAGGAGTCAAAGAAAGATCTCTCAATTTGTCTGTCTATCCTTCCTTCTCCTATTTCATTTTTTCTATTGTTTGGAATTTCCCAATAAGGGGTATGGAGGTGCTGTGGTAATAAATGAAGCAAGGAACTTAAGGAAAAATTTAGATGTAATAAATCTGAGTTCCACCTTTATCACCCAATTACCTACATCAAATGAATCTACTCACCTTTTTTTCTTTTCCTCTTTTTTTAGAAAACATTACAGCATATAATCATAAACTAGTGGAGGACATGAATGTTACATGAAAATTATTGATACTCAAGTGAATTAGAAAATAGTAAATGAAACAGCTTTCATTTAATTATTTGGGGGCGGCTGCATATGGAGCAAAGGAAAACATGTCTACATAGCCAGTGAAACCAACCCAAAGAGTGTAAGGGAATTCTCCAGTGAGATACACTTGATATATTACAAGAGTTAATCTTCCTTCTCTGCTGTAATCCCATGGTAAAACAAATTTTTCCACGCTTGCTAAAGTTGCTTGCTCACAAGCTGTGATTACTCATACTAGCCAAATTACCTGTGTAACTTGGAGCTGCCTGAACAGGTGGATGTTTTCTTTTCATTTTTAAAAAATGCTGGATGAAAACTTAATCTCCTCTTTCTCTTTCCTCAGTTCCTCTTGTCCTCAGTTTATTTTAAGGACTGATATACATTTTCACCTAAATTATTCTAAAAAACAGAGGATATGGTATTTACCATATCCTCTGTTCATTAGAAGTGGGGATTAGCACTCTCTAATTTCAGCTTCTTATTTAGTTTGTTGTAGAAATTCATGGTTTTTGAGAATAGTAAGAGGGTGCTATTGACTTAAATCAGCATTTTACATACGATACTTGGATTAGACATTTCTTCTAGAGACAGTCCATTCTCACAGTTACCCAATACCTGACAATTCCCCAGTTCAGAAAGGGAGCAGGCTCCACAGAAGTACCCATGATAGCAACTCCAGATGGGAAAATATTTAGAAATTAGTGTTTCTACCTACATCTTTGATCAAACAGTGAGTAACTTCTTCCTCTAGAGATGTTTCCACTGCCAGCAGGAGAACCTGTCAGGTGCTAGACAATATGAGTTTGATATCTAAAACTAGCCCCGAAGATATTTCTAGCTCTTGAGGAAGACTATTATTTTGAAGCACAAAAGGAAATATTTTTTTCATTTATTTAATTGTTCGTTAGTCATCATTTCTATATTTATTTTGTTTTAATCATACCATTAAATTAAAAATTTCAACTATTGCTTATATCACATTTTCTTGATGACTGTTCAAAATTTCACATTGCTCATGTAGTTATGAACCAAATAAATTTGAGCTATGGACTGAACCTAGAATCTTGTAAATCAGAAGTCACCACAGGTACTCCATGTTCTTGTTAGTCAGTCCCTAGGATTTAGATAGGAAAAAAAAAATTAAACAGGAAAATAATATACTGTTAAAGTTGATTAGCTGGCTGTAGTCTCCTAGATACAGAAGATTTCCTCCTTTTGCACAGCAGGTGCATGCATGACTTATGCAGGAAAAGCTCAATTTTGTAAAGGTTAAATTTGATCAATTTGATTAAGTACAGATTTTTCTTCCATTCTATCAGTACCAGTTTTATGCTTACTGGTTAGAAACCTGTTTCCCCAAAGCCATTGTCATTTCCCTACTTTATTCTGTCCGATTATTAAGTGTCACAATCTCAAATAAAGAAACAATCCTTTCATGTGCAACTCTAAAATGCATTAAGTAGCCCCTGCAAAAATATTTCTCTTTACCTGTGACGAAGAAAATAAGTAGCAATTAGTTTCTCCCAACCCATTACATTTGGCACCTCAATCCTCAGACCAGGTGAAAGGTTTACTTTAGGTAAAAGTACTTTTTCTTTTAGTGAGTCAGAAGAACAAAGTGTTCAAAACTATCACACACTGAGAGGAATAAATTGTTTTCATCACTTGATCAAAACTGAACATACAGATCTAGGACCTGCAAATGATTTAAATCAGGCTAAGCATTACATCTATGATTAGCATTGCTGACTATTAGAGACTTTCTTGTGTGGGTAAAATTAAATAAATGCCTGTGGTTCGCATAGGACTGGGGCAATAGCTAGCCTCATCTCTGAGGGACTGCATGCATTAAATTCCCACTCAAAGTGCCTGGTAGCAAACAGTGCTCAACATCTTGTAGAAGACGCTGGACTTAGGGGAAGACCTGCCTTTGCACCTGGGCTGATGGTTGGCTGTGGGCAGAGTTTCAGCTCCTCACCATGAAAAGCCTTTGCACTTCCAGGAATTATAATGGAATTTATTCAGGGTCATTAACTATGCAGAGACAGCTGTGAGCACCACGAAGATTTACTTAGCGTGAGGATATAAGAATTAACCAATCTCCCAGATTACAGATACAAATTTGAGCTCCGAATCCATTCAGATCAATGCTAAATGAATCATTAATATTCTGTACGAAGCAGAAAATGAAGCCGATGAAAGCTGATCCCACTACCTTGTCATTACATTCTCTATTACCACAAGTTCATCCAAAATTGCAAATCATTACCGCTTCTCCGGCATCTGCCACACTCCACTACTGTCCCTGGAGCACTCAGGGAGTCAAATATGTTTACTAAAGCATAAAACTACTAACGCCACTCATCCATGGTTACACAGACACATCTGAACATTACTTTAAAAGTGTCATAGACCTTATATTTATTGTTCTGAATAAACATTAGTCTCGCGAGCGGAGAAACACCAAAGGCTGGAGACTGGTAATTACTCGCAGGATAGGTACACTGCCATTAGCTGCAATGAAAGCTTCTCTGTGTTTCCATGTCAGCGGATTTCAGTGCTAAGGAACAGTATCTTGCCTCAGACAGGAGAATTTAACTCCATGCTTCTTTAGTCTTATGTACTTAGGCAATAGGAGCGTAACATTGCGGGATGTTTGGCTGGGTTTTGACACAAATTGCACTAGACACGGTACATGGGTAATTAGCAATGCATACAGGCTCTATTTTTAATCCAAGCCTTTTAATATAGTCTCAGAAACTGACATCTGATCCAACTAAAATATTGCACGACATTTTCATTTTCTCAAAAACTGTGCTCCTACTCAGCACTGATAAGATTCCAAAATAAATTCTGATACTCTCTATAACATTTTGTTGTGTTTATTTTTAACTGTTTTTATCTGTACTTGATTTTTAAACCTACATATTTTATTGCTGTAAAATGTGCTAATATTAATTTTGTAATGAAAAAATGGCACATTTTTTTAACTTGCCTTTTCAGAGTAAACAAGCAGAAAAATTAGTTACTGAGCTCTAGTAATGCTATTTTCTGCAAACAAAGATTAAATTGTCTATCTGATATGAACTTGATAACAATTGAGGAGATAAAAATTGTTACCCACAGTATTACATTCCTAATTAGAAAGGACAAGAATCTTTTTCATGTGACTTCCTTATAGTCTTGTATAAGTCTGTGAAGTAAGACGTAAGGGAAATATCAAGATTAAATTAAAAATGGTTGATACCCAGATAAATGGTGTTCTTTAAAATGTCATTTGAAAGTTTGTGACCCAGGAAGAAGTATATATTCACCCAAGACTCTGAAATGCACTGATGCTCATTATACTCCTAAGATGGCAGAGACATTTGTTTAATAATACAACCATTCCCATCCATTTTTTAACCTACACTATGGGAAATCATCAAAAAGAAATGGGAGGTAGTCCTGTAGAGCCGTTCAAAAATTAAGTGTTCACTCATTCCAGTCTTTCACTGATATGCTATGTGAAATCGAGGAAGACAAGAATAATAAAAAGTTACAAACATACTGAAGTGTCACTATTTCTCTGGCAGCTCCAAGATCAAAAGCCAATGTGTGTTTTAGTACATTGCAGTTTCAGGACTCATAGAAATGGGATTATTCTGATTTATATCAGCTACTGGCCTGACTCAAGGCCGTTAGTCTCTGAGGGGTGAAGTTGGCAGCCTGGATTGCTGCAGATAATACACCTCACCAGAGCCTGGTGAACTGCCTTTGCAGTTACACAGCACCCAGAATATGGAAATCAGGGCAGGAGGCTCTGCACGCCAACTGCAGCCAAGGAGATGGAACCAGAAGGCTTTTTATAACATATCTCTCAACCTCACAGAAGCCAATAGGCAGCCTTTTTTTTTCTTCAGTGAAAATCTGCCTTTCTGCATTGCCCATATTCAGCTCACAATCAGATGCTGTGCAGATCAGTGCCCAAAATATCAATCCAGCCAAATGTTTGCCAGAGCTTTAGGGAAACCTTACAGTCTCGGAACTATTTGCATTCTGAATGGTTTATTTTTAGTCCTGCTGGCATCTGCTATGTTTTTACAATCTTTTAGATGGTTTACTCTGATTATTAGCAAGTAACCAATGTGATTTGATGTTCTTTTCACTTTTCTCTCCTGCTAAGATAGAAAGGCAGCAAACTATACCTGAAACTGCTAAGAATGTGTTCCTCCTGTATGATTTGACATTTTAGTTGTGGCTTGTTCTTTTTTTTGTTTTATTGTTGTTGTTTTTAAGTAAGACTACTTTCTAGTGTCCAACCACCCTTAGAAAAACAGAAGGTAGGTGCCAAGATCTATTCCAGCTACTTTTTATATCTCTGGCATTTGTTGGCACCTTTTCTTTCCAGTTTCCACCCATCATATTAGTCAGTTATTGTTCTTATTTTCTGAATCCGCAAACAATTTTTTCAGTATAAGGCCTTTCAATAATGCTTCCTCCTTGCATTGCACCTCTTCTTCCCTGAACCTTTTCTTAGCAGCTGGCAATCTCACCTATTTATCCTTTGGCACAACTGAAACTGATGGATTTTCTCTTTCTATACATGTACTTGAGCTCAGCCTTGGCACTCCAAGCTGGGAAAAGAAGTGATGGTGAAGACAGCTAAGGAGATTCACACTGAAATATAGAAACAGCAAGCAGCAGTTGTAGCCCCTGAACAAAACACAAGCTTAGAAAATACACCTTTTCAATTTATCTAACAAAAATGGATGATGCTGATGTGGGATGGATTCTAGCTGCTTCAGGCTGGATGAGCAACAACTCAAAAATCCTCAGGAGTCCTCGCTTAAGAGAGTGCTGATTCTCCCTCTGGTTTGCTTTCCAATACTTTGAAAGCACTAATGAGCGTTTTAAATCAAAGCCCATCTCAAATATTAATGATGTTTCAGTGTGCCTCCCATTTAACTTAAAGCAGTGCATAGCACTTTTCAGCTGATTTTATTTTTTTTTTAATAGATTTTGCACTCTAACTGGCATTAGCAGGAGACCTCTGAGTGGCATTACCACATTAAGGGTGCTTAGTTCCCTTCTTGTCTTTATCCCAGCCACCCAATGAGTAACAGTTACAGTCAAAGAAATTGTTTCATATGCAAACACCTCATATGCCCTTTGATTTAGGACCTCTTTTTATTTCATATTTTTGCAGGACTTGGCTGCCAAGAGAGGCATATCACATCACATTGTTTATATGTATAACACTATGACAAAGAGTCCATGTTTACAGGCAGCTCACAAGGGCTGTTTTCCTTTTGGGGGGTAGGTTGTGCCAAAATGAGAGGAAATAGCATTTCCTCCGAGAGTAATGAGCAGCTGGTGCTTTTGCCCTGGTGTTTATGGGATGTAATAGGCACAGTGGCACATTTGGAACTGGTTGGGGAGAAAACTAAATGCTGCTTTCTTTTATCTTTATCACCCCCTTTCCCAAGAAGGATTTTCAGTTTCTATGCTTTATACTAATTTTAGAAAATGCAATAAAAATTAAATCACAGCACTTTGCCACAATGTAGTAGGATATTACAATCTATGCTTGGTAAAGATAGACTGTTTTTATCAGCTGGAATCATAAAAGCTAAGATAATAAAATATTTTTAAAACTACTCCAAATAGATCTTGGAAGAATTAAAGCAAAGGGAAGGCATATGGAAATGATATTTGGAGAGGAACCACTGAAATTGCCAAAAACTGTACATATGCACTTTTGGCCATTGTCTGATCTTACTGCACATTCAAAAATGTGCATTCTTATACTATGAGACTTTAATCCAGTGACAGCACAGCAGTAGAAGAATTTAAAAGTACTAATACCTCTAAAAAGCATTTACTAGTTTCTCACTCATTGTAAATTGATATAGCTCCACTGACTGTGACAGAGAAGTGCAACTCTCTTCAAAAATGATATAAACCCATTGAAACAGAACCAGAATCTGCTCCTTTATTCACAGCACTTCAAAATGACTGATTAAACCATTATTCATTGTGAATAGAGGTGGCAAACTGTTCCACAGATAATGTCCTCTTCATCAGCCATACTAATTGGTATTTGTAGTGATCTTGTAAACATTGCATAAACTGATGATATACACTTGATAACAGTACAGTAGCCAAAGATTATTTATTTGTGTTGATATAATGCACTGAAACACATAATTATTTATCTTGCTAGTAACAGCGTTCTTTACAAGGATCACCACTAATACAAAGAGTTATGTCATTCTCAAGTAGCAATGTCATATTGGTGATTTTAGAAATGAGGTTATGGCAAAGAAAGATATTCTTCCTAGATGGCTTCATAAAGAGAATTTTAAAGGATGCCACTTAAATATTATTTGGCTAATGAGCAAGTCTAAACCCATGTTAAAAGAATTGCTTTCTTGTATACGTCATGACTACATAAAGCTTTAGAAATTTTTATTTACTCAACATTGACTAAAATTTGGCCACCTTTTGAAGTTATCTTTTGCTTTTCTGAAATGATGAGCTTCCACAAAAGTTGGAACTGGGATACATATTTAGGGCATACAAATGTGAATTTAAAAGCCTGCCATAAGAACCTAATTTGAATAACATGATTTTTAGCATTTCACTGGAGAAATGTATGGAGAAATCTTATGGCCATGTTTTGGAAAGTTTGAAATTTCTCAAGTGTTCACAGTATCCACAAGACAAGAAACCTCTGTTAGCATGAATGTTATTTGCTTGGATTATATTAATTTCTCACATTGATTCAATATGGCTTCACACCCAAAATTGTGGGTTCAACATATCTGAAACATTTTAGGCATAGTTTAAATCAGTCAACATTTGTGATGAATAATAGAATCACAGAATGGCCTGGATTGAAAAGGGCTGCAATGACCATCTAGTTTCAGCCCCCTGCTATATGCAGGGTCTCCAACCACTAGACCAGGCTGCCCAGAGCCACATCCAGCCTTGAATGCTTCCGTGGATGGGGCATCCACAACCTCCTCGGGCAACCTGTTCCAGTGTGTCACCACCCTCTGTTTGAAAAACTTCCTCCTAATATTTAACCTAAACCTACCCTGTCTCAGTTTAAAGCCATTCCCCCTTGTCCTAAATGAATTTCTGTAATGAAACAAGATGAAATGAAACAAGCTGATGGTCAGGCTGCTTTGATATCTCCCTCAGTAGATTATCAAACACAAGAGGTTTTCACCCTTTCATAAGACCAAAACTTCCCTCCTTATTCAGAAGCTTCCACACCTTCCTTTGCCTTGTTGTCTCCAACCTGCCTTCTTGGACAACTGTTTAACCTCACACTCCATTTACCTTAGCTCTTTGACTGCAGTAAGCGAGAGCTTGCTTCCAAGTAGGTCTGCATCTGGAGAGCTATGAAGACAACTTTCTGATCCAGGGTAAGAAGAAAATACAGGCTCATACTTATAGCTACATACCTCAACTGATAGCTGAGTGCTGCTGGAATATTTGTGCCCAATTTTCTGATGAAGACACTTGCTTTTCAGTGTGAGGATGAGCACATTGCAATCTCCACTATCACTCATTCTTTTTTTCTGTCTATCCTTTCTGTTGGAATTTTTGTACACATTTTAGCTAAACTGTAATAAGATTCCAGTTAAGCTTAATCACCAGATCCTCTTCTGTGAAATGTGACATATTGCTAAACTTCCTTTTGAAATCAGGAGGTATTTTAGCTTTCCCCTCAGTAGTAAGCTGGATCCTACTCATGAATCTTTAAAAAGTACCTTGAACGACTCCTTGGAGATGAAGGGACTGCAGTAGTAGTTGCATTTTTTTTGAGTTATGTTCATTACACACATTTCTAGAAGAGATCGGGTGTGCTCCAGCCTCATCTCTGCTACTTCACAAAGCTCACAGAGCAAGGAATCTCAGAGCACACACCTGAACTCCAGAGCTCTTTCTACTGAGAATTCCTTGTGATAAAAAAGAAATGCATTTGGAAAACTGTTTTAGAAAAAATGCAACACTTAAGTCTTCTACTCCCCAGACTGCCTGGTTAGACAGCATTTAGGAATCAAAACAGACAAGCAACTAGCCTGAACATTTGTACAATCCCTCTGAGAATGGAGAGAGGTTTTCTAATATTAGCAACATCTTTTGGAGGATTTCTGTTTCATAAATGCTTTTCATACTGTTCTGCTCCTTCCCTTAAGCTCTTTCCATCTAGTCCACTGGCTCCTTGCTCTCTTTTTGTCAGAGGCTGTAAGATGGCAGTCACTAGGGTCACAAGGTCTTGTATGATCTGACCCAGGAAGGCTCTGATAGGAGAGTTAAATAATTATTGGTAAATAATACACAATATTATTCAGCTTAGCTGATGAAAACTCATTCAAAGGCCCAGTCCTTACCATAAAAATATAGTCTTTCCCTGCCTACCTAGCAATGACTCTATTGTGCTTCATGGGGAGCAGTGAGCAAACTAATTTCTAGCCTGACAGCACATCAATACTGACTCTTTTGAGTGTCTTCTCCAATAAATAGCGGCATTGCACTTTTGAGCTGTGCTTATCCTACCTATAAAAAATGTGTGCTCATGGCAAAATACGTCCAATTGCCTACCAGAGGAGGGTGACAGAGCTTAGAAACGTCACTATTTTATGATTTTGGTCCCCTCAACACTCCCCAAAGGCAGAGCTATGTGTGTCTGCTCAGACCAGCCTGAACCAATGTCAAATATGATCCAAAATCCCCAACGGCCAATTCAGCTACCTGGGATCACTGGAGCATGGGATTCTCACAACAGCCTGGCCACAGTCTAAAAAAAAATATTTGAAGAAAGCAGTTATTGAGTTGAATCCATTTATAAGGTATTTTACTTGATGCATGAGGAGGTCTGTAAAGTACCTGCCACTGTGATGTACACTTACTTATCACGTCTAAAATTCTTCAAATAGTTTGCAGTCAGCTGGCAGGTATAGCATCTATGTCATCAGTGACACTTAAGTAGTGATCTATACTGAATATAGGTATCTGACTGTACATTTGTATATGACTATAGAAAACCAAGTCCCAAATCAACCAAGACGACTCCTGAAGGGCATGCATTTATTAGCTCCTTCCTGTTCCATTTCAGCTGTTTTTAAATCCCAAAATAGCATCCCTTCTGATTCACCAGCCATAACCCCACTGGAATACTCTGTAAAGAGTTGATCAGCTTGTCATGCCAGAACTACACAGATCAGTGAAAGACCATTATAATTGCACATAAAACAAATGTTTTTCATCTTTTTTCATCTTTATTTACTTCTATTAGAAAATGTTGTGGAGACTTAGACATGAACAGTTTCTGCTTTCTCCAGGAAAAAAATAATTTATCTTTAAAGGTATTAGACTCCTGTGTATTGTTTTTCCCCATTTGGTGTCCTTGATTCCCCCTTCTGAACACTTGAGTATTTGCAGTCAGCACACAACGACACTTACTAATAACAACTGAACTACAACACCCCACCATAATGTTGTTCTAATAACATATATAACATCATATAATGCCATTAATGTGGAGCAGATTCACCGTGCAGAGTCTCAAGTCTCTCCAGACCTACATGTTTTAATTTTCCCTCTGGTACATCTGCTGTGAAGCGCAACCCCTGCTGAGCCCAATACGACCCAAAGTTGCGTCTTTTGCTGTAATTCTGATCCCCAATTCAAATTCTGGCACTTGGCTTTAATTTCTCAGAAACTGACAGATGCTGGATCAACACAACAGCATGCAAAAAACTGTGTGTCATTTCTGCTGTCTTTGTTATGCTTATTATTCTCTATTGGAGAGGTGGCCAACAAGCAAATTCAGTAGTACACCTTCTTGTTACATTATATGCTACATTACCAGCAACAAGAGAAATATGAGAGACACATATGGGACAAGGAAGAAGGGTTAGCTAGCTAGGCTCTACTTTGCTAAATTTCAGTGCTGGTCGTTTTGCATCAACTAGAAATGGGAAAACATTCACTGATGAAATTATCAAATTTTTTTTCTGCTAAATTATGTTCTTAGTAATACACAACAGCTGTTCCATCAGCATTACAAGAGTGAGAGACTGCATGGGTTGGGCAGTCCTAAGGTCCCTGAGCTCTGCAGTTCCTTCCCCGCTTCTCCCCAGAGCACAGAAAGCACAAGTGAATGTCACTTGTAGACCTTCCTCTCCCCAAGAGTAGGAAGAGATAATATAAGCCCTTATTCAACAGAGAAGAAAACTTGGACTTCTGACAAGGATTTTATCTGTCTTCAGTAATATAAGCCTAATGAATGAGTAACTCATAAGTGCTCTCTGAGCTGCTCCATAAGATAGAGCTAATGCCAACCTTAGTGTGCTTTGTTTTCCTCACATTATTTATGAGTATACAACAGTTGTCCAATATCACTAAAAGTAACCTACTGGTAGGTTACTTTTAGAGATAAATTTCTGGAGGGATCTAACAGATGTCTTATAAATATGCCACCTTTCTAACCATTTTTTCTGAAGAGTAAGTCTTGTGTGCTCTAGCTTACTGGTCCTTCCCAGTATGTGAAAGTAGGGAAGCACTTTACCAGGCTAAGCACCTCAGGCCTTCACTCTTACATCAGTAGATTACAATTTCTTCTTCTTATCTCCACTTTCCATGAGATGTTTCTCATAGGAGAGAGGCTCCAAGTCCCTTCTGTGTTCCTTCCATCAAATAGCAATCCTTCCCTTCTTAACATGAAACACTACATATTTTTGGCAGACTGTTTTCCTAAAGGGCAAGCTGATGAAGAGTCTGGGGGAAAACCTAGAAGGTGTTAGACATATTTAACAACATACTATTAGCGAGAACAATTGAAGATTGTTACAATTGTAACTGACAGTAATCCTGGAGGATAAATTGTGATTTGTAAAACTTATGCTAACTTAATATATAAGCTATTTCTTGTTTGTTTAAAAAGGTGGTAAAATGTCATGAAGAATAATAACAGCAAAACTTATGCCATATGAACTTATGCAATATGAAAAGTTTGATTGGCTGACTTTTTGCAAGCTTGTAAAGTGAGAATTTTTACTTTTCTTCTTTGGCAACTTTCCCTGCTTTTTTCTCTAAGGTCACCCCCTCCCCACCTCATTCTCAGCTTCTGAAAAAAATGTAGAAATAAGTATACAATCATGTTTGTTATTTGTTTAGGGATAAACATTTTTTTCTTTCACCAAACAAAGAAAAAATTGTGGAAAATTTTCTTTAAGGTGACTTTTGATGGTAAAGGCAAGTCTTTAAAAACTTTAAAGAGGTCTGTACGTATTTATGTGGTACAGAATAGATTTATGATCTTATAGTATAAGCACTTGAGGAAAATGCCTATACTGAGCTGTACAGTGCAAGGCTACATGACAGCATGCAAAGGGTTGCAGTTGCTTAAACCATCACTCTATCCACAGATGTAGAGAACACACCAGCTATGGCTCTGCATGGTAAATGAATGAAAGTCCAACTCTTTCTCCCTTTTATGTTTCACACATCAGAAAATCACATATGAAAATAAAATGATTAGGAATCTAGCATGCTGCCGGATTACTGAGCTAACAGTAGCTCATCCGAGCAGCATGTTTTACATAGTTTTCATATCTACAAGACGCTGGCAAGCTATCAAAATAACACCAGCAAAGCAGTTGAGCACTATGCAAAGCAGACTTTCAGAGAACTGCACTTCTGTCAGCTATATTACGAAGACCTTGTGCTAGAATGGAGCCTTTCTTTTCTCACTGTTTTAGATTTGACCATAATATTTTTATGATGTGTGATTTGACAGCACTGTTTAAGCAGTACTAACTGTTTCCAGTCTACACAGTCTTGCTGATAGTTGCCCTAATACATGCTAACACTTGCAAGAAACTATGTGCAAACAAAATAAAGCAGTAAAAATAAGACTGAGGGTTTCCTAATGATAAACACACTAAGGGATTTCAGACTATCTCACAGTAGTATATGTCCACAAGCTTAATTTCAAACATAGCTCTATTTCTATGTCCTGGACCTGACAACCCTACCTTTTTTACCACTATTCATTTATTGTAGATGCAGCTTTTTCTTTTTATTTTTAATTTCTTCTTACCTAAGTTAATATTACTGGGGGAGAACCATAGCTGAGCAATGAATAGATCCACAGTGACAAGGTTCAGAGAATGTAATCTTATTAATAACACAAGATTTTAGTGTTATTTATTGGACAAAGGACTGTTAAGAAATTTGGCAAATGATTAGGTGGCCACTGTTAACTGCTGTAACTGCTGAGACAGGAGGCCTGGTTCTGTTAGACATTGCAGCTTTGGGAGCTAGTTAGTCTCATTTATAATGTGTGTAAAATAAACATCATCTGTGTGAATGGTGAGTGTGAAATGTTAAAGATTTACACCTACTTCGTATTTATGCTGTACTCCTTTTAGTAATTATAGAGATGAACAGAACTGGCTAGACAGTATTCTTATGGTTTGCATTTGTAGAGAGGAAGCCTAGAAAGCTTAGTTTCCCCTTGTTTTCATAGCCACTGTAAAGGAATTCAAAGAAGAGATAATGTACTGTCAGTCTTTTCTGAAAGTGATGTAAGACAACTACGGTCCAATGTAAATGAGATTAAGCCCAAAGGAGAAATAGCCTGACAGGGAATTTAAGGGTCTCACCTGTTTTCTTGTTTTTAATTCCAGGAAAGAAAATGTGGTAGCAGTAACAACTAAGCCTACAGCAGTCTCAGTGCTTACTCTTTCGTCTCTAGTATGAACATAAATGTTAAAAGTTCAGGAATGACTCCACTCTGTGAAGGGGTCTTTCAGATTTTGGTCAAAAAAGGCTTAGATGTGCTCCAAATCTCCCTCTGCAGCCACAGATTTCATGGCTGATCAATGCTTCTTAACTCTACTCCAGAAGTTAAATTCAAAATATTTGTGCTAGCTATATGCATAATGCATATGCTTAATATATTAAAATGCATTTCAAATTTAGAAAGCCAAGTAATGTATTTAATCTTGACATGACCATCCTCCACCTACAGTCATTCACACTCTAGCAATCAAAACACGGGGATAAATCAGTTTAACTCACAAGCCTAGTTCTCCGATCTTTTACTTAGTATCCAGTTTTAGGTCACAGTGGACAGGGAACATAATGAATAAATCATTATCTTTACTGTGCTTCATCTGGTCACCCCTGCTGGAGCCTACTTTTTTCAGTGTGTTATTGAAGCAAACATACTTCAACTTTGTGTAGATGTCAGTCAGAGAAGACAGCCCACATGTGCTGTAGCTAGCGTGTATGTAGCATGTTGTCACCAAAGCAACATCTGTCTGATGACTCAGAGTAGAAGTGGCTCTGTTTGTTCCATGTTGAAGAAGCAGTACTTTGATGTTCTAGCATGCATCAGAGTACCAGACATATGCACAGCAGAGACAACTGCAAGCAGCACAATCTGGTTTCATTTCATACATTTTAGGTATTTCCCAAAGTTACGCCACTTAATTCTCAAAGTAGTGAACCACTATGTGACACCCTTAAATAATATAATCCTCCTCCTTTCTTTAACACACTGACTGTCAATACACTCCATAACGTAACCCTGCCAAAAATAATGACAAGCTCTGCTCATTTACACGAAAGAAGCAAACTGCTGAAATGTGCCCTGTTTAAACATGATTTTCAAACCATCTCAAGGGAGTTTTTAGAAACATAAAGCAAAATAATTAATATAGGCTAAGGGCTACAAAAGTCTTATTTTTTCTCCGAATGGTATTCACATCTGACTCATGAGCTCACTGTTCTCAGTTCCCAACTTCACACACCTTTAAGAAATTTAATTTTCTGCAGATGGCTGCACATAGTATTCTTTGAAAATCTGGAGCCTTTCAGGTGTTTCAAGATGAGTCTCCAGAGATCAAGGCACCACATTCTATTTGTCACTCTACAGAGCGTGAGCCTGGAAGTCCAGCTCAAGGCAGTGGCTATCCAGATGAGCTGCCAAGCTGCTGCCAATCATTCTGGCCAGGATGCCAGAGTGCAGCAGTGTGGGAACAGAGGACAGAGTGTGAATACTTTTGGGTCCATGCCTAAGTAGATTAGGGGGAAGAAGAGCCTCTTGCTAGTTAAGCATGGAGATACAGCCTCCAGGGAGGAGACAGAACCAGAAGGGAGCAAAGCTTGCCAAAGATGGTTTCTAGCAGCCAGTTCAGAAATCATCTGTGATTTTTAACAACCAGTTGCACTGAAATGTGCTCCAGCAGAGTCCTGCAGTTAGTTACGTTATAATGGAAAGAGCCTGGAGCCAGTTTGTAATCCCACTGCCTAAGAGGAACAGAAAGGGATAGACGAGATGCAGCCACTACATGCAATATGCTGGCTTGGACACTGCTCACAGAGGCATTCAGCAAGAGTTACCCTCTTTGGAGGAAGAAGTAAAAGTCTGCTTCAGTCTTCAGCAACAGAGCAAATGGAATCCTAAGGGTTGCAGAGTCAGCTAAATTAAAATGTCATCTTCCTGCAACAGTATTCCTGCAGTCATGGCCTGCTCATCATCTCCATGAAGAGTTCTTACTGCTGTTTGTGTAATAACATCCTCTCCTGAAACAGTGTTTCTTAAACTTGCACCACATTTCATTAGCTCCTGCCATTTCCCATCACAATCTCTTTCAATTGCAGAATGTTATTCAATTTAGTTACTATTTGGATTTCTTCCAGAGCTGTATGGCTGTGAGAATGGCACAGAAAATAACAACATTGGCTTGTATTATTTTCGACAGCTCCCTTTGTTGTTTTCTGATGATGATAAATGTGTGGTGAGATAGCTGAGAATGTAATCAACAGTGCTGATTTTGTATTCACCTATATTTCACTATAGTATATCTTTTGCAATTTTAGTAGTCCATGTCCTTTTATGTTCTTCACCCTGCAGATGCTGCTATTATAAGGGCAATTTTTTTCTCATCAAAACCAAAATGCATTAAAAACAAGAAAAAAAAAAAAAAAACTGAGCCCCATTTTTTCCTCAGGAATTTTCAACAATTCCTGAAAAATACCAAAGATGAGTGAAAAGGAAGATAAAACAATAACATACTCCAGTGTGTTCTACAATACCAATAACATACTCCATCGGGAATTACTGATTTCTCAGAAGAGTGCAATGTGAACTTCATAAATAGAACTTTTCATTGTATATCTATAATGTCGTAGCTTCAACTGTGCAACTATAGCATCTCTAGTTTATTGTTTTACATTATAGGAAATGTTCATCACTTAAACCTTTATGCTGGGGGTTTTCATGTTATCTGCCAGTACAAGGACATTTCTGATAGCTCTGTTATATATATATAGAACTGGCCAAACAATTTACATGGATTTAGTTGGATCGAAGGCTTCTATACCACGTTAAAGTTCATCTCTGGCTTTACAAGCAGTTGATCAGAGTCCAGGTATTTGCTTGTTTTATGTAAGCAACTGCTTGACAAAACCTTATCCCAATTCTTCAATAGATGCAAGACTGAAATCCCTCCTTTAATTAATCAGTTAAGTACATAACTTGATTCTTAATTTTGGTCTCAGCTTGTCTTCCCTCTTTCAGCCTGTAGCACGGAAAGTTAAATCTGTTACTGTGAAATTAAACAATACAGAGACTGAAACTGGGGGTGGGGTGGAAAAACACACTATATGGAGAGGAATTCTTAAAAAAAAAACAAAACCCATCCCATAGCACTTCTGACAGGAACTGTACTGCTCGGTTTGTGGCCTCAGGTTCTGAGCACTGCCATGCTGCAGCAGCATGGACGGCAAGGGCTGTATTTCTCAAAACTTCACTAGACCAGCTGCAGAGAAAATTCAACAATAAAATTCAAATTATGTTTGTCATAAGCTTCTGCTCTTTCTTCGCTACATTTGTGTACATGAAGTGTAATACACTAGGAAGAATGTCCCCTGACATGGAGCTGATTTTTATATCTGCTAAATTTACCACTAGCTTTACAGATGCTGCAATCTCTTTTATTCCAGCTCTCGCAATTATAACATAATCTGTGCTAACACTGCAGATTACTAGGGCAATTTTGAAGATAAACGATCACATCTCCATTTCCATCTGCTAGTCCAATCACGAAAATTGTGAGAATAAAATCTATCCCTTATATTGGTGCATTTTGGTGCATATCTGGCAGTTTTCTGAATCAACTGTACTGGGCCACGCTAAGAGCAATTCTCAGGAAGATATGAAGAAAGTCAGTTTCCCACTGGTTTACAAAGGCCTAAACATTTCTCTTTTTCCATCACTGGGAAGGCTCCTGCTCATGAACAACATGAACTTTTTCAGCTTAATAGAAGACTTTTCTAGATGTGAATTTGGCACATTTCTGTTCCTACAGATACCATAATTATATGCTCTGGTCAGAGTCCTTGGCCAAGCCATAGCCAAAGGCAATTTGTATCATCCAAGCACAGTGATACAATGATACAAAGCAATTCTTTGCATCTGGCTTTGTTGATCTAGGCTACACCCACCTACCAGCCTACCATGTTTCACAAAGAAATGCATTCAGGACATGCTTAGATGTCACTTGATTTTAGGGCACACACTAAGAAGCCAGAACAAAACACGTCCCTGCCAAATTCAACAATTTCTCCTCCTCTCCTCATTCCTCTCTCCCAAAAAGCCCATCCCATGAAGTTGTTACAAGAAAATTAGATTTGCAATTCTCCGAAACATAACAATTTCAGCTCATACAAAACTACATAGATATTTCTGATGTCGTCCAGTGCAAAGATTCATGCTGTTGACATGTGTTTTGATTCAATGATCGGAAAACAAAAATATTTGGGGGAAAAGCAAACTAGAAAAACAACACAACTGTATTTTCAAGGGAATTATTTGCAGCACATTTCTACTAGTAATTATATTTTGTTCTGGTTTGCAGCGCTTCTGCTTCTGGCATCTCATCTCCTTCACAGCAGCCAGCAATTGAATTAGAATCATTGCTGAACAGCAAGAAAATCTGTCATAGAAGTCATGTTGACAGACAACTTTGTTCTGTTCTCATTTTTATTGTCTCTTTCTTCTATTTACATCTGAAAATCCCCACCTAAAAGTGAACAGAAACAGACAAATCTTATTTGTCTAGTCTCCCTCTCCTTTGTCCTGCTTTTGTCTTTAATAGAGCTGGTATTCAGCCTCTTGCACAGGGAAGAAATAGCCAGCTACCCATCTTTACTACCTACTGTGTCTGGCAACATGTCAAAAATGTACCTTTTCTCCAGCATAGTGCAGTAGTGGTTCATGTCTCCCACAATCATCCTAAACAACTAACAAGAGTAAAAGATGATCAGATTCTTCCCTTACAAACACTGGACGTCACTGTTTTTATGTATGGCACTGTGCTCCCTGATAGTGACATCACAGCACCAAGAGCATCTGGATCTGCCATCTGAAGATCAATCCATTAAAGCTGCTTTGTGCTGAAAACCACCACAGGTAAGGTAAGCTGTTGTGTTTTCCCCCCCCCTCCCCCTCTTGGACAAATCTAGCCTTTAACTACATAACTCAGTTTATATAATATTTTCACAGGCACAAACAGGCACTGAGCACTCTGCGATGCTGAGTACTAATTGAAGCTGACAAGGATTCTTTCTGTATACCCTGAGATTATAACAACATTGAAAATCCTAACAGTACAAGAAATGGAGAAAGAATTAGTGAAGTAAATGCATTTCCTCTTAATAAAACCCGCAAAATACAAGGACTAGTGAAGACTACCTCCAGAGAGAAGCATCCTTCCTAGCTGTTCAGCAGAAGAAAACTGCAGATAACAAGTTTGACATAGCTCACACCTACCAGAGAGAATACTTACAAACAAATCAACAAACTCCCTCCAAATCTAAAGAACAAATAATTTCTGCTAAGAACTGCTTACGCAGAAATTAACGTGTCCTGTTTTCTCTATGAAACATAAATATGGAAGACCACTCAGCAGCATCACTGACTGAAGCCAACTTATAATTAATTCACCAATGTCTTTTAATCTGTGGCACCTCAGATAAAAGCACTGCTGCAGAACAAGCAATGAATCCCTTTGTGATGAGGTGGATCTGGCTCATGATACATTCCACAGGTTCTTCTGGGGAAGTCATCTTTGTGGGTGATGACTTGTTTTGATATACAGCACAGTACAGATCACACAGTGGCCTCAGCTTCACAGCTCTGCACATATGAATAAAGCAGGGCTGTTTTTGTCAGACAAGGGAGTGAGTTCTGCCATCACTGATGCCAGAGAATGAAAACTTCCAAGCCAAAACTCCACATTTGTTTTGTGGCCACTCTTGGGAAGAGTTTCCTTCCCATTTCTGTCCCTCTTCCACAGAATAGAGATCTGGATACTGATGGCAGAAAAGGAAGGAGCCAGCATGCTCCCTAGCCTTACATAACGACAGAAAGCATTTCTCATAACCCATACCAAGTCTATTAAAGAAAATGAAAAATATCTGAAAGCCAAGCCAAAATCCATACAAACTGGTAGAGCACAATTATAATAAATGATCAGTGCCCACATGCATCTATTTGACCATTGTTTGGATACAGTTTTTCAATTTGTTTGTTCTGAGGCAACACTCACCTTCTAGATATCTAGACTTGGGTGCAACAAATTTGCTCACAGAAGATCTACACAGTACCAACAGAAAGAAAGTTCATGTTCTTACAACAGAAATGAAAAGTTACCACAGCAAACTTCTCCATGGCAAATAATCTGTATTTCCTCAGTAGAAAGCAAGGTTCACTGGGGGAAATAAAGCATTTGTTCCTTCAGAAACAGTGCTCAAACACATAGACATGCTCCTTCTAGTGACAGATTCTCAAAGCATACTGAATGCACTTCCTTTGGTAGTCACTTTTTACATACTACCTTGATATAATGTGGATCAAGTTCATTACTGACTGCTATTCATGTCATTGGTAGCTTTGGACAGAAGACAGAATTCGGCAGCATTGAGATAACCATCAGTCTTGCTGAAAAGTCAGATAATATGAGGGGGGTTGATTAAAAAAAAAAAGACAAGAGCAACACAGGCTTTGAGCACGTGGTCCAGTATGTCATCTCTTTTTGGATCAATTTTAAAGCTAGAGCAATCTAATACCAAAATTTTTCCTACTTCACTGTCTCTGTTTACATGCTTTAAAGTTACATAGCACATGTAAAGTGTTCACCTTTAAAGTCCAGGACACTCGTATGCCATCTAACTTTAATAATAATCAGTTCATTTCCCTTTTAAGTCCCAACACTGAAGAGTATTGCCAGATGAGTACTGAAAGGGGGTTGCACTCGTATGCCACTTTTTCCACTTTATTTTGTTTAACACATCAATGTCTTTACAATGCAGAGAAACCACCACTGAGAAATAGCTGGCCCATGAGACTGGAAAGGTGATCTGAAGGTTTGCCCTGCTGGGTCACTCACTATGTATCCGGCTTACGTCTCTGGTTGACAGTAAATTAAAGTTACTGCCATCTGACAGGTGTGCAACAGCCTATGTAAAATGAGTTGGCGTGTTGAGCACTGCTGTTTGTAGGCAGGTGTCCACAGCAGACACACTCACTTCCAGCACTCACTCTGGCATTCCCGAGAGTAAACGGGGGGGATCAGGACTTGCCCAGCTGCAGAGCACGGTCCTTTTGCTCTTACAGGTGGTCCTTCTGCTTCATTGTCAAAGCGTGTGGGCAACAGCACAGAGGAAAACAGAGAGCTTCCTACCATGTGGTGGTACTCCTTACTGAGCACCTTCACCTCCCCTGCCTACAACCAGGGACATGTTCTATGAGCTTAGCATCTAATTTTACAAAAATAAACATTGACTGTACATTATGCAGATATTATACATTATCCTGACAATCCTAACAGAACAAATCTAAATCACTGATTAATTATGGAAGATGATTCTGCCTGATTTCTTTAAGTACTGGAGTGGCAAACAGCACTCTGCTGCAAGGAGTTGAGACTGCTTTTTTACACGCTCCCTGTGGGAAGCTGGATGCCTTCAAAGGAGTCAGAAGGGAAAAATGCAGGAGGCATTCTGGCTCTGCTTCTTACTCTGCTGCAGCCAGAAGTACCAGGAGGATTTGTTTGTAAGGAAAGAAAAGAAATCCCAGTGTGATCAAATGAAAACAGCAGAAAAATTGTACCAAAAGACAATAAATGGGAAAACTGTTGACTTTTTCAAACTTCCAGAAATCCACACCACATATTATCATGTTGTCAAAGTAGTAAGCGATGTTTTCTCACTTAAAATTATTTGCTTTGTCCCCATTTCATTTTATTAAGGTAAATGCTTTCTACATTTTCAAAGTAAGACCCAAGAGACACTAAATAACAACAAAATAAGAAATTGTCTGTCAGTTCTGTCATTGTGATAGAAATTATGATAGAATCCAGGAAAGTAAATTCATGTAATGAGAGCATGTTCAGATAATGAAAGAACAGAGCTATTAAAAAAAAAAAAAAAAAAAAAAGAGGGAGAGAGATAGAAAATAGAAAGGCTGGAGATAACTGGAAAAACAGTATTCCATCATGGACACATTATAGAACACATACAAATGGGAACTGCTTTCATTAAATGGTAAAAAGAAATAAAAATATATTAAAAAGTTAAAAAATAAAAACTTTCATATGTCAAAAAAGAGGTCGATTACAATAAAGTGTTTTGTTCCAAGAATTTTCTTATTTTTTGATTTTTTTTCTCCTTCCTTTACTTCAGCTTAGTTTATAACCACCAATGAAACAGCTATGTTAAGGAAAAAAAAGCATCATGCTAAGAGTCCACGGCAGTCCATAACAATCAGAATTTAAGGAATTACTTTCACCTTTGTCTGAAACATCTCTGGCTTGCTCAAAGCAATTTATTTGACTATTCGTAAACTAAATCTGTTTTTTCATAGAGAAATAATGTTTGTATACAGATCACTTCTGAATCTGCTAATACAGGACACTAGGTTACACAGGACTCCTTATCTCACACACAATTTCTATGCCTTTTCCTAAAGTGATGGTTTTACTGGAATTTCTGAAATATTTTTCTTCCATCTTGTGATTTCTTGAAAGTATTTTTCTTCTTGTGTTTTTATCCTTCCACTTCTCTGCAGCATGTAAGGTAGCTAAGCAAGGTCAATTACTCTGTTAAGAGTTTCAATAAACTTGCTTTTGGAAGCAAGATCTTTCTTAAACTCTAATCTTTACTGTTCCACTACTTTGACAGTTGCCATTGAGCACTACAAGAAGAAGAATTAGGTAATTGTATCTAATTGTGTTCTCCCTGGCTGTTGTTCAAACAAGGAAAGCTTTTCAGTTGTTGTAGAAAGTATTAACAGCAGACCTTTGCTGACCTTCTAGAGCCATTGGGGAAAACTTGACATTACACAGAAGCTTACTCAAACAAGCAATAATTAAGTTGAGAGTGGAGTGACACCACTTACAAGAGAAAACTAAGTATGGCCATTTAATCCAAAAATTACTTAAGGACTCTAGGGAGCATGAAAGTTTACCTCTACTAAAATTATTATGTTTTGCTGTTACATGAAGAGACAATACAAATGGAATATGCATGTTCTTTTCAACATCACTACCCTTTGCTGCTCTACCAAAACTGGAAGTGGCAATAGAAAGACCTTTCAAACTAATGTTTTGCATTCAATTATGTAGAAGCATCTGCTTTGTCTTTAAATAACCTGTCAACCTTCATGAGGTAAAGGCCAAATGCTGATTGTTGTTACATACTCAAAGTCCCAAGGACTAACTGAAGCATACAAGCCTCAGCCTTTGGAGATTTAGGACAACATTTCTTTATCTCTTGCAAAATATTTCAGTTTCTTCACTATTTTCTTCTTCATCCATCTCCCACTATCTTACTTTTACCTCTCACAGTGAATATCTTTGTTGATTATCTCTGGAGTTTAAGAGTAAATGCATAAATTTAGGGAGTTTGTTAAAACAAGCAAATGTTAAATTTTCCATAGTCCCGTCTAAAAGTAGTAGCCTTTGTGTAAACATAAGGGTGTATTTCAGAAGTGTTCCTCCATACTCGTTTTATAGAATTACTACACCAGTATTCTAAAGTCAACAGCATCGAAATTGTTCCCAAAATATATTCTGTAGACTGCGCTTCTGTTCTACCTTTCTCCAAAAGGAATGAGGCACTCCTTGAAAAAGAGCAGAATATGCCTCAGTAAATAATCACACAAACTATTTATCTGTGCCACAGATTCAGCCATATCAACTTCTCAGAGAGCTTTGTTGCATCAGACAATCTTTCCATTCACAGCTGCAGGAAATGGTCACATTTCTGAACTGTTCTGGTCTTTTCTGACATTCATTCTGCTCTGCCAGCCATGCCAGCCTTCATATCCCTTTCATCTCTTTCCCAAAGGATACCTTCCTGTACATCCTCATGCATGAAAACCATTTCAAATCTATTTGCCTTCAATGTATTTAAATTATTCCTAGATAAACCTCACTCCTTCAACACTGTGTATATTAAAAAAAAAAAAAAAAGAATGGAGTCTTACAATAATTTAGTGTTCTTATATCTAAATACATTTACTAAAGCTCCAGAAACTGAAGCTAAATGAATTCTGATAACTTGAGCATGTGACCAAAGGAAGTACACAATCATTCTTGTAATTAAGGACTATTTTAATGTCTGTATCTATTATTTGACTTGAAAGTACCAACAAAGCAGAAGTTTTTCTATTTTACAGTAGTAATTGTAGGGGTGCTAAAACCCCATAATGAGATAATCTTTTGAAGAATATTAAAGTCCTTTTATTTCAAGCATCTGTTCTTTTGTTGCTGTTGTCTATTTGATTTTTAAATATGTATTAATAAAGGAAATAAGTCTTCCTATATTGCTCTTCTGTAGTCCCAGGAAAATAAAAAATATCCTGGATGACAGTTCAGAGCAGTAGTTTCTTAATTTCTCCCTCCAGGATCTTATTCCCTTTAAATACCTCTCAAAAAAGCCCAAGGAGATGGGTCAGCTATCTTAGTCAAATTGCAGGAATTCCCCTTTGAGACTTCTTTTTGCAACAGTATGGTATTTCGGAGGGCATTGAAAATTGGTAGATTGATTTTTTTGGTGGAGAAGATTGTTCTCTTTTCATTCAAAGTTTTTTCCATTGTAAGGCTTCCCTAAACACCTTCAACCAAAACAGGGTGGAAGTAAAATAGTTTTAAATTCTTCTTTTTTCTTTTTAACGTATATAAAATGACAGTTTTAAATGCCTTTGAATTCTTGCAAGCCAAACAAAGAGTATGGATTAATTCATCTAGGACTTTAAAAAAAAAAAAAAAAAACATTGAAAGGAAAGAATAACAATCTAGCAAATCAATATAAATTCCTTTTATGGTGGATTTATCTGTGGTTGATTTTTGTATCAAAAAGAATTATATTAAAAAGTAAGAACAGAGGATTACAGGTAACTTTACCAGCAGAACAATTTTTGAAAACAAAACTAAATGAACGACAATTTCCATTGGAATGAAGATTTGTGATGACTACAGTAGAAACACCATCCAGAAGTCCCCAAAGTAGTCTTATTGAAAAATAATGCTTTTTGGCACCATAATGCTCACAAGCTTTCATTAAATTCAAACAAAAGGATAACTGGTAAGGAAGGAGATGAAAAATGTGAGCTGATTCAGAATACAGCCCCCTAGCATACAACATTGTCTGGTAATCAGGGCTCACATGGGATACACCTTCATACAGAAGGGAACTGGAACTCACCTTCCTGCATTGCAGGAGAACATCCAAATTTCCACTGCCTATCCAGTCATTCAAAACTTGTGTCCTGATTTTCTCCCATTTTTGAATAGATTTCCATTCATAGGAGCAGAAGAACGGCTCAGTAGCAGAGAATTGAACTCAGATACTTCCCTCCCTTTATTTATAGTATTATAAAACCTCTAAAAGTATAATATAGACACTGAATTACAGAATCAACTTACAGATATGTTTTCCTGGTGCTTTTAGAGACTGAAAGAATTAACATGATTTGTACTTTGATGTGGAGATAACTGGAAAGCTTCTGGGAGGTCTAACTTATTAAGTTTAGATGAAACCTATGTACAGTACTAAAACAAGATGCCATTGCCTAAAGGAAATGGAATTCACTTCTTGATAAACACATTTTTAAGTCTTAAATTCACTTTTACCCAAAATATTGCAAAAAGGCTTTTCTAAATTGTTTGATACATCATTGAAAATGTTTATGATATTTTCTATTTGCCTTATTTCTGCTTTTTCTCCCTTAAGAAGCACCCAATTACTTAGTCCTCATTTTTAAAAATTAAAGTCACAAATAGAAGTCATTTATAGAAAAATAAAACAACCAAACAAATCATAAAACAGAAATAAGCCTCTCTGACAACTGTGAGAAAGAGGAGGAAAAAAATGCTTCTAAAGCTCATTATTATGTAGATACTTTGTGTTTGTTTTATAAAACACCTGATAAATGAAAATTGCGTGCAATCTTTGTACAGAGAACAGTGAGGCAATTAAAGCTCACTATAAATGCAGATTCTCCTACTTCTGGCCACAACCAAACTAAGCACTGTGATCTGAAGCAGTAGAAAAGAGTAGAGAGACATGTTCTTACCTATGTTACCAGAGATCTTGTGAAAACAAAGTAATCTTTGGTACCGTATCAGTTGTATCTAAAAATACGGAAGCAACAAAAATTCACACTCAGGAAATTGGATTAAAATGTGGACTTAGATCTAAGCATTTTCTTTCCATAATATAAAAATTGTAAAGGCTATATAAATCTAAAGATATGTTGACCCAGAGGAGAGTTAGCTCCAAGGCAAGAGGACAGCAAGGACACAGTCTGTCTCCATCAGAGACACTTTTCTTACTTGCAGAAATTCCAAACAAGGCTTTTGTGAATATTTAACAACATTCCAGAGTGCGGGTTTCCTGGGATCATCACCTTCCCTACAAGAAACACGGGCTCCAAGGTAGGGCAGCTTCTCAACAGAAAAACCACTTACCTAGAGCATATTTTTGCCATTCACATGTTTTCTGCACAAGATAATCCCCATTAACTCAACCTATACCTCTAACAGTGCCACTCAAAATAATTTGACATAAACTTCAGAATTTAGGCAATTGATCTTAGACTTATTAAGGCCAGCAACACGACACATAGTATGCTCTTTTACCCAGTTCACAGATATCAGAATAGCTATGGTCACTAAAGACCAAAAAGTCTAATGTGCAGATATCATTATATTCTATCTCAGCATTTTCTTCCAACATGTCAAATCACTTATTTCTGCCCACATTACTTGATTTAAAAAAAATTTTGACAATTCTGATCGGAGGTAGTTTCTTAAGATTATCAGTATCCAGATATTTGTTGCAGAAGAGGTAAATAAAAGATAAGATCCTTAAGATCTTAAGATAAATTTTAAAAAATTTTAAAAGATAAATAAAAAGATAAGATCCTTAAAGATAACCTTTAAGGATCCCTTGCAACTCAAACAATTCTATAATTCTATGAAATATTTGTCACTTTTACTAAGAACAAAATCTAGCTTTTGCATTTATTACAAGTTCTCTGGTATACTTAAGGGAAAAAAATAGGATGAGATTTATCTTTCTATTCTCAATACATTAGAGTTGGGTGTTGAACTACTGTTTCCAGGAAATTTCCAGGATATTTTTTTCGAAAGAATTGCATCAATATATTTATTCTGTGCTTTGCCCTTATACTGTAGGGAATGTGTTTATCTGGCACAAAATCAGGGATTGTTAAAATTAGATTATGTATAATAAAATGCATTGTACAAAAGTATAACCAAAGTGAAACATATTTCCTAAGAATTCCTAATTTTGTGTGATTTGCTGTTTCCTTCCATTTAAGAGTGGTAAGACAACAATTGTTTTATATTGCATAAGAAATATTACTACACATCTCCATGTAACACATTACACCAATCTAAATAGTTGATATAATATTTTTACAGTTTGGGGTTTAACGTTAGTTTCAAATTCCCTGAACTAATAACTGAATCTTTAAAACTCACAAAACAAAACAGTTACCCAAGTGGAAAACATCTTAAAAGCTCTCTGTAGTTGGGAATAAAGCTTTATTAAATACAACTGTTCTGACACGATGAATGTACTTACCATAATACCTATGGGCTTACACTATTACAACTCTCTTGAACAATTCCCTAAGTGGAAATATATAATTTAGCACACCAAGGTCTCTCAAAATATACTGTCTTAGAAGTTTGTCAGTGCCTATCAGCTCTAGCTAAGTTCATAGTGGGAAGTGCCTCTGTCTTTAAAAAACAATGTAATTGAATTTAGAAGGTTTCTTAAGTAGTTTATATAAATACTCTAAAGACATAAAGCCTAGTGTCTGGAAAATTCCATTATTGACATCCAAACATCAGGCAAAGCATTATGAATTCAGCACCCTCAGCAAACAGAACAGAAAGGCTTAGTAGAGAGTGATGTGGATAACTGGACAGCTTCCAAATAAATTTCAAATAAGGTTCTTCAGCTCACATTATCTGCATCAGTATATCATAAAAGTTTACCTGTACAGTTGCAAGTATGGAAATACCAAACATCTTTCATTTAATTTTTATATTTATATACACGTACACACACACCAGATTGATATTTTTCTCAAATTAAAATAAAGTTTCATCCACATACATGTTTAGCTAAAATTAGAACTAATGTATAAGAAAAATTGTATACTCTGCATCCAGGAAAAAAAAAACAAAACATAAGCCATCAAACGACCTATTTGAAATCCAAAAACAAAATTCTTCTCTGTTTTAAGTAACTTGTCCAGTTTCACTAAAAGGAATTCAGGGCTGCTTTGTGCAGGCAGAAACCTTCCACGCAAATATCACAGATCCATGTTTAAGAACAGCAAAAAAAAAATAATTCATTTCACTTTGACTTTGATTCTACACAAGAACTGCTGTAGCAGAATTGATGCAAAAAAACATTTTCAGAATACTGGTAAAACATGCAGTTATAAGCATCTTCCTACCGCATGTAAGCTGCTGATGACACTCCCAAGCAGAATGAACTCCTCCTACTCTCCATTAGATTTGCGTGGCAATAAACACAGTATAAATATAAAGATTTTTGTTTAAAAAAAAAAAAGTGAACATTATTACATTATTCTTGCATTTCTCAAGTTTATCCAGGCAAATTGCACTTGTGTTTCAGTTACTCTAAAAATGGGAACCATGGAGCCATCCCGCTCCTTATTTTAATCATAGACACATAGTAATACTTTTGTGGTACTATATTGTTCTGTTGATAAATGTGTGTATATATGTGCTACATATATATATATATAATATAATATATATATATAATATATATATAAAATGTGTGTGTGTGTGTGTGTGTGTTTGTGTATATATATGAATGGAATAGAAGTTCAACTCCACCTTAGAAGCAGGGGAAGAGGGAAGATATTTCATATGGGAAGTAATACAAGTGTGTGTCATGCTTAAAATAAAAAGCAATTTCTTACAGTACCATGCATTCCCTTTTTATTTTAAAATACTACAGCCCAACTAAAGAACCAGACTAAAAAGCTTTAGGCTCTGGTATTTCTTTTGCATCCCTTGTGATGTAAAAGGGTCTTAGTTTAAAAGAAAATGTCCTAAGTCCCTCTCAACCTTTAAAAGAGAAAAGAAAGAAACAGTTCATTCAGTGAAGCCTGTTAAACAATCTACACCACACCACAGGTGAGGGTTTGCTTTTTTTTTTTTCCCCCTCCATAATACTGGCAAACATGTAGGCATACCTCCTGCTAAACCAAGGAGTAGATGCATTTGCCTGTTGTGCTGCATGCACAGGCACCTTACAGATGCCTCAGTCACCTGCTTCTCATGGGAGCTGTTACTAATTATTTGTTGTTAATAACTGCCTTTAGAGAAGCAAGGATCACAGATGTACCTATGGGAACAGTGGTTGGTTTCAAGGCAGCAGGGCCCTCCCTGGATCTGTGTACTTTAAAGCCACTGCAGGCAAACTCTGGGCCAGGAAAAACAGGGCTGCTGCCTTGCTAAGGTTTGTCATGTTCTCCTCTGTCTCTCTGCTGAGCTGGTCCTCACTGGGAATTCCGTGAGTGACAAGAGATCCAGAGCTGACTGGATTGCAGCATTTTTGCTGTTGTTTTGAGAGAGAGAGAAAGAGAGTTTTCTTCACTGTCTGATGCAATCATGGGGAACATTTTCCTTCATTCTCTTCTTTCCAGAGGGCATCCCCAGACACCATTCACCACACACAGCAGTAGAATTTACCAAGTACTGCTTTGCATTTCTATTTCGTGCTGTTCCAGTGTTACTGATCTGGAATCAAGGTCAAAAACAGGATGGTAAAGGAGTATCCTCCATCTGTCTAACAGAGCCACACCATCTCTATACACTCCCCTTCTCAAAGAAGGGCCTTGAGCTTGCAGCAGCAATTCTGGGGTCCATTTAAGGGCTGGAAAGGGACCTCCCTCAGGCAGGACAGATTGTGGAAGCGTGCTTATCTTGGACAAACAAGTTCACTTCTCCAAGATGCTAAGCTAACACACATGCAGTCTGGTTAAACCACACTTAAATCTTGTCTCCTTCTTTCCACCATCTGTGACAAGGTTTTTTCTCTTTGAAACTATTTAGAGGAGTTGACCTTTTGTGCTTACGTGCATTTCCTCTGTTAAGTGTTCAGACTCATCATCCTGCCATGTCACTGCCTATTTTTACACCATCATTCTCAGGAAAGCAATCTCAAAAGAAGATCCTTTAGATCTGTTCGACAGTGTCTTCCACAATAAAATGAGAATAAATAAAATGAGTAACTTGTAAACTCACTCTTACTCAGAACTCAGTAGAGTCAAATGTACTGAACTGTGCTGTTTAATGGCTTCTAAAGAAGTCCTATTTTAAGGGCTGGAAAAAACTGCAATGTTTGGAAACATCTGGTGCTAATCTAATACCTACTCCAATCTAAAAAGACTGATTAAACACTGCAGCAACAGGTGATACAAACACTAGTAAGTCAATTTTAATAAGAGGTCAACACGTTCAGCTCCTCATTTTCCTTTCCATAAGTACTAATAAATTCCTCTCAACAGGTGTGAGGCTAGGATGTATAATTACACTGTTCACATGCAAAGGTCTGGTTCTTTTCTATTCAAGATTTCTTTTAAAAGAAAAGGATAAGGCTTCCAAAGGAAGAAGCATCATCCCTGACCTCCTTTACCATCCTTTTTTTTTTCCATGTCTATTTTTCAGGTCACAGCCGTTCTGGGCATCAGAATGGAAAGCTACCGCACACTGCTCAGTACTTCTCCAGGAATAAAAAGGCTCTATGCAGTTTTTGTTTGTTTGTTTTGTTTTTTAATCTGTTATCATTGGAAAAAAAAGCACAAGAGTGGGACCCAGCTTTCGCAGTCTTCAGAATAGACAACTTATGTTCCAGGGTATAGTTTTCATGTACTGTATGTTTAACTTTTTTTTTTTTTTTTTTTATGTTCTTTGGCATTTTCTTCTTTACAATGTTTTGTAATGCTTTCTAAAGTTTTGTAAAGTTGAGACAAACTTTCCAGAGTACCTGAAAGTGACATTTCAGAACTGCATTCTGGATTGAGTACAACCCAGGTGGAAGAGGATAAAGATGCTCTGGATGAAACAAAATCTTTGAGATGAGCTGCTCCTATCTCTCTTACTGCTAGCTCTCAGATTTCTATACCTCTTAATTGTGTATGAGAGCTTTTTGTAGCATGTCATTATGGGCTATTTGTAGAAGAATCCCAAGGGGTTATTTGTTGTGGAAAAATGAAATACACCAAAGAATCTTTTGGATAAAAATCCAAATAAAGAAAACAGTAAATCAATAAGGAAAAATGTTGTCCTCCAATGCACTGTTTATGGCTTAGGAAGTCCAACACAGAAGCAAATAAACGAACCACATTATTACTCCACAGGGACAGAAGTCTGAATAACTCCTTATTCCAGTTTGGCAACACTGATTACAGCTGTGGGCGGGGGCAGTACTGCAAGCTGAGAAAACTAGCAAAACACATTTTACAGCAAATCAGGAAAGCACAGAATGAATTTGGGCTCCCAGAGGGTCACAATGGAAGAATACAGGGTAGCCTTGAGTAAGGGGTAGCCCTTAGATGCAGCGCAATGAGGATGCCCCTGGAACAAGCAGCCTCTCAAAAGGAGGAGCATAGGAATACTTTCCATCACTTGCTGCAATACAACCAGTCAAATCAAGTAGAGAAGGGAAAAAAAAAAGAAAAAAAATGGCATTACATTCCACTAATAGAAGGAAAAAGGGTTGTCCTCATCTCCTGAGCAGGCAGCATCTCTTCAGTAGTGCCAAATGACATAGCTCTTTGACTCTGCCTGTGTTGGTTCACCATCTTCATCTGCATTTGGTCAAGACTCTGAAAATTTGACTGCATAAATACCCAGTGCATTCCTCCAGTCTGCGCTGCTACCCACAGCCTGCACAGCCTCAACCATTCCTCTGCTTTTCCCCAGACCTCAAGGGCTGTTGTTAATCAAAATGTATGCCAAGAACTCTTCTACCTGATGCCTTCACATCAGGAGCTTCACCCACAGAGTTCAGGACCAAGTTGGATTGCTTGGGAAAAGCTTTATGTGCTTTCAAGCATCACTATTTAAAAAATGATGTTCCTGTCCTAAAAGATCTCTCTAACTCAAATACCCAAGAAGCTCTCTAAAAATTCCTCTGGATTCAGTTCTGTATTCTTTTAGCACAGCTGGATGTCTGCTTTCTCACCAGAAAAATCTTTTTAGTTCTGAGCACCTATAGTAACTACTTGAGTTGTACTACACAGTTCTTTGCTTATTTATTAATTATGAATAATTAGAAGACACTCTCAGCAGAAAGCGTTTGTATTTTCAAGGTGACTATTTTAAGAACATTTTTATACAAGACCGACAAAGCAAACCTCATTCAATCCAGTCTCACTAAAAGCTTGGGATGTTTGTAAATGCCTGTTTAGAAGGATAATATGAGAGAAACATGTCAGAAATAAACATTAAAATATTTCCACCTGGCAAAAAAAAGCACTAAAATGCAGCTATTAAAACAAATATAGGGTCCGATAAAAGTCTGATTGGCATTTCTTTTTCCTAATTCCTTCTTAGCGCTTGTGGCCTCAAAGCAACAGTTTTTCCTCCATTTAATGCCATGGATTTTAAAAGCTATTCCTAATATAGAACCTTCAAGTTTCCAATTCCAACTTCCCTCCAACACAACTATATTTATACAATGGGGTTAGTATTGACATAGCTTACTCCTTTGAATTTATGCATTACATTTTTTAATTCGTCTACATTTTCTTGTGTGTCAGAAAAAAACAAGACAGTTATGTATATAACTTCTCAAATATTGCAACAAAGATTCCACCCACACCCCTACCTCATGACCAGAAGGAAGGAGAGAGGAGGGAAAGAATTAGTGTACGGAAGTAAAACCACTTCATTACAGGGAGAATAAATTTTTGCTTGGGTACACATAGAATCACAGAATCACAGAATGATCCGGGTTGGAAGGGACCTCAAGGATCATGTAGTTCCAACCCCCCTGCCTAGCAGGGCCACCAAACATACACCTTTACTAGATCAGGTTGCCCAGAGCCCTGTCCAACCTGGTCTTGAACACCTCCAAGGACGGGGCATCCACAACCTCCCTGGGCAGCCTATTCCAGGACCCAACCACTCTCCTAGTAAAGAACTTCCCCCTAACATCCAACCTAAATCTTCCCTCTCTTAACTTAAAACCATTTCCCCTAGTCCTGCTATTATCAGCCCTTTCGAAGAGTTTACACCCCTCCTGGGAGTAAGTTCCCTTCAGGTATTGAAAGGCTGCAATGAGGTCACCCCGCAACCTTCTCTTCTCCAGGCTGAACAAACCCAACTCCCTCAGCCTGTCCTCGTAGGGGAGGTGCTCCAGTCCCCTGATCATCTTTGTGGCCCTCCTCTGGACCCTTTCCAAAATCTCCATGTCTTTTTTGTGGTGAGGGCTCCACACCTGGACACAGTACTCCAGATGGGGCCTCACAAGAGCAGAGTAGAGAGGGACAATCACCTCCCTATCCCTGCTGACCACCCCTCTCCTGATGGAGCCCAGGATCCCATTTGCTTTCCGGGCTGCCAGAGCGCACTGCTGACTCATGTTAAGCTTCTCATCTATCAGGACCCCTAGATCTTTCTCTGCCGAGCTGCTTTCAAGGACAACTCCTCCCAGTCTGTACAGGTGCCTGGGGTTCTTCCGGCCCAAGTGCAAAACCTTGCACTTTGCCGTGTTGAACCTCATCAGGTTCACCCGAGCCCAGCTTTCCAGCCTGCCAAGGTCCCTCTGAATGGCATCTGTTCCCTCCGCCGTATCGACCGCACCACTCAGCTTGGTGTCATCAGCAAACTTGCTGAGGGTGCACTCCATTCCCTCATCGATGTCATTAATAAAGATGTTAAAGAGCACCGGTCCCAAGACAGACCCTTGAGGGACACCGCTCGTTACCGGCCTCCACCTGGACATAGAGCCATTGACCACCACCCTCTGTCTGCGGCCTTTCAACCAATTGCTTATCCATCTAGTTGTCCACCCATCAAATCCACTTCCCTCCAATTTGGAGATGAGGATGTGATGGGGGACCATGTCAAAGGCCTTGCTCAGGTCCAGGTAAATGACATCAGTGACTTTACAGCAGCAAGATATTAAATCAGTAGTAAACAGTACAAGAAAAACCCTCTTAGAGATTACAGTTGTTATCCAGGGCATATGGCTAACATGATGGCACAAGAAAAGACATCATTTTCTTTAGGGAGTAGATTAAACTATGCAGTATCATGTCACACCATGCTGCAGGAGCCAGAAGTTTTCATAACTCAAGGAAGAAATTTAAACAAAGTTAGTAGGAAACAAAAAATGAATAAAGTGCCATAAGCACAGTTAAAACTTCCAGGTCAGCAGTTCCCTGAATCACAAACTTTCGAAAGCTATGAGGAAAAAAAAAGAATGTATACTTTCCCTGATCTTCTATTCAAAGCTTTTAAGCAGCTGCGTGTTTGTTTACAGAAAGAAGGGAATTTGAGTATAAATAAGGCCTGAAGCATTACCTATTGATATTGATGAGGTTTTTTTAAAAAACATTTTAATATATTTAAATTCAATCCAAAGTGTAATTGTTCACTTCACTATATTGCTCAACAAATATCTGGAAGCCAAGTGCCTTTCACTGAAATGCAATAAGAGTGGAAGAGGAGCCAAATACATGTGTTATAGTTGAATGCATAAATCAAAAAACAAAGTGGAGATTGTATTTTCATCTAAACCCAGAGCCTAACTAGTAAAACTCAGCAGCGCTGTAATAAGCCTCAGGGAGAGACTGAGCTCATTTTATTTTTGTTACATAATTATTATTTTTTAATCTCAAATAGTTATTCTAGGCTATCTTTATAGTCACTGAAAGGAAACTTGAGAAATCCCACACTAAAAAGAAACTTAAATGCCTAAGAGCACTAAAAAGTGCTCAAATGTCTGGTTTCAGTTAAAATTATCACTTCTCAGCAACAAAACCTTAGGTAACGGATCCTACTTATTTTGTCTTTTCACATTTTATACTCTCTGATCTCCATGAGGAAGGGCTATCCTTATGTACCATTACCAAATCTCACTCAACTCTTAATGACATGCACGCAGTCTAGGAGGTATTGAATGAGACTCAAACTGATGTAGCATCCACGCCAGTTTGCCTGCAGATCACTAACAAAGAAAGAAAATTTAAATCATCACTCTTATGAAAGTAATATTAGGTCTTCTATAAACTGAAAAAACAATGCACATTTCTAATGTAATTTCAAAAAGCAAATCATTATGTATATCATTTTTTGTGAACACAGTCATCAAGGGAATTTGGAATAAATTTATACCATCATTTTAACAAGTTCCATAAGAAAGATGTTCATGGGATAAAAATAATGAATGATGGACTTGAAGAACCGCTGAAAATTGCTAATGCGTTTAATTACCTCAACATCTGTATTTATATGTGAGAAATTTGTAGATACACTGACTACAATTCCAAGTCTCTGAGAAGAAACTGCATTTTTGGAATGCTTCACGGACACAAAACTAGAGCTTGCCTTGTCTGCAGGCAAATGGAAGGCCTCTGACCATTTATGTGAGGGCACCTGAAGGCCTCCCTTTCATCCAGATATTCAGTTAATCAACCAGCAAAGCCTGAGTCAAAGAGAAAATAACGAGATCAGTGCTATGTAGAAAATAAAGTGAATGCAGGAAAAAAAACAAGCTGTAAGGTGTAATAAACCTTGACATTTTTCTGTGACCTAGAACCACACCTAAATAACATAATACCTAGATAACCTATTAAGCTAACTACTCTAACAGGCGCCAAATTCAATAGTTCATACATGAAAGTACAGGCAAATATGGTTAACTCAACACATACTGTAATCCCAGCAACCTCTTTTCAGTCATTTTTATGTACTGAAAGTTTTGAAGTACAAAAAGATATTTCTGAATGATTGTCATTCTTTTTCTTTTTTCTTTGACTCATCTCTCAAGTCTCCATCCTAAGCAGGACTGCTCTATCTTGCAGAAAACAATGACAGAGAAAACATATGGAAAGTACAGGAACCAAGAGTATAGCCTGGCTGGGAGCAACACATTGCACATCAGCATTTGTCCCATAAAAGGATCCCTGGCCTATAAAAAGAGGCAAAATCTCCCTCAAAAAAAAATAACTTGCCAAAGTGCAATTTATTGTATTTTTCAGAAAGAAATTATCTAAAATCATAGAACTTCAGCGAGACTGCTGAATTTTTCATCTGGCAACCATAAACAAATAGCTAAACCTCAAGACTTCCAATTGGAAAAATTGCCAGAAATAAAAAGACGACACTCAAAGAAATATGGCCCTTTGGAATGGCTTTATTCTAGTTTTTAGTGTTATCATCAAATGGCTTGACCTCAAAGATCTTCTAGTTCTGACACAATTCCCTGTGCTGAATATTCCCCCACCAGCCCAGGCTGCCAGAATCCCATCCATCCTGGCCTTGAGCACCTCCAGGGATGGGGCACCCACAGTCTCTCTGGGTAGCAGAGCTCTCCTAGAGAGAACCATCTCCCTGACCATCTAATCTAAATCTCTTCTCTTTTAGCTATGATCCTCCCCTCGCTGATTTCACTACCAGCTGAGCATCAATCTTTGTTTTAAGTACCTAGCTGCAGGAAAGTGGCTGAAACCAGAGCCTCCAACAAAACTTTTGCTAATTTTTACAGGCACAGCAGGTAGGGTGAGCAAATGCAAGAAAACCTGCAAATAGAAATCATGAGCAGAAATATCAGAGATAAGGCTGTACGAGGGTCCTATTTATAACTGACCAGATGGCAACCGATTTCCTGGTGCTCACACAGAGCACCTCTGTGACTCCAGCCCCCTATGCTCCTTCCCACCTCACTCTTTTGCCAGGTTTATTTATACTTTCCCTCAGCTCTAAAGGCAAATCGAGTTAGCTATTACTTGAGATTAAACAAAACAACTAAAGGAATCAAGAAATAATATAATTCTCTGATTCACTGTGCATCGTTCTCCATGGGAATTGTGTAACAACACGATAGTTTTTCCTGCACAAAGCAAGGAAGGCTCCATATTTATGCTGAATTCAGAACTAACAGTGAAGGTTTGTACCTGTGTAACTATTCAAATGCTTATTCTCAAACAAAGTTTCACACAACTTTCCATTAAATTGGCATTTCAATTTCAGACATACTTAGCACCCCCAAAACTAAACAATCATATTAAATGCCTGCCAATTGTGCAACTGCACAATGAAAGAATAAATTATTTTTTTATTGAACACTCTGCAATATTGGTCCATTTGGAATAGAGATAAGAAATTAAAGAGCCAAAAAGGCCTTTCTAGCCAATGATCTAAGATGAAGAGATGCCTGGGGGAGAAGAGACAAATTTGGAGTGTAGGAAATGAAAAACAATTACAAGAATTAAAATAATTGTATTTTCCATGAGGGGAAAATAGAGATATAGGATAAATTACTAAGATGGGTTTCTAGAACAAACAGTGCAGCATTCAAAATGGTAATAATGGAGTTTCAAGTAGAGCTATGAGAAAATCTGCTTAGTGAGCATAAACCCAACTTTAAAAAAATTCTAATCACAAATGTAGTGAACCTAGGGAGAGATTAATTAAGACTAGCAGAAACAAAAAGGCAAAGGGCAAGGCCCACTGCAGCAGTTCCCTCCACCTTCTCAAATTTCAAGCAACTGTAAACAAAAGAATGTCTGCAAGAAACAGGGAGTGCAAGAATGCTATCTTGTTCCCTTGTCCCATGCTTAACTCCTTTATCAAAAATATTAAGTGATGTGATCTGCATCAGGCACCTGTGCATTACAACATTTTTATGAGCTACAATTCTTTTGGAAAGGTGGTGTTTATTTGTTACTCAGAAAGAGGATGAACATTTTGTCAGGTGAGATTTATTGTTAATCAAGCAGCACAGAATGGATTGGATTAAGTATATATTCCCCCATTTTCTCTAGTGTTAGAGTTCACTCTGACTTTTTTCTTCCCTAAACACTAAAAATAAGCTGAGAATCAAAGAACAGCATCCTACAACATACAGTGCTAGTGCTTAAGCTGGTTTCCTTCTAAACTCCAACCCATTTCGCTGCAGATCAGAAGCATGTGCAACTCCCGTCTTTTCATCATGTACAGTAGGAAACCCCTAGAGATTTGGGGAAAAAAAAACCCTTAGAGATTTGAGGAAAAAAAAGAAAAAAAGAAAAAAAGAAAAAAGAGATTCATCACTATTTAATTCAGATTTCTGTCTTTCAATATGCTTGGTCTTGCCTGCTTTTATAAGGTAGGATGCTATACAACTACATAGCAGATTTCATCCTTGTATCTCAGTTCCTTATGTACAAGGACATGCATCAGGGAAAAAAAACAGAATTTTCACTTACAGCACTTACTGTAATATCTATGACTTAGTCTTGGAGACTAAATATCCCAAAACGCCATGCATCTGGTATGAGTGAATAAGTGCTTTCAGGAGACTACATCACTGTCTGATCTACTAAAATAACATCAGTAGAATTCAACAGTTGGTGCTAGGAGCCTATTCTCATCACTGCACGCATTTGAGGGGAGGTTACTTCCACCCAGCATCTGCAAACTCATGGGGAGCACCAGCACAGCCAGCGTTTCCAGCAGCACAGGCTGCCAGGGACCACCTCATGTGTCACCTTTGTTTCAATTACTATTTGTGTCACTGTAAGTTTCTTCATTATTTCTTAGACCTTCACTGCAAGGCCATTACTATCAAAATTAAGGAGATAAGAGAAATTAGTTGGTAGCTTGTTCATCATTGCCCCAGATTTGTCAGCTTCAGTTTTTCATTCATCAGTTTATAATTTCAGTTCTAGCACTCACTTTAAAAATGGTATATGTAGAGTCCAAAACAAGTGGACATAAAATACCAAGAAATTCAAGTTCATACTTCAAGGTTTGAAAGCCACTTTTATTATTTAAGGAGAACAATTTCATTTCTCTTCTACCAACAGAAGCAGAATAAAACAACAGGATAGATTGTCTTGATCTGTAGGAGCAAAGCAGGAATCGTAAACAGACGGTTCTAGTGTCCTTCAGTCTTAAGATAAATTGCATTTTCATAAAGATTTTTATGCTCCATTCACCTTATATCCCTTTGCCTTAGCTCCTCATCCTGAGTTTTAATAAATGACTCATTAACTCAGACCTGCCAGCTTTCTTTTGGTACATAATATTTCACTATTTAATGCAGTATTAGAGAGTCTCCACTAGCCAACTTGATTAGTCATAGCCTCATCTTTGCTAACCATGCTATTTTATTTATTTTTAAAAGAGCCATCTTGACTGCATTCCCTGCTCTGTTTCATGCTGTGTTGGTTTGTGTTGGAAATCCTGAACAAGGCATGTTTTATTTGTACTAGTTCTGGAATGACCTAGCTTTAACCAAATGCTGCAAGCACTGAGATTTACACTTTATTTGAACTGCACTAACAACTCCAAGCCAGCTGTACTAACGCACTGAGCTATCTCTTTCTGTAAGGCATATCTTTAAGAGCACAGACCTGTTCCACCACAACATACAGGAGTACAGCAAGAGAAGCACTGCTGCCCTCTAATCCTCTAGATCTCTGCTGTCACATGATCCACGATATATCATGATCCCCCAGAATTCCCAAACACTTTCAGAAAAAGCGTGCTTTTTAAGATTCTCCTCTTTCCACGTACTACCATACTGATTTCAGGTCACTTTTAAAAAGAAAAACACTTTTTTCCTTTCTTAAAAAGGGTTGTTTCAAGCTTACCAGAAAATTTCATCCACATTGGATGCTCAGTCTCTTCTCACAGATATTACTGAATATATTAACAAAGACAAAAACATAACGTTTGAGTATCCTATATCTCTCTCACAAACTAACAATCAAGCACATCACAATCCACCTGATATTTATCTAGCCAATACACGCACTCTGTATTTTAACGTTTCTGACTAAAAACAGCAAGGATAGACAATCCCACAGCTTTATTACATTCCTCATATAGCAAAGTGTCACATCCCCAAAAGAAGTTTCGCCTGCTTTAATTGCTTGCTAGTTGAGCCAACCTGACTACATCTGCAAGAATTTTTTTGCTGTAATTAAGATAGACATGGTTACTTAATGCTGAAAAAAGTAATTACCCTACCACCTTCATTTACAGAATGTAAATGTACTGTCTACTCAGTAGTAATAAACCAGAGAGGTTTGTTCATCATTAACCTAAAAAGACTACACATGGAAAAGGGCCCATTTGTAATCTGATGAATGTTGGGTCAAACTAGAAAGTCTTGTGAAGAATCAATTGACTTAACAAAGGTTTTATCTTTTCTACTACTTCCTACTCTCAATTCTTTTTTATTTTTTCTTTTGTACCTCAATATACTGCCTATAAAAATGAATTTTATCTTGATTTCCCCCTCCAAAAGCTATTGGTTTTCTCACTGAAATTCTAGGGGATGTAGTTGTGAGTCAGCCATGATGAAATTTGGCCTTAAATGGGTTTAACAATTAGGATTAAATCCTGGTATCAATGAATATAATGGCAGGGGTCTTCTTCACCTCAGTTGGTTCAGAATTCCACCCTAGGTCATATGGCAGAATTTTACCCTCTGTTTGAGGAGAAAATGAATTAACTGTCACATGCTAGACAGATGAACATAAAGCAAATTAATCTGTAACCAGAAAACAAGCCACAGGGAACATCACCATCACACACAGCTCCATACATCAAGAGACCTTCTGTTCAGTATTGAAGGTGCCTCTTTCTCCCTCCAGTTCCACAGCCTGGAAGACTTCTTTGAACCAGCTTCAGGAGGCATCTCTGCTGCCAGCTCCTTTTCCATGAAGCAAGTCCAACTGCAACATCTCCTCGATTCTTGATTAATTAGTGGGCTGTCCTGCACACTCACGATGTGTATTCCATGCAGAAGAGGGCTCTGGCACTGGTCCAACCCAAAGTGTAGGAAGCCGAGTGAAAAATTCTCACCAGTAATAAAAACAGTTAGGGTAATGGAGCTTTTCAAAAAAGGAAAACATTTCATTTGCACTTTACATTTTTCTTCCAAACAGATGGATGTTCTGAATGTGAATAAATACTAGAATGGGTTGAAAAATGAGTGCATTTTACTAAGAGTTTTTCAAAAGTTTTGCTCCTTTCTAAATGAAAAATATGTGTCAAATTTTCTCAGTCTACCTTGAACATCATTTCAAAATGGCTGTAAAGAGCTGAGTCTCACATCTCTGAGTAGTCCATACTGGAATACTTTACCACAGGAACTCTTTCCAATATTGCTGAAAAGATAGAAATCACACTAAACCTGCATGCTGCTCTGATAAGGCAATAAACTTTTAAGAGTAAGGTCAATACCTTAAAAACAGCTCTTATTTATGGGTCTTCTAAAAGTGAAAATGAGAGCTGGACTGGTCATAAAATAGCACAGTCAATTAACCAGGAGGATGCAGGAAAGTTGCAGAGGAGGCAGTGCTCAGTAAGGCTGCGTTTTACTTGTTTCTCATGTCTATTTCCTTTCTCCTTTCTGTGTACATCAAAGCTTGATCTATAACAACTATTATTTAAATAGATGAAATTCTGATCTCTTAACATTCCTGCAATCTAAGGAAAATAAACACAGGAGCAGGGATGTTATTATGACAACTCCTACACTCCATTAAATTCTCTCAGGAAAGTATGAAGTATAATCAGACAAACAGACTGAAGAAAATGCCCTAAAACCAGACTACCAGCGACTACCAGAAAATGGTACAGCAAATAGCCAGAGTATGAAATTGATCAGCATTGATGGGACAGCCTGCTCTGCCCAGAGACAAAGGTTTGTGTTTCCCCACTGCTGAATCACCAGATATTTCACGCCCAGCTGTTGCATAGGTCTGTTCCTCAGTGAGAGTGGAAGGCAAAATAAGGCTTTGGTCAGGAGAAACATGTCTTGCACACACCATGGGCGGTTTGCAGAGACCCAGCATCATCCCTTGGTCCCCAGCTCCAGAGGACCTCCACCCAGCAGCTCCTTCACACCTCTCGGTAACATGAAGGGCTTAGGCTGTGGGGCTCTTGTTCAAATTTAGTATGTCCTTTTTCCCTTTTTTTTCCCTTTTTTTTTCTTTTTTTCTTTTTTTTTTTTTTATTTTAAACAATGACAGTATTTTTTAAGACTGGAGGCACATCTAAATACTGTCAGAAAAAGGGAAGGTTTTGATTACAGTTAGTTATCTGGCACTATCTATTTAGAAATGTCTGAACAAATAACTCCACTGTCAGATGCTCTAGTTCTGGCAGAGTAAAGAAATACGATTAGATCTGGCTGCCCAGATGTCCCAACATTGAGAATAATATTTTTAAGCACGAACTCATGTACTGCTGCTGTCATGTAGTTCAACAGGCTTATTTTGTTCTCATGGGCTATGAATTGTAATAAAATTGAACCAGATTAATGGTTATAACTGGCCTGTCTTCTGTCATACATTAATTCAATAGAAAACAAGTGTCTTTATGTGTACATAAAGCCTTCTTCCATGTGTTGACCTGCAGGTGCTGAACAATCTGCCCTTGAAGGAATATCCAGAAAGAAGACCTCCTTATCTCTGTTTCTTTAGTCTACTTAGAGTGCACATTACCAACTGCCATATGGCTCTTTCTAATTATATTTATATAAACATACTTATATATACTTTATATATAAATATTTAAACTTACTAATTTATTAATTTAATCTATTACAACTGTTTTCACTTGCTATCAATCCTTTTCATTTTTAGGACCACTGAGATAGCAGTGATTCCTATCATATAGCATTGTCTTCTTAACAGCTATTTGTGTGTCGGAGGATTGATTCAGATGAAGATCCATGTGCTGGTTACATTGGTCTTGCTGACTTTATGAATTCTCAATTTTACTTAAAAAAGAAAGTGTTTGAACATAGGTAAAGAAGTAGATTATGGCCTTCTGATTTAAATAAATAAGTTTATTTGAAAAAGCACTTGAGGACGTGTTTTTTTCTTAATAATTATCTTTTTTTTATTATTTATTAAATGGAAAGACAAGTCCGAGACATGGAAGTAGATGTCCCATTTTGCCTAAATCTTCTCCTAGTTAGAAATTAGTTTCATCTTTATTTGCACATCAGAAATGAACATAGGGGAGTGAAGTTTACAATGAAAAGTTGCAGCGAGATTGCTTGTTCTGGGAAGGAATATCCAAAGGGTGCTTTTGCTTTCACTTTAAAATTGTTCACAGGGGTCTCATTATTTTCAGAGAGATTTATATAATTGCACTCACTTACATGATTTCAAAAATTATTTTTTTCCTCTCTGTTTCTATGAAAAAAGACAAGTAAATATTTTTTTCCTTAACGTATAGCAAGAAAGTTCAATTACAGTCTCTCTACTTATAAAAATCATACAAAGGCTTCAAGACTCAGCATGTTCTGGCAGTAAAGTGCAAACAATCTTGTGGTTACAAAGGCTACTTTACTGAGCCTCATTCCTTCTTCTCTCTCTCCCACCAGCTGAATAAATGAGAGACATATTTAGCAGCTTCAGTAGAAACTATTTTCTCATGCTCCCACTAACAAATCAGGGCACAAATGGCAGTAAGTCGCGGTAGGAGCAAAGGACACAGAGAAAGAACTGTATCGGAATTGATAAGGCTGAATAAATGGGATAAAAGTAAAAACAAAAAAATGAAAAAGCACAATCCCAAACCCTAAATGCATACAGCAGATGAACTCTGAGAAGCACATAAGGAGCAGACAATGGTAGAATATCCAAAATATGAAGGCATTACAAACTTTTAAAATCATGTTTTCCTTCATATTCATATTAGCGGAACAAAAAGCGATAGTAATAGTGTATCTTTTAAAATTAGCTTTTTTTTCCATCATTCCAAATTCCTTATCCAGTACATGATATCACAGTATGAAGAGAGTATGACAAAGAGAAGCAAGCTACAGTACTCAGGCACTGCCTTGATTAGAAAAGCATCACTCACAATGAGTAAAAGTTACTAAAGTCTCAGAGTATAGTGGTATATTTCTCATGCTCTGGTTCAGGTTCATATCTAAAGGAGACTAACCCTTTGCCATGCATCCCCACGTGCAGGACCACATCTGGAGGGGGGACCATGTCTCCCCACCCCTGAAGCTCACAGCTAGTCCTGGAGCAACTGCTGTAGGGAGAGCCATTTCTGGAAGTCATTGGTCAACTTCCTATCAAACAACTTAACACATTTGCAGGAATAAAAAGTCTGTCAAAACTAACATCACCCCATGGCAGCCCCCAACAACTGCTCTCCAGATGGAGGTTGCTCTTTGCTGTGTGGCCCAAGGACCCTTTCCATCCCCTCGCTGGCAGCAGATTGCCTTCTGGTACTTGCTCCTTCTGATGATAAAGAAAATGACATGTGACATATTTTGAATTAGAATGACTAAAGATTTTCCCCCAAACAGTACATTTAAATATATACAGGTCTTATCCCAAAATGGTACAATACAGGTTTGATTTCTACGACCTTTACCACAGGCAATAAACTTCAGACAGAAGACAGGGTGAGGTAGACTGTCCTAATTGCTCCGCATAGCCACAATTAATCCATAGCCTCACTACCGGGCTTTAATTTGCAGCAGAAGCTACCTCACCACATCAAAGATAGTGATTCACCTCTCCACTAATCAAAATTTGAAGAGCCACTACCAATAGTAATTAGAGAGTTAAGTTCAGTCATTATGAGACTCAGCATTAATTAAACAAAACTATAGGAGTCTTCATTTGGTTCACTGAATGCACCAAGAATTTCATCAGAATAGATCTCATAGATTTTAACTATTTTCCAGGAACGTTTTGCTCAGTGTAATTAAGCTTACTCAGTCTCTCAGTAACTACAAAATTCAACACAGCCTGTTGTTATACAAATGGTACTGATTTGAAAAGTTTCTCCATCTTAGCAATGATTAAGAAAAAAAGAACTTTGTTCAGTTTTGTGCTTTCTAGCACTTAAATACTTAAAGAAAAAGTGACATAACAGGAAGCATACACAGATGCTGTAAATCATGTAGGTCTACTGACTACAGACAGTTTAGGATTAATGAAATAATTTCTTAAAAGCAGTACCAGTTCTGCTAACATCACTATGACACTCTTCAGTGACTCCTATTTGATAGCACACACGGTTTTATTTTAAACTTTGGTCTGTCTGTTGTTGGAAATATCATCAGCAAACTGGAGTCCACCAGTTTTTCATATCCTAATGAAACAGGTTTAGGTAAAGAGACAAACACCAAGTCCACACCTTCAATAAACTGATCAAATGGAGCAGCACCAGGTCACAGTACCTTAATATCTGGCTCTGAGGATGTATACATGCAAAAACTAGGATAAAAATCCTACCAAGCATTTTAAAAATGCAACAAAAATTGCAATTGTGAAAATGCTGAATACTAAGGATAAGAAGGAACTCAGCCTGATAAAATAAATGGTCTTGAGCTCTCATCTTATCTTTGTTTGCAATGAAAAATCAGCATATGATTTGTTCTAAGAAAAATGTATTATTGCCCTTTCTACTTAGGACAGAGTCTGTTAGGAGATGCCACAAACCAAAAGGGAGACATCAGTGATTTTTCATGGAGTTATTCATTCCTTTAAGTACCCAGAAGGAACCACTCTATGACTACCATCCAGGTAAGTGGGGTGAGAGATTCATCTGAGTCAAAAGAAGTCAAAGCAAACCCCAGAGGATTTCAGCTTGAAGCTTCTTCCTGCTGGCTCAGCCCTGGAGGTGCTGCTGCATGACATCCTGGGTAGCTGAACAAGAAGAGTACACCATGAATAATTAGCCAGCTAAGGCAAATCTGTTGTGTGACTAACACCCAGGGACTCAAGGAGATCATAACAGCTGTGTTTCAAACCCCCAAGTTAAGCTCAGCTTGGACCTGAGATCCCTTCAAATAATAATTTGATTAAATCTGCCAGACATTTAGCTATAGCTACAGCTATGGAAATTATAAATGCTCAGGTCCAAGTGTATATATATATTCTGTTCCATTTACTTCTTTTTACCAAACCTTTCTCCTTGTTACTTTGTATTCTTTAAAAGATGGCATAAATTATATGCGTTGGGCTCAGAGAGGCTGAGAATGGCACTTTTGCTAAGAGGAGGGTACAGAGGAACAAGGTACAATAAAATATGAGCTTCAAAGTCTATCTACATGTCAAGGTTTGTTTCATAAGGAAGAAGAAAACAATGACAGCTCTCAGCTTCAACTCAAAATATTTAATTGCCATGCCAGGCTGTACAAATGGTGTCAATGTGGAAGAAAGGAGAAACCTTGGGTAACTGTCAGCAACAGATACAACATAGCATGCATCTGCCCAACGTTTCCCAGTGTGTTTGGAGTTTTATCCCCTGTGTCCATTTGTCATTATTGTCCGTTTCTGAGTTGGTGGCAGGTTGTTACATAGCATGATGCTATCCCTGCCGTCTCTTTCCTTTCTCCTAGGGTTATGCACAGTTTTTCCTCATTGTTTTTTAATGGAAAGTCTTTTATCATTTCTGGTAATGTAAGCAAATATCTTTCTAACAATGTCTTATACTAGTCATACTGGGAAAAAAAGTGCATTTTCTCTAGTGTTGACTTTTCTGTGGGTCTGCACAATCTCCCTTGTTTGAGTTCTCCTTTAGAGTAAAAGAGTCTGGCTTTCATTAGGATCTACCTTAGTTTTGCTTTTTCACTGCAATCAATGAACATAGGGAATATCAACACTTCTCTACATTATCTCTGACCTGCAATTCTAAGTTTCCTGTATAGTGACCCAAATGGTCAGATATGTTGGTGAAGGCTGATGTTTGTAGGACTTGGAAGAAAGATTCAGTTTGATTCTTCTTAGAAAAAGTGCCTTTTTAGCTTGTTAAATAGCAAAGCAATTTTGTTCCAGTGTTCTAAATGGTAAAACACGAAGAAATTGATGTGATAATTTAATCCAGCCTCCTATACACTGTGGTGTACAAGACAGTGGTGTTTATCCATGTATTTTACTCTTATTTGTACATTAAGCCACTTTCCAACATATCCAATGATCTACCTTTTACACACACTGGGGCCATGTAACCATGTGAAATATTAAGTTGTGCTAGAAGCTCAATTATCAGCAGCAGCAGTGGTACATTTAGAATCCTTAATCCAGGAGTCACCTCTTTGTTGACAACATTACACTGTACTCAACTTCTTGGCAGCACACATGAATCAACAGCAGCAGCATCCATGCCCAAAGCATAAGGTAACGTTTCAGATGTCTGGCTAACCAGAATAACAGAGTGGCTATATAAAAGCAAATAACAAATATGTTTACATTTTGTCCTGCTCACAGACACTGATTTACATTTCACAAACTTCTGAAAATGCCACGGCAGATTCAGAAACCTGGCCAAGACTTCACTGCAAATAAACATGAGGACATGGTTCCTAGCTCTGCTGAGTTACCTCACCTAACACAGATGTACATCGAGGTGTTAATCCACATTGCCCATTATTTTCAAAAGTGATTGCGTGGTAGATGCCTATATTTCTGAGTGCCAAAAAGATTCTTGTTTTCTGGTAACAGCCAAGAGCTTCTCCACAGTCATGGCATGTGTTTGCTGTGGGCAGAGAGCTCTCATCCCCTCCTCCCTTGAGTTCATCTAATAAAACATGATTGAATTTTGTTCCCCTTAGACATAGTGTGGTGATGAAAGAATGCACATGTTAAAAAGTAAGAAATAATGGAAACCATTGCCAAGTTACCCTTCAGTTTGAAAAACAATCTTTTTTGTTGTTTGTTTGTTTGTTGTCATAATTCAACATTGGAGAGAGAAAAACTGAATAAAAGGCTCAAATGTAAGGAAACTGAACTTCATGGTTTGACATTGGCTATGTAAGCAGGTTTTTCAAAATAACCAGTTCTCCACAGCAATAAAGAGCTAACCCTGTTTTCACAAGATCCCATATGTTTTTTGTATTCTTTTTGTGTGCATGTTTTATTTCTTGCATCAGTGAGTCATAAGATGCAGTCAAGGAATTAATTTGAAGCTTGAAATCTAAAAGGAAAAGAAGCCGATATGTGTAGTTCTGCAGCCTCAGATTCTTGTATGTAACTACATAACATATTTTCTTTCCACAGGAGGTAGTTATGACAAATTAGAAGTCTGAAAATTTTCTGATGGTGTAAAGGCTCCAGCTGTCACTAGGGAGATAGTGATCAGATTTCATAGCTGCATGGTCCCATGGCACCACTAAGAGTTCCATATGGTCATCCAAATGTTTCAACTAAACCCACAAAAAATTTCCACAATGGCTTTTGCTTTTAGAAAATAAAACTCTTCACGTAGGAATTTTTCATAAAATGCCAGCATAAAACAAAACTTTCTTGATTTGGTTGTCTGAGAATAAAAATATTGTTACAGCACCTCTCTTTCTTTCAGGTTCAAGTGAATAGAAATAGCAGGACATGTGCCAGAGCTCTAACTTTTCAATCTAGCACAACTTACATAACATGGAGTAGGCTGGTAAGTGGAATGAATAATTAAGGTGTGTATATGTACATGGTGACAAACAGTAATTTCTTCAAACTGCTTCCCTTTTTGTATAAAATCACCTCTGTTAAATTGTTAATGCTCTTACTGTGGACAGAAACTCTTTCATTCATGTCAAAGATGTCAGCATAAGCCTCACACAGTAATAAATGACAAATGCATAATTTATTGATTCTTAAATGGCCATGTCCTTGGATGTATTTCTTATAACTAATTTGCTTGGAGACACATCTGGCTTCTGAAGATAGCATCTGTTTTAAAGAAGGTCAGTGCTATATTTTAAAGGCAGAAGAGCACAATCTTTTATCTGCTTTGTTTCTCTGGTCTTTTAGCCTACCAATTCAACTAACTCTCACTCAATTCTATCTACTGATTTTTGTATCAAATGAAAAAATGTACAATCTGTTGTTCAGTTTTGAGAAAGTGATAAAAGTATGCATATGAAATGTGCTAATGATTTAAGTATATTCAGAGAGATGTACAGGCTTCAAGTGACTGCCTAGTGTATTAACTAAACTATTTAGAAAAGGAATTAAATTTAATTCTGATACTATATTGTTTCATTAATATTTCTTTTCTACAGTAGTTACTCAGTGTATTTCAATAAATGGTGCTTATGTACTCAGAGTTTATTTTGTTCAGATGTGCTCCCTAAGAGAATGAAACTAAAATCTTGAACAAAATCTGCAAACAGTGAATACTGCAATGTTTACTCCTCTGTGAGATCACAAATCACGACCTCTTTCCCAATTATTCTTGTACATACAAAGCCCAATCCTTCACATCTTTCTTATTTCTGCATTATATTTACGCACATATATACTTCATGTGATTTCAATCTATGTATCTTAATACATTCAGCAATTTTTCACTGAATGTTAGCTGTACATATTTTTACTGGCCTTTTGGACAGAACAATAATATATAAACTAACACTTAAAATCAGTTTTAACTTGGAATTTTAATAGGCAGACACAAGTATAAGTGACATAGCAACTACCATTTTAACCCTGTGATGAACAGCTAGGTACCTTTTGCTTTTATATTTCACCTTGCAACATACACAAAATGTTTAATTATTTGAGGATTAATGGAGGTAGTTTATAATTAAGCTGAAGTATGAACTGATGTCATCATCTCAGTATGATGATATACATTTTTATGCCAAAGCACCTGTTGTTTTGGAAGGAAGCAGCTGATATCATTATCTACCCAGCCAGATAGCCTAGTTTCCTGCTGCTTAAAAAATTATCCTAAGGGTTACCTAAGTTGGGGTAATATAGCATTTACTTTTTCATGCTCAGGATAGGAGAGAATGTATAAAATGACTTTATCCTCAGTTAAAGCTAGACGGGGGAGGAGGGTGGGATGGTTTAATCTTGCTAACACTGTTAGTATTTATTTCTTTGGAATATATACCTTCCTTTTTTGTGCATGCATACAAATGCTTAATGGTAGTATAACAGATACAGAAATAAATATATGATTGGACAAGAGACTTTTGGGTAGCACAAAGGAGCAAATCCTCTGCTTTACTCTGGCCGTTTTTCACCATATGATTGACTCCGACCAACAAAGCAAAGGTTAACACCAGCTGGGGATTTCTCCTGTGTAGAAGCGGTCAGCTGCCAATCTGTCCCTCATCCCTGATGTTAAGAGGGAAAGAGGTTGCCACACTGATTTGGAAAGCTATGATAGAGGGACTCTTATGGCTGGTATTTACAGCTATGAGGTCATTGCAAGGTCTTATGTCAATACTGTAAATTAAAGTTGTATGCATGAGAACTACACAGCACTGATTCGAGGATGTGCAACCAGCCTTGGGAGACCTATCCCTCCATCCATCCGAGCAGCGGTCTGACAGAACATGGAACCATGCCCAGAGAGTTTTTAGCATGCCTCCAACTATCAGGCTTTTCTCCAAATCATGGCTCTGTGCCAGAGCCATTCATTTGGGTTCATGTCAACCTGCACTGTTATAAGAAAAGATAAGATGGAAAGCTAGGGAAAATGGCTCACGGGAATTTTTTTCTACCTTGATGGTAGTTTTCTGGCTTTCTGCAACTCATGACACTGCCTTCATCACATTTCCCTTCACAGCAGACTCTGGTGTGTAATACATTCTACTTCATATTCTGAGTGGGTGCAATATACATTCTCTAAGATCAGTCACTTACATAAAATAAATAGTTGGAGAAGGATAATAAATATTGAGATTTGCTGTTTTGCTTAGTTCAATCCTATTTCATGCTTTGTCTTTTCTTGTTGTTGTTGGGGTTTTTTTTGTTTGTTTTTTTCTCATAGTCATTATCTTTTCCCAGCCAGTTCTCAAGTGCAGGCTAATAGGAGGTAGATCAACCACCCTACAAATCTCCTGGAACATCCTTTTGATTCTGAGATCATTCCATTAATAATATGAATAAATAAACTTTTGACAGAATGAGTTGTGACTGAGGGAATCTTGCAGTCTTTATCCTGGCATCTTACATTCAGTTTTTCTCAGGGCTCGTTTTCTGTTGGTTCCTCCATATTTACATTAGGGAAAAAAATGTTTCTTGAATATAATTACTTAAGTTTTGCCAGGAAGAGGAGACATTGGGTTTCTCTGCTGAGTTTCATCCTTCTGCACCCTATCTCAGTTTTGAAGTTTCCCTATTTCATTACTGTGAACATTTCTGTGTCTTTCTGCTTTCCTCCTGCTCTGTTATTATGTTCATGATTCTGCAATTCAATTTATGATAATAAGAGTAATAGTGATCGTAGATACTTCAGTAATCTCCAGTAGGTAACAATACAAATTTGATATACTTCCTTATTCCTTTTGCACTATTTTACCTCACTGGAGTTAACATGATTTTCTTAGTATTAACTATCATTCTAAACTTAGCACTAATTTGGGGACTTTTGTATTTGTATTACAATTTCATATAATCATAGAATTTGTATTATATGCAATAGATTAATCAGCATTTTTATTCTTAGAGTGTTTCACATCAGAATGGAAATAATGTGTAGTAGTTTCCTGTCAGAGGAACACTTATTACAGTGTTTTATAATGAGGGCATGCTAGAGATCAAATTATTATCCTAATGGGCTGGAGTTCAGTACCGTGATCATTGTGATGTTCTGTGCATTAGCTTTGTACGTGTGTGAAGGAGAAAGACACCTATCTAGATATTTATAGATATTGAAACTTACAGCCGTCAGTGTTGAATGAAGTTAAGTCTTACCCTAATCTTCTTCCTCTCCCTTTCAGATTATAAAAAGACCCTTTAAATTAGGTTTTCAGAAAGTTATTTAATAATACAGAGAGCTATACTGCCACACTGTCTGTACAGTAATTGCCTGTGGGTATGAACTATATTTACAGCTGGTGCATTCTAAGCCTTCAATGCTATTTTTCTATTTACTAGACTTCAAAGAAACTATGGTTTGCTGTTTTTCATGATACCCAGCACTGGTATCTGACCAGCATAATGAAATGCTGACCATGGTAACAGTATAATTTTTTCTTTCTTTTTTTTTCCCATGCTACTATACACAGTTCCTGAAAGATTAGTCAAGGTAAAAAGAAAGATGAGAAATGAAAAGATTGAATTTATTTGCAGAAATAAAAAGTACATTTCTGGTTCATTATCAGTGACAATGTGTCTATTTCAGTAATTAAAAAAAAAGTTAAATTTATCCTGAACTTCTAAGAATTACAAAATTAGTTATGAACAGGATAATAATAAAGTACAAATTTGTATCCAATCATTAAAATGTCCATGAGTTTCACATTTCCTCTTTTTTTCCTCCAAAAATAACTTTCTTTTTAAAGATGTGCTTTTAGTGCAAAGACAAATCAAAACTAGAATTGAACCTTCATGTTAAGATAAAGAGAGAAAATCATGCATGTATTTTTTAAATGTTTTTGGTCTGTTTGGTCCTGGAATTACACTGACTTTTCTTTGACAAACTTGAGTGCATGACTTCTACCATCAGCACTTGTTCATTTCTGGATCATTAGCTGCATCACTAATAACTGCTTAAGTAATATTATGGTCTTGAACAGTTCCTTAAAACCTCCTTTAACATTGCCATTTCAGGAATATTTTCTGTGTACTAATCTGTAGCTTGTAGTCTTTGATGGAATTTCTAACATTTCACCCAAGAAAACTTTGATGAGCGGTTCTTTAATCTTTGCTAATTGTTTGCTTCTGTAAAACCTAAATTCACTGTATCAGTTAAAGCTTTACATAAGGATTTCCAGAATAAGAGACCCTTCATCTTAACACTAAACTGAGCAAGTGCAGAGTGATAAAAGTCTTTCATATAGTGAACTATCTTAACCAAATTCTTAGACTTTACTTTCTTCAGAATTATTTTTCTTCAGTGTCCTAAAATGTGATGGTAACACAGAATATCTGGAATATCTGACCACCAATTTCTATTTTATTCTGGTCCATCAACAGTAGCTGAAGATACAGAACAGCTGCAACAACACAAGAGCATACAATATAATGCTGGATCAAGTACAGCAATTGCCGTTCTGTTTTATCTGTTGAGGATGTTTATTTTGTGTTTCACTTTTATGAAGATGATCCCTTTTTGAATCTAAAATCTACATTCTGGGAATGTCTATACTTGCATGATATGTTTCTCTTCTTCTGAACTAAAAATAAAATTATTTGACATAAAAGCTTGGGAAAAAAATGTGAACCAAAGTGAATCATATGCCATAGTGCTCCTTGGAATATTAAAGTTCAATTCCCTGCTGAAATAAACTGACGTAGGTCTGTTGAGTTCAATTGAGCTATTCTAGCCCACATGAGCAAGGAATTATGGAGCAGCTTGTTTTTATTTTATAAAATCAATTGATGTGTACTAAATAACATGGCCACCAATTAAGCTACGGATTGTGTACGGTCTGATTCCTGTAAGTACAATGAGTTGTAAGGATGTGATTGGAGTTTATTTTTTAATTTTGTATGATAATATTATGAAAAGGTAAATAACACCTTGTTTCTTTGCAGTAATGGAAGAAACGTTTTGTAAGGGATAACAGTCCCAAGAAAGACATCTACCTGTTTGTAGGTAGACATCTGCAAGAAAAGGAAGCACCTTTGGGGAAACTGCTTGTCTCAGAAAGATGTTGGATCTCATTCAGGTATGGACAGGAAAAAAAAAAAAAGGAGCAGATGAAATCATCACTCTGCATTGTTTTTAAGAAAAAGAGTATGCATCATTTTCTCACCTGCCACAATCACCCCTCCAAATGTTTTAAGCCACCACAGAAAGGACTGGGCACACACAGAGCTTCCACTAGCAATACATCTGTTATGAAGTGAGCTTCCAAACCAAACTGCACAACCTCTGTGTAAGCCAGCTAGAACTCAATTTGAACCAAGATGTTTTTCAAGCTGCTATTTTAACTTCATCCATCTGATCTGAATTTCTCTGTTTTAAAAGTTTCTTTTCTCTATCATGTTCAAATAAAACTAGCAATAGGGCTGAAAGCCCTTTTTTGTGTCCTCACTGTAAGAAAAGATACAGTCAGCTCTAGTTCACAGCTATACTTGGCTTGCTATTGTAACTGTGTATCCCAGTAAACACTTGGAAAGCAAAGGATGAGCTTTCTCCTCCTGTCTTCAGCTTTCTCTATTGTACAGACCTGAACCCTTCAGTGTCCTGATTGATAGCTGTGTCTTTCCATGGATATTTGAGATATTCATGTGGAAAATCAGTGTAAATGATGCATGTGTAATTTGGGCACTACTAGAAATCCTGCGTATCTGTGGACCTCTCTGTGAGAAATCTGAATCCATTTTGAAAGTCAACCAACAATTTCTGGCAGAACTGAAGATACTCTTGCCTATGATAGCAAATAAGTAGCATACTTCAAGCCCAGCAGAAATGTGAGCCATTCAATTTACTTGTGCTTCTGTAAACACGTGACAAAGAATCATACTAAATTGCATTTAGTGCAACTATTGATTGCTAAAATGTATTATTTCTTCTGAATAAATCAGGAGGGATCATGAAGTGATCAGAGCCTAAATTCACAGTTGGCATAGGTTGACTGCATTCTGCTGCTCTCCACAAAACAGGCTTTACAAACTCTTTATCTGTGTCCTTTGTGAATACAATCATCACAAGCACCAGCCAGGACTACACGCTTCCTCGATTTTAAACTTTGAGACAGAGTGAGTTGAGAGAGAAAGAAGAAAACTCCAGAGAAACCCTAACTGAGCCTCGTCTATCTGCTAAGATTAAAGAAAAAGTAGCTATTTAGAAACTAATTAGCTGTAGGCTGAGCTCTATGAACCTACCATATTGGTTCACAGCAAAGTATTTATTACTCAGACAAAGCAGGTATTGTATGTTCTGATCTTGAATAATATTGCACCACTGTGAACTGTTAAGTGTTTCAGCAAAAAAAATGATGATACTGTCTGTACTACAGAAGCGCTCAGAAGCCACACCAACAAGACATTTGCTGTGTCCCCAGCCGAGTGTATTTCATCATCAAGACATTTGTGTGCTTATTAAAAATACATTGTTGTTTCTAGACTACTTGTGGCAACAGGTAAATACATTTATGGCTAGGCGGAGCTGCTTGTTTGCTGAGCCTGTCAGAATGCTTTAGTGTCAGTAGACAATATATGTACACAGCTCTAATGGGGATCCCTCTGCTGTGGTACCTTGTCATTCTGAGAGCGCCTTGCCCCCATGCCCTGTGAACATTTTTTATAGTCAAAATCAACATGCCTGAGTTCTTGTTTCCAACTTTCAGTAATGTTTATTATTGTTTGTCAGCAACTCGGCTCTGTTGGAAAAACCTCCTTCGGTGAATAATGAAGTCATTCCCACAGTGACTGCTGGGTTCCAAAATTTTCAGTACTCTACCTATGGCTATTTAGCTGTACATGAGAAGCACAGAAAGTCTTACTTTTCATGGCCCATAAATAAACACCCAATCCAACACTTCAGCACATTTCTAATTGTAATGCAGTGTGTAATGTTTCAATGCATAATACAGATGTTTTCAGTTATTATATGAAGAGGAGACAATGATGGTTAAGTATGTGTTTGCATTATAGTCACGGCATGAAATCATTATGTTCAACTTTCCTGATCATTTTCTTCACAGAAAAAATTAAATTCTGTTCAGCCATGGTTCTCTCCCACATGGAACAAGTTGCAGAAAAGTCAGACATCCATTTATAGCCCACTTACTTGTAGCAAAATAAAAGGCAAAAGCTCTATTTAAACATTGGACTCTTCTCTGTTCTCATATACCACTACTTAGTTGAAATGAGCCCAGGGGGTACCAGGATGTAAGTAATAGCACAGTTGTCTCATGGGATTTTTATTCTCTGTGATAAGAAGCAGCTGTCTCCCTTGGCTCATCTGCACTGGGGGGTTTAAGAGGCAATTGTCTTCAGCAGAGCACCAAAGCATTCTTTTGCAAACACCAAGGTATTACTGAGTCTATTCCTTTGATACCAGTTCTCATTAGCTCTTCTCTGCCTTTCTCACAAACCTTTCCTGTCCGTCTATGTCACTAGTCTTTTGTAAGTTAAAAACCATCCAACAAAACCTTCTGCTGTCATTTCCTTTCTGATTCCAGAGCTTTCTCCCTTTATATCTGTCCCACTCCAATAAATTATTACTTGATGAGAAAACTTATTATTTCACTTATAAAAGGTCTGATTTCACAAACAGATATTTTTATGAGTTCTATTTGTATAGGCATAAATAACTATTTTGGTTATGTGAAAAGGCCACATAGATACTGATAGGCAATAAAAATCTGAGCAACTTCAGATCACAACTTGAGACCAGTTTAACTTTAGAAAACCAAACCTTAAATGGCAAAAATTTTGATATTCCTAGATTGGCAACACTGGGTTGTTGGTTTGTCTTTTCAAGAAGACTTATGGTTTGAGACCATTTTTGATACACAAATGTAGATGAAGTAACAGAGGAAACAGTCCTGACTATATTTGCCATTCGATCACAAGATACTGATATGAAAACAGTAATCAGAAACAGTCCAGAGCCATTGGTCTATGGGAAGTGGTCCAGCAAGTCATACAACTAAATGAAGTAACCTTTAAATCTTCTTGTTATGCCTTTCTGCTCTTAAAGTACAGAACCGTTGTGAGAAACCAAGCCAGACTAAAGGAGATGAATTGGTGGTATGGTGCAGAAAAATCTTGATTTTAAATATAGTGTACACTAAAACATTTGACCAGGTAAATAACAAAAGCGAGCAGGATGTTGCATGTATCTACTGAAAATATTTCAAAAGAAAATGGAAGGCTGAAGAGCTCATAGACAGAGAAATGAAAGAGAACTTTTTCTTTCAGATGAATGCTGACATAAAAATGATCAAAAATTTAGATTTAAAAACTGGTGAGATTTGCAGTACAGTGAAATTTTATATTTCATTGATAAAATGATTTTACTGCAAGCACAAATTGTCCCATATTTGAATCTGCGTAAGTGTACATGGGTTTAAAATTCCAATCTTGATTCAGTCTGGGAAAGTAGAGGTCATTTCCACTGCCAGTTTTTAGGGCCAGATAATATCCATTTCAGAACCAAACCACTGGAGAGAAACAAGCAGAAAAGCATACCTTTATACTTGACACTAACATATTTAATCAAAATATGTTAATGGACAGCTTTCAAAATGCCTGAATTATAAATTAAAGGTCTTTTTATTTAAAGATGAAAATTTTTGGTGAATTAAGAATATACTGCTGAATATGCATTCCTTACAGTCAACAACTAATAATAAAAAAAAAAAAAAAAAAAAAAAAAAAAAAAAAAAACCTGGAGAAAAGCAGCCAAACCATCTGACAAAGCCTAGGGCACATGTAACCCCATCACTACAAATGACTGCAGAGCTTACAAAACGAGCCAGATGCTGCTTCTGGAAAGATTTCATCTATAATACCCGAACCACATGACAGCCTATCACAACTCATGTTTGGCCTAAAGGTGTACATCACTGGTGGAACAGGCAAATAATGAAAGGGAACAGGAGAGAAGCCTTAATCCTTAATAAGGAGGTGTGGTGGTGGTGGTGGTGGTGGTGGGTTTTCTTTTAGGGCGGTTGTTTTTTGTTTTGATTTGAAAATTGCATTTGTTTTACCTACAGTCATTGGCACAGATGGCGCTTCTAGAATATGCTGCTACAATAGAGTGATTTGTTTGCAGTGTTGCATTCATGTCCAAATTCGTGTCCAAAGGTATTGTGTCTTCTATAATGCTTCTCTAATTTGGGCTGAATGTAGAGAAGATGAGCATCTTCTTGCTATACAATAAAGACATTTGTAGCCCCTCTGGCAGGTGCAGTGTGCTTTCTCAGCTAGTCATGTGGCTGGGTAATAAAATAATTGCGGAATAAATAGACCTTATGACAGGGTTGAAAACACACATAAGAAAGCTGTATTTCACAGAGGATAGGGCACTGGTAAAGGTTTTGTTGATTCTGGCTTTATTTTCCCACATTGTCTCCTCTGCAGAAGGGCTGCTAAGCAAGGCTGGAGGCTGAGTCCAGGAACCCACCCCTTGTACTAAGGTTTGGGTGCAGAGATTTACTAGTAGCAACTGAATTTGTTCAGTGTTGCTCCTGTTAGTCCGGTTTGAAGGTATTTTTATAAAAGCCTTGCCGAAAAGTCCTGGCTATGTCTACTTTCAGTTTAATCCTTCCATCAACTTACAGCTCATTCTTAACCTACACATATCCAGTGATACTTAGGATGATTATTTATATTTTATTAAATTATTTTGCTGGCTTATGCTCTGGATTTCTTTTTTTTCAGGAAAAAAAATTATTATGATTCCTAAAGGTAAACAAAATCATTCCAATTTTGTGACATTCATGAAAGCTATTTCAACTCATGTTGATTATCAATATACCATCACCAGGAACACACTTAAATAAATGTGTGTTGCCTCTTGATAAGCTAAAGCCATTAAAAAAATTAAGAAATTTCCAGGTCACAGTCAGGATTTCTCATTCCTCACTTTTCTCTCTCTTTTTTTTTTTTTTTTTTCTTTTTTCTTTTCCTTTTCCTAGCTAAGAGATCTTTAAGTCCTGGTTCATGATGAAAGGTTTTGAAGAAGGTTCACTATTCTGCATGGTATTGCTGCTAGTTCACAACAATAGAAACACGGCAACATCTCACAAGCGCACTTAATGAAAGATTTCCAAGTTATGACACTGTAAGAAGTGATTCTTGCAAAAAAGTGTTTTACTGTCTTAATTTTGCTTAATAAAAACACAGAGGAAAAAAAAAAGAACCAATGGAAGAATTGATTCTTTTACAGAAATAGTTTGATTCATATAGGCAAGTTATATTAGCTGTCATAGGTATCAATTTTCCATTATGAATTGCACTCCACTAGCTTATTTCACTTGTGTATATCACAGAATAGACAATGTCTAAAATGACTGGCACTGTTCCATCTGAATTAGTTGTTGAATAAATGTTAAACTTGATGCAGAGTGGGGATACCATTATGCAATGCTATCTTTGGGTAAGAAAATAACAAGCAGACAATAGAAAAATCAAGGCCTTAATCAGATTAGCTGGAATCTGTACCATGCTGAAACTGGTAAGTGCTCCATTTCAAACATGGTGTTTGCTGAAGAGGTTGCCTTGTACAACACATTGTCAATGTGACCAAAATAAGTAGAAGAGATGGTTACCAAGTGGTAATGGTATATTAATAAAGTTTTACTGTTTGTCTATGAGCCTATGGGGAACAATGTGAGATAGGTCACAAATTTTGTATTGCCTGTGTTGTACTTCCTTCCTAGATCCCTGTCCATCATATTATAATGTAAATCACTATTGGAGAACAATGCATAGCTATTAATCACCTGATTTTAACCTGTGGGTTACGGACACTGTGCTTCCTGTGAGACATTCTCCACAGATACAGGAGGTAAAAGTGTCTCTGAGCATAAATATGACATAGTTTATATGCCTGTTCTTCTTCCCTGTGAACCAGTATAGGATAGAGATCACTGATTCCATGTGCATCTTCTGTTCTGTAGATTGCCTGTAAATAAAGACCTCAACGCATATGAAAAGAAGGGACAAAATCATGTAAATTTGGATTTCATAATATCTAGTTTAAGAAATCCTTCCCATTTGAAAAGCAATTACCGGCAGAGGGATTAGGACAATAGAAATGCCCTGACACCTCACCTAAACTACTGAAATATAGCACTCATAATGCATGTACACATATCAGCACATGGTTGTTTGTTATTCACTCTTTTCATGTGCTGCCTGATGCATCTTTTTCATGATTCATTATTCCTAACAGCTATATCAAGTGTTGCAATTACAGCACAATACAGATTTAAGCCTATAATATTTCTAGATTGGAGGGAGAAAAATAATATATTAAGTGCTTGTGATATCTTTATGTATAAGTTTGAGAATCATTAAATAGCTGTCATTCTTCCTTCCTTCTCAGCATCAATTACTCCACTCTGGTTTTACTTACTCCACTCTGTATAATGAGTCCCTAGAGCATGTTTCATTGCGGGAGAATGAACACATTCTTCACTTGCGGTCAGTGGGATGTGGTTAATTTGAAATCACTTAAACTATTATATCTGTCAAGCGTGGTTATTTTATTTTCAATTCGCATCAGTGTTTTAGTATGCATGTTGGTTACTGGGTTAAACTGGCAGATTAATTTTCAAGCATTCTGTTATAATGCTCTTCATCACTGTCTTTACATGTAGGCTCCTGATGAAAGTTAACATTTCCATTAGAATTTAGTTCAGAGAAATCCACCTTTCCTATAAACAGCCATATCATAAACCTCACTCACTTCTGAATGAAAGCTGGCCAGATCAGTGGACATGCAGATTTTCTCATGAAAATGCAGAATGCTGGATTTTTTTCATTCTTCTGCCTTAACTTCTTCTGGAAACACAATTCCTATCACGACATGCATTTCTGGCAAAAAGTTCACTAATCAAGGTCTCTTTGTCTTCGGGAGTTTTTCTGATATTGCTATTGATCATGTTCTTCAAAAATGCAGCAGGCTATAGTTCAGTGCAAACAGATTTGCAATCCACACTATACAAAATTATTTAGCTTTGTTTTTTATCTTTTAAAAATATTGCAGCTTGAAATTTATAGATAGCCAGAATTTGAAGATGCTGAAATACTGACTTACACAGCTACTAATAACAGGGTGCTCATACAGAGAATTAGAAGAACCGCCAATGGGCTTTTTATTAGAGCAATATTGTACATATTACATGAATAAATTACATTGTTGCATTATGCAGCTGCTGCATCATCAGTTTACAGAGTAGACTGCAATCCTAAGTATACGAGGATGGAAGCTCATTATCTCAGAATCCACTTTGGTTACAGCCACAATAGAATCCAAGCCAAACTGCTTTCACATAACATATTGCATATACCTCTGTGTAATCAGGTACATGGCTCAGAGATGGACTGATGAGTTTAGCAGTCTAATCAGATTTTCAGAAAAGAGTTTGTCTCTCTGAATCAGACAGAATGTTTCACTTGGAAAGGTTATTACGAAAACTGTATTACCCATTAAAAAAAAACCACCACACAAATCTACATATGTTTTGAAACATCAATTTTGATTTGAAAGATACAAGTGGAAAAATATGCATTTATGTAATGACAGCTCTCTCAGTGTAAAGAAAAAAACCTAACGTGAAAAAAAAAACCTGTTTTCCCTGTGTCTTGTGATGATGATGACAACAGCTAGTTTGCGAATACTGCTTAAGCACTTCTTGAAACTCAGTTGTTTTTATTCTCTGTACATTGTTCTCTCATCCCATCAAATAAAACACAAAAGTCAACATTCTCCACAGCTGCAAATGTTTGCCTAGGACTCATGGATTCACATTTACATATTTTATATATTGATGCAAATATCATTGGCGAGACAACTATGTAGTACACTACCAGTTCCATTCATTTTGCTGAACATGTTTCTTTTCATTGCTATTTTTTTTTACTTTGGCAAACTTGTGTTTATTTTTATTGCTATTGTTATTCCACTGTTCTGAAAGCACATCCTTTGCATTGCCCACCTGGCTTATTGTGTCATTACTTCATGGGAAATCCTATGCCTGGAGAAATCAGTGGAGGTTTTATAGCTAGCTTTAATATGGACGTTTTTCCACTGGGCTCTTGCCAGATGAGGCTCTTTGTTGTATGACATTTCTACAGAGCTTTTCATAAGTTGTTTCTTTAGAAGAATCCTATAGGATATCATAACCATGGAGTTACTAGTGGTTAAGGTAAGGAAAAATATGTAGAGATATATACTTTTATCACATCCTAAACATAGATGGGAGAAAATTGCACACTTTCAGTCTAAGAAGTTTTAAAGTTGAAATGGCCATGGTTCAAATCTCAGATTTGTATGCTACTGTTTTATATACCATCAAGAGATTTATACAAATGATGATGAAAGTCTAACGTACGATATTTAACATAATGCATTACTGAGGACACCTAGGACTCATTGGTATACCCAGTGAAGACTGTTGCCCAGTACTGACAGAAAGCAGAATCAGGTTTGTCACCTCCTCTATTAAAAATCATAGAATGGTTTGGGTTTGAAGGGACCTTTAAGATCATCCAGTTTCAACACCCCAGCTATAGACAGGGATATCTCCCTCTAGACCAGGTTGCTCAAAGCCCCATTCAGCCTGGCCTTGAATGCTTCCAAGGGAGGGGACATTCACAGCCTCACTGGACAACCTGTTCCAGTATCTCACCACCCTCACAGTAAAGATTTTCTTTCTAATATCTAGTCTAAATCTAACCTCTTCCAGTTTAAAACCATTTCCCCTCATCCTGTCTCTATCTACCCTTATAAAAAGTTTCTCTGCGAATTTCCTATAAGCCCCCTTCAGGTACTAGAAGGTTGCTGCAAGGTCTCCTCAGAGCCTTCTCTTCTCCAGGCTGAAGAGCCCCGGCTCTCTCCCAGCCTGTCCTTGTAGGGCAGGTGCTCTAGCCCCCTGATCATCTTCATGGCCCTCCTCTGGACCTGCTCCAACAACTCCAAATTAATCTCCTATTAAAGATAGAGTTACTCTTTTTCTCATATTTATTTACAAGTATATTTTCTCTTTATAAGTATCTATTCATATTCTAGAGCATTTAGACTCCCCTAAACTTTAGACTAAGCCTGAATGACTCCTGCAACTTTGCTGCCATTCCTAAAGTGCTATCAACTGTAGTTCTTAGTTACTCAGCAATCATGCATCCTGCTGAAGATGAGAAAGTATATATGAATCCTAAATATTCTACAGCAGAAAGTAAAGACACCCTATGTTAATATTATCCAGTCACATGATTTGGTCCTGCTGTTAGGCCTTTTTGGTCTACAGGTCTGCAAGTGAAGAATACAAATTTGAATACAGTCTATAACTATAATTGACTCTTTGCCTTTTGTGACTTACTGAAATCATATAATACTGTTTCCATTATCCACATAAAAAAAAAAAAAAAAAAAAAGCCTTAAGACTGTCAAAGGATATTTTTGTGTGAAAATGTGCTCAACCAATTGCTCCTGGAGAGAAAGGAAGAGGGGGCGAGAAATGCAATTTTTTTTAACGTGGCTGGCAGTATTCACGCATTTCTGTAAAAATACATATACCTGAAAAGAATGATAATTTATCCTACATTTATAGATAAGACTATCAAGGACCATCACTAGTATACTTCTAAACCTAAATCTACTTCAAAAATCAAAGTAAAGATCTCAGCTTTCTCTCAGATGAAACCTAGTACTTTTAGGAAAATAAGGAAACACTGAGTAGACAATCTATTTTAATGCTTTCATAGGCAAAAAGAGCTCAGATTTTTCTGTTAGTGATTCTGAAAATGTTCTGTCTATATGACAAAACACTATTTTGGGAGATTAACATCTTAATACATATTTAAAAATTAAAAGGAAGTTATAATTGAAAAAGGAATTATCTAGGTGAAGACCATCATATTAATAAAACGTGTATGTATAAGTGTCATTGCAATTATGTGAGCACGTATCTACAAAAAGACACCAATGTATTCAGCAAAACAAATTTGGCTCTTTTGTTTGGTTTGTTGTTGGTGGTGGTTTTTGTTTTCCATTTGTTTTTAGATTGAAAACCTGCTAAGCAGGTTAGATAACAGCCACCTTTCTGTGACTATGTTCATAAGCAGATAGGAAAAATTTAGATTGCCAGGTTAACTGTAGGCAAACAAATACATCTTTCAGAATGTAAATGATTAGGCAACCTCAGTTTAAATTTTATCATATACAAACTAAAAAGGCAATCATCTCAATCATAATGTCTGATCTCTGCATGTCTCTTTGGAGTCAGTCAGTAACCAGCACTCTGAGCAGCTGTAGAAAGTGAATTTAATTTTGCTCGTGTGTGTCTGTGTGAGCATAAAGAAAAAGTAAAGCTGACCTTTTTTTTTCTTTTTTTTTTTTTTTTTTCAGTTCCCAAGCAGAAGAAAAAGTTAGCATACAAGTTGCCTGTGGTAACCAAGGTAAAACAGTTAATGTGCAAGGTTTTCCTCTCCCATGTTGCAGTGAGAGATGAAGAGAACCCATATGGGCCACTAGTACAAAGAGAGTAACAGGGGAAAAAAAAGAAAAAAGAAAAAAAAAAAGAAAAACAGTGTGTGTAAGGGTAACAAATAAGATTGAAAGAACAAAACATCAACATTGTTAGTCATGAGGAACAGACAGGAGGGAGGTATTGCCTGCTGACCATGTGTACCAATGCCAAAGAATCTAAAAAGAAAACCAGCATCTGTGGTATGGGATGGTCTCTCTCTAGATCTGAAAGACAGCAGCAGATTGTTTTTATAGAAAGAAAAGGTGTCAGCAGAAAGGAAGGAGCGTGCACACATGGAAACATTTGCTGTAAGAAGCCACTTGAAAAACAACCAAGGAGCTGAGTGGAAGAAACATCTGTGAAACATGCAGAAAGACCACCACTAGTGCCTCAGGGAAGAGGTGGGAACAGAAGGGAATACACAAGCAGTGTTGGACATAGCATCTTGTCAGAACAAGGAAATTCTGTCGGTACTTTCAAGAAAATCTAGCATCTTGTGATACTGAGGAGGAGAAATATTTTGTCCTCCTTCTCAGGAAGTAAGAGAGTATACTTTTATACTTATTGAGAAGCAAACAAGTCTATGCTCATTGATCAAAGTCAGCAAAGGGCCGATACCTTTAAAAAGAAATTCCACTTTTGAAGTGGTATGTAGACAGTTCTGCCTACCAGACTGAGGATATTTTGAATTCTTTACCATAGACTTGTTTCTTATTTTAAAATCCCTAAATGTGCAAAGTCTTGATCAGTATTAGCAAATGACAACCAAGGAACAGAATAGCTGTGCAGTTACAGGGCAAGTGAAAGCAAATGTGATGTATGATATTGAGAAGGAAGAAGCACAATTACCTTTTAGTTATCTGGCCTTAATTCTGTGGTTCAAACTTTTTTTTTTTTTTTAAGTTGACTGAATGAAGCAAATGCTTCATAACAAGGCCATATCTGAATTCAGTTCAGATATGCCTCATGAAAACTATCAGGCTAGATGTAAAATAACTCAATTTTAGCCCAAATGAAAGAGAGATCATTGATCGAGAGAAATCTTCCTTACCCAGGTTTATGCAAACACATTAATGACTATTCAGTACTGTAGAAGAATGGCACAGAAAAGGGTATACAGCTAGACAACGAGTGCTACATGTAATTGTATGGAAAGCCCGTGCACTACCCAAAGGCTTCTTGAGGAGGTCACATAAAAGAGAAGTCATAATGTAACTGATTTCTACTAGATCATCTCTCCATTTGCTCTCTGCAGACAAAAACAAATTCTTGAATGTGAAAGCACTTTGAAGTGACTGATGATCTTGCTGCTTATTAACCATGCTGAAGGTGACCTCAGTAAGAAGTTAAGGAAGGCAAATGAGAAGTAGAGACTGGATGGCTCTTTTAGACCAATGTAAAGACAAAGCAAACCTTTCATTCTTCATTAAGAGATGTGCACTTATTATTACATGAGATGCTAATGGCAGCTGTCAAGCAAAAGCTATATTCGTAAAGGAAGGCTATAAGTTTTAATCTTCTACAAAATATATACTTTTTTTTAATAAATTCAACTTATTATTTGCAAGAGAAGTAATTTTTGAAGTAAGCAATAACAGCTGTGCTTTTTTTTTTCCCCCCTTTCTTCACCTCCACAGACTGGTGAGTTATGTATTTTTTCTGCAAACCCGTGGAAAAAAATCACTTTGTCTAGTAAATTCTAAATAGCTACAAAAATATAAGAAAAAAAAATTCTAGAGGAAAAGATTCCTCAGAAAGAAGCACTGTCTAACTACAGTAAATTCCATGCAACTTTTCCAGTCTCAGCAGCTAGCAAAGATTTTTTAGAATTTAAGACTGAAGGATTTATGTCTGAACAAAACCTTTTCTTAGTAAAACCTTCCTAATTCTTGTTATGACATTTTCAAAATGGTTCTCAAAATATGAATTTGTCCAAAAAAAAAAAAAAAAAAAAATCAAAAGTCTAACCTGGCAAAAACAGGCATCCTCTGAGCAGAAAATTAAAATTTTATTTTAATTTCCTGGTATTTGAAGAAAATGTTCTATTATTTTATTTTTCTTGACATTACGTTTAATTAACGTAGTGTTAATTAAATTTCCTTTCACTGAGTTTTATTCTATAGATCATACCCACACCACATTCTTCAATACTCACACAGACTGGAAAACTGAGAGCCTGGCGTACTGCTGTACCTGCACTCAGTGAGCCTGTATGGCACAGGGAGGTCCTAAGGTTCTTGGAGCATGAGATCGGTGGTTGTGACTTGCTAAATCAATCCTTCTCTAGGAGAGAGCTATGTCATCTCACACATCTAAACCTTAATCCAAATGCCTGGCGGTGCATACTGGTCTTGACAGGTACTGAGCCAGCTTGCCACTTGGCAGATTAAAAAGGACTGCCTCCTGGAGATTAGATGGCTTGGCACAGTGAGAACACAAAGGTCAAACTATGATGTTTGCCAACCAAAAAAGATCCTCTCATTTTCCTACTCTATTGCTGCTCCCTGGATAAGCATTTTTGGCCTTTTGCCTCAGTTTGAAGGCAAGACTTGCTAGGATTTAGCCTGAGGGACATGCTTTACTGTTGAAGGTCAAGCTAGATTTTTGACTGTTGTGAAGCCCTGATATGGTAAGGTCATATTCTTTCTCGTTAGGGCTGATCTCTCAAGACTCTGGGTGACTCATGGGACATCATCAAGAATGGAAATTATTCCACACCTTGCCGAGACCAATTCCTGAGGATTTTTGTGTTCCAGTTTCATGAAATATGGGCAATTTTCCCTGATATTGCAACAGAACAGAACATTGACATTTCATTTCAGAGAGGATTTCAGAACACGAGCTTTTGGATTTGTTCCCAACAATATACTTTGCCTTGACTCCTACACGTATTTGTGCATCTAATCTTAATAATCATATATTTTTTAAACCAGAAGTAATTAAATTCTAAAAATTTTGAAACCAGACTTTTTGTAAAGCATTTCACTGGCAGCAGAATATCGGAAACAACACAACTCTATCATCATTTTTCTAACCAATTTTTCATTATATGCATCAGAAGTTGTTCATAGTTTAGCATTTCTGGAGCTTACATCAGTACTGCAACAGTGCTTTTGTTCTATGGGCATACTCTCAGCCTTTTTAGTACTCACTGGCACATCATCATCTCTCTACGAGTTTCTGAGCATCTTACTCTTCACTAATAATGTCCACCATTGCTTTTGCTTGCTTCATGGGTCTTCCCATAGCCAAAGCATCAGCAGCTACATAATAGTGCTTTTTCACAATTTTTTGGCTCAGGCAAGAGTCATTTGGGTATTGTCGCAATGTAATATAACTTTACCCCCTTCTCAAATCAGGTGTTGTGGGGAGTGTTAATTGACACTCAGTTCTCATCATATATGGGAGCCTTCCTCTTTCTCTGTGGTGAAATGAAAAGAGAATATCTCAGAAACAGACAGATTTTTGAAGCAAAGTGTAACAAAAGTGCTGAAACAATCTCTACATATGTTTTTACTCCTAATCCGTCTTGTTGTGACAGACATTGCAATAGGGTGAAAGTTTTACCTACCATCGCGCTCAGAATTCACCTGACCTCCAATAAGCCGCTTCTAACTACATGTCAGCTGCTCAGTTTCTCATCTAGGTAGAATTTATTGGAATAAAATTGTAGTGGCTCTTCCAGAAGCATCACATACAGAGAGTCCTTCTCCTCTCAAACATTGGTGCAAACAATATTTTCCAACATTGAAATCAAAAAGGATACCTTTTTCTTCAAAATTAAGTCAAACCAAATCAGCGCTTGCCCTGCAGTGAAGTCTTTATTTCATTTCTCAACCTTCAAAACTTGCTTATGGAAGTTTTGACTGAGGATTTTTTTACTTCCATACAATTCTTTCTTTAACAGACTAAGCAGCAAGGAGCTTGTCACTACAAAGAAATCATTCTCAATCTCCTGCTCTACTGTCAAGCTCACAGTAAAAAAAAAAGAAGTCAGCAACATAAGGATACTGCTTGAGAAGCTACTAAACAAAGGTGTAGTTCCCACAGTTTAATAAGACTATTTGCATGCATAAAGACTTATCATAGCTGTAATTATCCAATGTCAGACCAGATGTTTTTGTTTCTTTTAATATTTTTAAATAGTCTACAGTAGCATCAATACCAGTACTGATAAGAGTGAATTCACTGTCAGAAAAAGTGAAGATCACTGTGATTTTACTGCCCTTGTTTAGTGTTGCTTGGTACTCTAAGAAGGTTTGAAATTTCCACACTCGTTTACTCAATGAACTTTCTCTTTAATAAATCTTAAAATGCCTATACCTCCAGAATTGTTTCATTCTATCCCATTGTGCCTCTGCGATTTGTTAACATTATTTAACCTAGGAAAATACTTTGTTATCAATTTTTTTTTTAAATACTTATTGCAAAAAAATATATATATATCTGTTTTCAAAAAATATTGAAAAAGAAGAAATTACTGAAAAGATGGCACAGTTACACGTTTGAGAAAATATGATTTGTACAGACAGGAATACTGGAAGTATCTGCAACACTAGCAAATACAGGAAATCCATGTGTAAAATTAGTACATAAAGAAGTATGTCAGGATGGGATTTTTCTCTTTTTGTGAGTGACAGTGAACATCATTGTACTATAGAGAAAGTAGCCAAAATGACAGAGGACACAAGGATTTCAGTTATTAAAAAGGGTCAGACAAACTACTATCTCTATATATTCTTTAAGGTAGAGAAGATTAAAAGCCAGATAGGGGGCTCAGAAGTCTGTGAATCTCACTGAAATCAATGGGAGAATGTACATACATCTAAAGGCAAGATTTGGCCTGAGCAAGGGACCTCACTGAGACAAATCACTCTGTAAAGGCATCAGAGGGATCAAGGCTCCTGCAGTCCTTGAGTCTGTCAGCCACAGAAAGGGAGAGCAGAAAGTAAAGCAAAGGATGGTCCAAGTACAAGAGGAATTGAGGTGGAATGTCTCTGCGTGTATTGTCACTGAATTATGGAGAGTGGGAAAAATACAGATAATGTAAGATCTTAAAAGGAACGTGACAGCTTTCAGAGGAAAAAAACTCATTTTGCACTGTACAGCTGCTAATGCAAAGGATGAGGTAAGACTAGCGAGGCATTCCATCCTCCTTCTGTCAAAAAAAAAACCATCCGTCTTCTTGTATCATCAGCATTTTATCAGGCATTAAACATAACTCCAAGCTATTTCTGTGTCTCCTCTAGATCAGGAAGGATAGATTCTGCATTAACTCAACACTGCACTGAACCAGCGGTGCATTGTGAATGAGTCAGTCTCCTCAAATTAGATGTAAAGGTGAAGAGACATGCTTAAAATGCTGTGGTGTCCGTTAGGCGAATTGCTGCGGCTGCGGGACCGATGCAGCGACCGAGACTCTAAGCTGACATCAAAGCAGAAAAAAAATCAGCTGAAATGACAGCAGCAGCTGCAGCATCCGCCTCTAAATTAGGCTGTGTTTCAAAGTCTGGACTCAACTGCTAAGCAGTATAAAGACCCAGGAGGAAGGCTGCCCAAGAAAAAGAGTTAGATTTCTAACCTAACACATCAAAGTAACACATGCTTAGAAGAGCAATAAATGCATATGGCACACATTCACATGCTGCCTAATTGCAGTGGGCTCATGAAGCCAAGACAAACCTTCAGCTGATTCCTACTTTTAGAGAGGATTTGAGTTCTTTTTGAATGCAGAAAGCTGACATAAATTGGTAGCAGATTAGAGTCTGGCACTGTGATAATACATCCCATAATTTCAAAAGATGGTGTTTTTTCATGACATAAAACACCTTCAAAATACTGAGCTCCTTATTGTATAACTTATACATCTACCAGATTTTAGAATATTCATAACCATACAATAAATTACGAAAACCCTTCTCGGAATTCAGAAACAGAAATTCAGAAATAGAAAACCAGCAATTGTCACTGCTAATTTAGTTACGTAGCAATTTAATCATACTAGGTAGGACATAATTAAATGAAACGCAATCCTGAGTTTTCTACCAGTAAAAGTCATTGATTATGGAAAAGCTCCCATGTTTTGTATGCATTTTTATTTTATAAACTTAGGAAAAATATTTGCAATGTTACTGCAAATGTTGTTGATGATGTATAGTTTCGTGAACAAGTAATTGGAAATAAGCCTGAATGCATGGTTAATTTATTAGTTATATACACAAAGAATGCTTAGTGAAAAAAGAAAAGATATTTTCATAGTTACAGGGATATTATTTGATTTGTTTGTTTGCTTTGTACTATCTACCAGAGATAACTAATTTAAACACTTGAGATGTTTATTATAACTTCTCTGAAACTGTAGTGCACCTGTAGATTTGTGAGTTAATTCAAACTTATACTATCCCTGCTTGTTTTTGAGAATTGCAAGCTTATTATGGAAACACAAATAGAAAACAGAAAAGGGCAATTCTGTACAAATCTCTGAATCTTGTTAATGAGTTTAAATTAATACACTTTTGTAAAGGGTTAAAGTTGCAAACAGCAAACATAAATGCACTCTGATGAGCTGTACATTAAGAGAAACAATTCCACCAAAAATGATGCGATAACCCTAACGTAGTAGCATTATTACTCATTATATACATTTTAATGCTCAAAGATTCCTACCAGTTTTAAATTTCGTCTATTCAAGGTTGTCAGCATCAAATACAGTGGTAGTTATCATTTAAAAATTCTGAGATGCTAAAAAAGAAAAGGCTCCTAAATGTGCAGGACAGCAGAATATAGACACAAATGTCTATACATGTCATACTTACAGGCTGTGCTATCTCACTCAAGAATTAGCTCAAAAAATATACCTGTTGAAATGGTTAATTTTATACCAAAGTAACTCAGAAGTTAACACAGACAGCCCTAGAAGGACACAAAAGAATACAGTGTAAATTAAGGCCATATTTTTATTTCAAGGATTCCAACTGTAGTCATTTGTACAGTTGATTTCACACAGAATAAAGTCTAGGGGAAATAGAATTGCACACCATTCCCAGACATCACATAGAAAAGCCTGGAAGGGTGGTACAGGCTTTGGTTTCTGCTTTTTTCATCTTTCTAGACTTCAGTTAGGCCTTTGTCGTGGTTCCCCATAACATCCTTCTAAGCAAACTGGAAAGATATGGATTTGATGGGTGGACTGTTCAGTGGATGAGGAACTGTTGAGAGATTATACCCTGAGTGGTGGTGAATGTCTGCATGAGATCAGTGACAAATGGTTTCCCTCAGAGATCATTACTGGGACATGTTCTCTTTAACGCCTTTATCAATGACATTGACAGAGGGATCAAGTGCAACCTTAGGAAGTTGCAGATGGCACCATGCTGTGTGATGTGGTCAAAATATCCAAGAAACAGGATGCTATTCAGGGATATCCAGCCAGGCTTGAGCAGTGGGCCAGGTGAACCTCATCAGGTTCAAGAAATCCAAGAACAAAGCCTTGCATCTGTATCCCAGCAACCTCCACTATCAATACAAGCTGGGAGACAAAAAGGAAGAGCACAGAAGTCCTGCTGGAAAGGACTTGGGGGTACTGTGGCTGGTAAGCTGGGCATGAGCCAGCAATGTGCATCAAAAAGCTGCATCAAAAGCAGCATGGTCAGCAGGTCAAGGGAGGTGATCCTGCCCCTGGACTCTGCCCTGGTGAGATCTCATTTGAAGTACTGCATCCAGATGTGGACTCTTCAGCAAAGGAGAGACATGCACCTGTTGAAGTACATCCAGAGGAGGGCCACAAAAATGATGCAAGGGATGGAACACCTCCCTATGAGGACAGGCTGAGAGACCTTTGGTTGTTCTACCTGAAGAAGTAAAGACTCCAGGGAAACCTGATAGCTGCCTTTCAGTATCTAAAGAGGGGCTGTAAGAAAGAAGGGGCCCAATGCTTTAGCAGAGTCTGTTATGATAGGACAAGGGAAAATGGTTTAAAACTAGAAGGGAGATTTGGATTGGAAATAAGAAAAAAGCTTTTTACAGTAAGGATAGTGAAACATTGGCGCAGGCTGTCCACAGAGGCAATGGATGCCCCATCCCTGGAAACAGTCAAGATCAGGCTAAACAGGGCTCCAAGCACCTGACTAAGCTGTAGGTGTCCCTGTTCATTGCGGGGGAGATGAATCAGATTGCCTTTAAGAGTCCTTTCCAATTGAAATGGTCCCATAATTCTATGATATGCTATTGTTTAGCAGACATTCTGGAGATAGTTTATCTTTGTTGAAAACTGAACAACTGTGGCTCTCAGAAAGGGTTGAGAACTTGCAGTAGGGACATGTGGAACAGTTTGAGAAAACACAAGATCAAATAGTCACGTGGTCTCAATTGCCTCAATAGGCAACTTGTCGTATTCAACTGAGAAAGGAGAGAGTTTTTGTGCAAAAGATGAAATATAAGAAAAGGCTAAACTCAGCACAACTCCTTTTTTAAGTAAAACACAAAAAAAATTGTTTTCTTTAGAAAGAAAAAATATTTGTGAACTTATAAAGTAACACAAGCCTCTAATTTCCTTCAAGCTTTTCTGATCCAAAATACTGGTATTTTGAATGAGAAGATTTTATTGTAGCTTTGAAGATTCCTAATAACCAGAGGACTCATTTCACCACAACAAGCATCTAGACATAATCTGCATTGCATTTTCTCAGCCTGGCCTTAGCTTTACATTCTTCTTCTTTTCTAAATTATTTCTCATATGAATTCAGCAAAATGGGTAACTGAGGAAGAGACAGGTTTTTTTCACAGTTTTCTGCTGAGAAGTCACCTTGCTTTGCACTTCCACTCTGCTCCAGGGAGCACCTACAAATTTTATGCAATTTAGGAAGACATTACCTGCAGCCTTAGCAGTTTCATTCTACTTCCAACTATATTATTAACTTCCCCATCCCAACCTCAAATGAGCTTAAATATAGACCCCTTTATATTTAATGAACCATAATTAGCTCATCAACAAGCCTATATAGTCTTGTTAGGGAATTACAAGTCTAGTCAATCTCACAGTCATTCCTTCCAATGAAGGAAACACAAATCTTAGAAGATATTTCAAGGGTTTCCAATCCAGAAGCCCTAAAGAAGGATCATTGCTCCTACTCTGCCCTCTTAAAGATTACAGAGATTTTCACAAAAGTTAGCTGGATGAGAAGGAGATTGTAGAAGTAATTTTATGGTATGATGGGTTACTCTTTTTTCCCTCTGCCCCCTTGATAAAAAAAAAAGAGAGATTGCAATGCTCAAGGGAACAATCTTTGACTTTTTTCATTCAGTTCTATCTCTGCAGTTGCCAGAGCCAAAATTAGCTCATCAGCTTCTGATGACCCATGCTGATGTTACTATTTAAAATGTTAATAACTCTTAAAATAATAAGTGTCTAATCACCTAATCTTTATTTCTCTGCATTACAGCTCAACTAGATGAATCCAGGGAGCTAGAACTTATTTAATTTATTCCAGGTTATTTATTTATTTCGTTATTTAGGTGGGAAATGAAAAAGTGGTAAAGCATGACAATGCGTTAGGGCTACTGAAAAATGGCTCTTATGTGGGAGAACCACCATATCTCAAACAAATTCGTCATTTTTTGAAAGCACTATTTATACTCATGTTTTGGTACTTACATACTTTAAAACAGAAAGTTTGGAACCTGTACAAGTTCTTTCAGGTTTTGAGGAATTGACAGACCCACCATTAAAAATAACACATGTAGGCATCTGAGATTACACTTATTCAAATATATAAATCTCACTAGTGATCTAGCTGTACTTACTATTACCAATGTCGTTTAAGTGTTAGTCTCCTCAGCAACAAGGACATGCTAGGTAAGGCTGTTCTCCCTTCCAAAAGGAAGAGAAAACAAGAGCAGAAGATTCTTTTTCACAGATTTCACATTGCCGATTCCTCAAGAACAAGGTCTTGTTTGACAAAAGTGAAGGCCACATAATCAGTAGGCCTAGAGTTTCATTACAACATCTGGTATTGCCAGAAGCCAGTTGAATGTCTGGGAGTGGGATACCTCTGGAAATCTGTGTTAAATTTACAACTTAAACACTGCTGGCCTACTGACTTCAGTGGAGCAGTGCAATTTACAGCAGCTGAGTCAATGCTGAGTGCCATGGAAAAGCCTGTAGAGATATTAAAATTCCTGCTCTGATAATAAAATGGATCTGAAATCATGAAACTGCAATAAAATTAATATGATTTTCATTTGTTTTTTTAGCAGTTATTACATCTCAGTTTCTGAAAAATATCTATCTTTTGTTTTCAAGCTATGTTTATGCAGTAAGATTGTGCCCTAGGAGAATCTTATCACCAAGTTATAAATCTCTGAACCCAGAGAATTTCAACAGAAACACTTATTCATCCCTAACTAGTTCGGGTTTAACACTAACACTGTAATTAAATTGTGTTTTCTTCACTTTTCCCCTGCTGTTTGGGAGAGAATGTGTTCAGCTTTCTGATATAAAATGAGAACTTTGTGAATGCTAATCTATTTTAATCTCAATGGATTTGAAGGAAAAGATAGACTTTGATTTTATTAATTGTTTTCTAAAATAAGGCATTTCAGAAAAAAAAAATAAGAACAGTGCCTTCACATTCTTATCAGGAATTTCAAATAAAAATCCTGTTTTCATTACCATAGCACAGAATAGCAATTGATTCTGTCAGACTGTAATTGAAGTACGTACAGCACGTCAAAATATTTTTTTTTAATCAAGTCTTCTTTTATAAAGCCAGAGAAAAATGAATGAGACAGAACGTGCCTTCTGCTCCCACAAACATTCTTAAAACTAGCTATATACCACACCTTTTCTACCATTATCACACACTATCCTATCAAAATTACCACAAAGTACTTCCTTGCAGTACCAAATAAGATTGTCATGCCCAACGACTGCTTCATTTCATTGATTTTTTAAAAGAAACATCAGAAAGCAATACCTCAGGTATAACTGAGAACGGATAAGCACTAGGAGATGTTCCTGTTCAAATGGACGCAAGCACCAAAACAAATGGTGGGAATGGGTGAGAAGGTCTTCAGCTAAGTAAAGACAGTAGTGCCAGGTACATAGAAACCCTGAAGTTGTATTTGGAATGTATAGACAGTAAGGTTTCCCATTAAACTTCAGATCTTGATACAACCTCAATCTATCAACCAAATAGAGCATAGACCAAGATGTTCCATAGTCAGGAAGATAGTGTGATTGTCACTAAGCCATCTGATACACTCTGGTAATCAGATTGTTGAATTAACATCTCTTATTCCCTCCTACCACATGAAAACCCAGAAGACACACAAAAGTCCACTTATTCAAGGCCTGCCAGGAGAACAAGATTACTTTGTTATTCCTGTGCATCCTCCAATGCAAAACATTGTTCTTTTAATGGATTTAGAGATACAAAACTTGAAAGTAATATGATTATATTGAAATATTTTGTTTTGCTTTTTGCATGTGGAATACAAAATTTAAACTCTTCTTGTCTTTTAAATAAGTCAAAAATATGACAGTGAAAGCTGGATTTGTCAAACAAAGCAGCATGATATCTACAGAGGAAAAGTTGCACCATAAGTAACTTGCTTACTCAGCAGAATACGTTTATCAGAAAACTAGTTTAAAATAGTACACTGAGACCAGAAAAATGCTTTGAATATGCAGGATCAGTAACCTTACAAAAGCATCAATCTTCTGGGAATACTGAAGAATAAAGACAACCCTAACCTTTGCCCTCATAGAAAATTAACCATCCTTTTTCTTGAGCTAAATGCAAGCAAAGAAAACATTGTCCAAATACAGGAAAGAACACATGAACTCCCTCTGCAAAAGGCACAGACAACATGAAGAGCAGAAAAGTAGAGCTTTAATAGTAGACAAGGAAGAGTAAAATTCTCTGGATGAGATCTGTCCTTCATTAAAGTCAATGGAAAAACTCCTGCTGAGCTTGTCCTCCAAATCTTGATGTTGATAATAAAAGGAAAATCATCACAATCAAATTTATTTTTTTTAAACATTTCTCATATACTTGTAACATACAGGGTTGTGGGCTTTTTTTTTTTTTTTTTTTTTTTTTTTTGGATAATCAAGGTACTTCAGGATGTAGATAACAAGCCACAGCTTTCATTACACAGGCTTATAGTGGTATCAGCTTAAAACATGATGTCTGGGAATAAAAAATTCCAGGATCTTGAAGCCAGTGTTTGCCACCGCTCCTGCACATCAATAATCAGAGTTGTCCTCGTGCTGATGGGGACAGCAGTCAGCTAGCCTTCAAGATTGGCATCACTGCTGCATAAGGAGAAAGATCTCTTTCATTACAGTATCTTTACATCTTTGCTCATAAATCTCCTGAAAGATATACAAGTGATGGTGAGACTCTTTCCTACTATCACAGCCATCACTCGGAGGGTTATGTCAGGTTATCAAATGGTTGAGAAGCTTGGTTGTTTAGATGTGAGGCACTGTGGCACATAAAGAGGGAACAGAGACTGTCAACAGGATTGTTTTCAGAATTTCTATTTGTGGGATTGCACTTAAAAAAAATTTAGGAGCACTCAATACGGACTAACATATGTTAGCTGAGTATTTTTCTCCCTGCTTGTGAGTTGTTTGTTTATTCAGTACTAAGCCCATTAAAAAAAAAAAAAAAATCCTTAACTATAGTGAAGAACCTCAAGTTTGTGGCTTCCCGAGTATAACTGAGATTCCTGGGCCACTGAATAAAAAAACTCTGCATATTTTTAGTTAGTTGATTTTTACAGTCTATGTGCACAGCATTTATGTGTATCTACATTGTATCTTGCTCTGAAAGGAAGAAGAAGCTCTTCTAGAGCAGCAATGATATGAAATCCTTGGTTCAGAACTACGTATTTGCAATCATAGGTAATGAGGAACATTTTTCTCTCACACAAATAAAAACCACTGTAAATTCTGTTCTTAAAAATATCTTTCTGAATGGCGTATAAACAGGGACTTGTGTACAAAGTACCAAAACCCTTTTAAACCTCATTTCTCCAAGTGTTCTGAAGCTATATATGGGTATGGAAGCTATATGTATATATATTGAGTCAAGCTTTGGGTTAGATGACATCTAATATCTTCAAATCTGAAATGGAGCAATAGTGAGGCACCCATGAAGCAGTGAAAACCTATTTGAATCTTCACACACAGTGAGAAAAATAATTTTCCCTATTTTTAACAGGTTGCATCCTGTTCTTTCCATACATCTTAAGTTTCCTTTCACCCTACAGGTCTATCACTGTCTCCTAAGCATCCACCAAACTGAAACAATTTCATGTTTTCTGTGGCATATAGACCACACATAAAGGAGAACAAGGAAAAGCCAAGCTGCCTATCAGCCATGAAGTGTTAGCCGGAATTATGAGAAAACGTTTTAAGATCTGTATAGAGTAGAAAATACAGTACTCTGTTGTGTACGTTATCGCTCATATGAATGACAAGCAATGCAAAGCACATGCATGCCTTATAATGAAAGATACATCTTGCTAATGAAATTGCATTCGTTGTGAAGTTCAGCAGAACGCCATTAGAGGGCACGAAAGAGCAGTTGTGTAGGGAAGGAAAAGGCCTTAAGCAAATAAACTCTTTAGAAAAAAACAACTAGAATCAATAAAATACAAGACATTTTTCTAGTGAATCACCTTTGTTGTGCAATCATTTTTGGATGCAAGTTCTCTAAAACCATACTTCTTCCTTCCTGAGTCTCCCTTCAGGGAATGGTCTTGGTCATTAGTTAAAGTAGGAAGTGATCCAGTGATCCAGTTTTGATCCAGCAATAAAAAACTTTTCCCAGAATTTGCAACTCATGTATAAAAGACTGCAAACCCAAAGATTCAGTAATCTAACTGTTGTGCCAGTGGCACAGGCAAATCAGAGGGATTACAGATGCTCAGTACAAGCAGAGCAGCTGATGTCTAAAAGGGTCAGTAAAATAATAAGAGATTCACACCAGGAAACAGCCACAACAACATGTGAAATGTATTTTAAAGACATTTAACAGGTTTCTATTAACCCCTTTTGCACTGTTGTAAGAGGCCTGTAGAAATAGCAAAATGTGTCAGAGTACAGCCAGCAGAAAATGTTAGTTAAACAAAATCCTAGTTTTCTGAGAAACTCAATTTTTTTCCTTGGATGCATTCTACTTCTCCTTCCTTCTATCTGAATGGCACTTACCGAAACCACCTTTAATAAAAGCAATCAATCCATCTATGTTAAAATTTTTCCTCTTTATCAATAAAATTTAGTGTTACCCTTTGGGAGCATATTCCAAACAATACAATAAGATTTGCTGGTCTTAGCAGTGAAAGAGGGGAGAGGAAAATGTGCTCCAAGCTGAAGAGAAAGCTCATAGCTCCTGGACAGGCAGAGTTTTAGTAGGTGTATCCCAGATCAATAGCAGGAAGAAGGACGAAACTGGGTACACAGATGGGAAGACCGTGTGGTGGACTGGCAATTTGGCATGTGTTCTTCTCATACAAAGAATGAGTCTGGAATAGGAAGAATGGGGAGAGCTTTTGCACAAAAGCCTAGTACATCAGGGGTGTCCAAAAACTCTCTTATTAGAAGAAGCAATACACTGTCTGGAGTCCTTCTGCTGAAATGTGTAGCCATTTTTATTTTCCAAGAATTCTTTAGTTCTTCATGTTATAGGTGCCACTCTGAATATAATGAAAGAGAAGTCCTTAGCTGAGGAACACAGGTATTCCCATCACCCAGTAAAAGCATCTCACTATTTTAGTCAATTTGCCCTGTTATAAAGATGAATACAAGTCTTTGGTAATGGTAGAGCAGCATCAGCAGGTCTTTTTCCCTGTATGCAATTGTCTGGGCTTAGCAGAACAGTAATATTTCCATTTATTTTTACTGATTACTTGTATGATACAGTGAATAATGTTAAATGCTGAGAAAACACAGGAGAAACTAAGCCCTTACTCAAAGAAATTAAAATTCTTCAAAATAGACCTGGAAATGTGAATGCAGCAAGAAAGTTGAGCAGAAGTTGCTCAAAAACAATCTTGAGTTAAAAATTTTGGACAGTCATGCTGTATGCCCTAAAGGCACTCTCTGTAGGATGGAGTTTATACAATTACACTATTCAGGAAAACAGAAACATCTACTTAAATTGTTAACATAATTCATCTTTTGTCTTTAATCTCTGAAAGGTTCAGGTTTATTAGCCACCCCTGAATAACTATGAATTTGATTCACTTTGTACACAAGTCTGTCTTTTCCTAGGGAATTTGCCAGTATCTAGTCTTCTGATTCACATACTGAAGCAAATTATCATTCTACTCTACTTTGCCTTGCTAACAACTGGTTCCTTTTTTGTGAGCACATGCTCCAAAACCACTTAATTCAGAAGTCTTAGTGATTGGTGACTGAAAAAGTCTGGAGATTTTGTTTTGATGCAGAGAAAGTGTCTGCCTTACTTACTTTAGAGGGGTGAGTAGTAATAATTACCAATTACTTACTACTAAGTACTTTTTATAGCCCACAAATTGCAGGATAAGCTATCATCAACTATTTGTTGATGATGTCCTTGCTTCAGAAAGCCCCAGACCAAATCCTGATTATAATACTATTAGAAATCCTTTGTGGATTTTCTTTGTGGAGTTTCAGCCAAACATTTATTGGTAGAAGCATACTAGGATGTATAAACATCCTTTTGAGTAATTTTGAAGAGACTACAGTCTGAAGATATGGAGCCTGTTTATTGAGCTCTCCTATGAGAATCCAGCTGTTAGTACATAACAGCTTCTGAAGCATAAAGAAGTTTCTCCTGCTTTTTTTTTTATATAAAAATATTTGTTATTATGTGACATGATAGTCTTGTGACTCCCAAATACTCCACTTTGGCTCTCATCTCCAGTTAGGTCCTTTGACAGAGTTGTGCACTTAAACTACATGCAGTAAGTATACCTTTTGTGATGCAGAGAACACCAAGCCTTCCTTAAAAAATAACCCTTCTGATCTGACTTCAGATAATCCTTGGCTTGTTCATAAAGTTTGAGCAGTGTCTTCCTTTTCCATAAACCATGTAATAAGCTTTTGCAATATCTAAATCTTTGCAATAAAAGGTGAATGTTAGTCCCTAGGTCAGCAAACCGATTGCCATATACTTATTTTTTAGAAATAATACAGTATGAATGCCAGGGTAACTTTCTTCCCAAGGAGTGGAAACAGATTCAAAATACATGATATAGGGATTAGAAACACAAGATACATTCTCACTCTGTAGAATTCATTTCCTTTTCATGTGACTTTACTTTGCCTTCAGTTTTACATGTGATTGGAAAACTTAATAAAAGATGAAGATGTTTGAACTCCCCTCACATTATTTACTTCACGAAGTTAACATTCACAAAGCATCAAAGCTTCTGTTTCAGTGCTGTATCAAAAACCATGAGGCTTTAAGCCTGTCCAAAGAATCAACACAAGCCTAAAGCAGAGGCATCAACTCATGAGAGCGCTGAGAGACTGGATTAAACAGACTTTTTAAAGTGCTGTGGGGAGGGTGTGAAAAAAAAAAAAAAATCTCTACACATTTTTAAACCAGACAATTTTTGGAAGAGTTTCTCTGCTTTGGAAAAATATTCACTTTGTTGATGCTCAGTAAATACCTATTGATGAGATGACATCATCTTGTCAGAAAGAAAGTGATTGCTCAAAGTCCTAGCCCTGGTTTTGCCTAAAATACATAGCCTAATGTGGTCTGACAAAAACAAACAAATACAAAAAAAATACAAAAAGCAGCAATGGATTTTACAATCAAGGAAAATCTCACAGCCCATGACTGGAAATAAGAATATTCTAGTTATGGGGCCTGGCTTCTTTCACAAAGAAAATTGTATCCTGCAGGAGTAATTTGATTGTGGTATTCTATATAATTTATATACTGACTCAATTTTTTTCTTCATTCATTTATTATCTGTTTTAGTACCAGGGATGGTAATCATGATATTTTTTCATTTTTCAACAAAGCCATTACACCTGCATTGTCCATAATGGGAGATTATGCTTTCCCTTAAGTTACACTGCTGTTTCCTGGCTGCTGTATCTAGATTTTGCTAATCTATAGGCTGTCTGGCTTCTCCATGCAAAATAAGACTGGCAAAGAACAAAAAGCTCTGTAAAGATTATTTGCCTTCAGGAATGAATGCTCACATTACTTCCTTAAATTCTGGGGCACTTTACTGCAAATCCTTCTCCTACCAGTGACATCTTCTGTTGTACAGTTATGTACACAGGTTGGCCCTTTGTACTTTCATAGTGGATTTCAAATTTTGGCAAGAATGAAGACGAGTTTGGGAACTAAATCTAGGGCCAGCCCTGGACAATGACCTGTTGCTGGATACTGCCTGGCAGTTTCTACAAGGTCAGGCCTGCTATGTCTTTGCTGGGTCCAGAATGGATATCCCCAGGGAAATGAAATGGGGTCCTGAATCAGAGGTATGGATGAAGGCATTAGCAAGGGACAGTACAAGGCCCTAACACTGGCCTATGCCCAGCCAGCAGAAATAGCAGACACAGAAGAGTTAACAGGAATGCAACAATGGGAATTTAAATAAGGAAGAAACTGTCAGAAAGAGCCAATATTTTCAATATTTTCTTATTTTACTGAATACAAGATATAAAAATGAGGTCAGAGATTATTGAGAAGTGTTAGAAAAAGAAGAATACATGAAGCAAGTGTGATGCGATGTTAGGAAATAGATAATTAGGAAGAAATAATAATGTTAAAATAATAAAACTGTGGTGCTAAAAGAAAGGTGACTAATGGAGTTTCAGCAAATGTTACTATCTTATTAGATGGTAGAATTAGGAAGACATGAAAATATGTAGCAATTATTAAAATAATTATTATAACAAATATGACAAAATACTCCATCAGCCTTGAAACTGAAACTTTTGTGATCTAAGCTTTTAACACTAGACAATAAAATACCATACTTTCTTTGACACTGTGTCATACTTAAGATTTTCCTTTAAAAATTCAATTCAAATTAAATAAATTCTCTCCTTTTGATTCAACTAGGAAAGCATTTATACTGAACTAGAATTAAATCAAAAAATGCCATTCATTTTCTCCACTTGGCTAAATCTTAGGTTATATAAGGCTTTGAACTTAACAAATGTTAATTTTAAGTGCTATTTGAGAACTACGTTATTCGCAATAATCTTTCAACACTCCCATCCAAAGAAAAGGCTAAAATTCATCTGCCTTGCTACGATGCTGAAATACGACCCACTGGTTACTGCTACTGTATCTGAGGGCTTTCACATGTGTTTTTTGAATAAGATATTGTCATAAAAAGAATAGACTCCTGAAGTTTTGTAGTGTTATTTATCATCTCTAATCTTTCATCTTCATTAGGTAGATTCTTCTGAAAACCCCTTGAAATTCAAGACTTGGATTTAAACCTTTTCAGAAGACATAGTTTCCATAGTCATGTTATTTTAACCTTGTGAAAAATAAACAGGTTAGACTATTTCTTCAGGCATTTTTAGATCAGTGATTTATAGAATAGGTGAAATGACAGACCGTATACTTTTATACTGTTACAGTCAGAAAGATCAACATGGTAGAAGGGCAATACAGGAATGTAGTAGCAAAGGAAGCAGCACAAATAGAATGGGGTTACAAAGGAAAAGTACTAACCCATTTCTGAAGATCTAGACTCCCAAGAAAAACTGCACAATGGAAGGATCTCCCACCAGAGGACCACCCAGAGTGGCAGTCAGCACTTAAATACAGTCTAAGAGAGGTGCAGCAAGGCTCCAACCCTTCTGGTCACACAGGGTGAATTGCCTTCACGTGTACTCCCAGGGCTGACTGGATCCTTTCCCCAGGTGCTCAATCAGCAATACAGGCCATGACTCAACAGTTACCATACATATACAAATTTCAAACAGTTTCATATGAACCACTGCTATCAACATTTTCTAACTACTATTTCATTTTGCTATGAATGAAGTGATTTCAAAGCTATCCTGAAAAGTCTACAGGGCTCTAAATTGTCTGACAATATCAACTTCCCACATATAATTCTTCTCAAGTTAAAATTGTGTTTTGTCCATCTTTTATGTACTCTTCTGCGGGACACTGAAAGTTTCCATAATCTTCCCATTCAAATACTTTAAATATGTTGACTTTCAATAATTTCAATATACTAAAACACAGTTCTCACTGAAAAAAAACAAGATGGTCATGACTACTTTGAGGAAGTATTATACAGGCTCCCTCTTTCCCTTGCAGGCTGATGCTGCAGTATTCAATAACTGTTCCCACTCTGATTAAATGTAAGCCTGCAGATTGGCAACAAGACTTCAGAAGCTTTATCATTTAGGAGCCAGAGGTCTTCTTCAGGTAGAATAGTGCATAAATGGTAATTTGACATCTTTTAGACTTCGGACACTATTTCTTCCATTCATGTTCACTGGTTTTACACTGCTTTAATTCTGCCAATTTCACATTTTTATTGATTTGTTTTTTAATATCTTTGCTTTTTGTAATGTTAAAGTACATGTTAACACAACTTTGCACAGTCACAGCTGAGTCCAGTAAGCTACAGGGTAAATGCAGATAAGCCATGCCCAACTGGATGGAATCAGATCATCAGTACATATGACAGAATTCAAATGTCTGGAAAGAAAATTTATGTGATACATCCAGTCCTGGTAAACAGAAAGGAAATTTCTCTGAAGGTTCTGGTGTTATACCAGCTTTGCCAATAAAGAGTTTCAGTTAATTAAAATGTGGCAACTTATATACTAAGACAAGCTACCATGACGTATGCGCCTTTCCTCATTGACTATCTGGTCATATCAGGAGCATTGTTCTTCATCTTCAAAGCTATCCATTAGATTAGCCTAAGCTTCCATGAATGGCCTCACAAAAGATCCACCAAGCTCTCTAGAGTTAAGGATAAAAACTGGAGTTAAGAGCACAGAAGACGAGGATCTTTCAAACATCTGAACACAGTGATATACCTCCTTCCTCAAAGGGATGAGTTCTACTGAGAGTTCCAAAGTTTTCAGATTAAAGTATAAAATCCATTCCTTAACATGGTCTTTCCCTGGAATAAAAGATTAAATTCAAAATCCTGATGTCAACGAGGTGATGAGAGAGATATGGGACTTTTTAATGTTTACTTTTAAAGCTTGGAATGTGTTCACACAGCACAATGTTGGAGTGTGGTAAAATTGCTTCAGCAGGCAGAGAGGTCATTAATGGCATGTTTCTGTGCTGGGAAGAAACTAAACAGGAGAGAGGATAAGGGTATATGTCTCACTGTGTTTTAAAGGTAGCAAGTGACTTTGGTGGTCTCCATCTTGCACTGTGCTCAGGGTGGTCTACATAAATTATCAGGACCAGATCTGCATGGTGAAGATATTCATTCTTTGTCATCATTCTTTTCATTTCATTCTTTTTATCTCAGATAAAAGGTAAATTTGCAGATTCAAAATCTGTGATCTGGTATTTCCTGTGCCATATATTTTATTTCTTAAGCTCTATACAGAAGAAGCTATGGTTGCATTTGAAATAAAAAGGATACGTAACTGTTTTATTATACTGTTTATTAGTTCCTGCTAGAGTACTTCACAATATAGTCACGCACTATTATATAATTTGTTTGTGTAAGTTTATCCACTCCCAAACAACTCAGTTCTCATTGTATGTCTGCAAAGAAAGTATTATCTACAAAATTTCCAATGTTTCAGTATTCTGCTGCTGCTGCTGAAATTTCACTTTCATATTTAGAAATCATGAGTAGGTTCATGAGCACTAATAAAATATTTGAACTGCTTCTCTGTTTCTCACCATAAAGAAGCATATCTGACACAAACAGGGGTGTGTTTACCTTATGGAATGCTGTACTGCAAAGGTATCTCTACATGCTCTATATTTATTTAAAACTAAGTAGTGTTTACAGTTGTTTAAACCAGCTTCAAAAGAACTCCATCTGGTTTAAGTATTTTGCCTTGAAAAACAGCTTCTAACATCTGACCCATTTTTATTTCTTTCTAACATGTTCATCATCAAATAAGCATGAAGTTAGGTTTGGGTTGATTCTGTGTTCTCCTTTTCGGACTTGCATTCTCTGTATCTGATTATGAAGAACTAGATACAGTGGAGACCTTGAACCTGGAAAATTGAATCTGATTAGCCCTGTCTCTCTGGCTAATCCAGCCGAACATACTTGGAGTTTCTCAGGAGCACAGAGTTAAGCAACCACCTGCATGTTGCCAAGATTCAGGCCTCCATCATCCATACAGTCTTACCAGCTATATGTTGTTACGCATAGTAGTTGTTATTTCTCACCTAAGATTCAAAGGGAGCATGAATTCCAGTCATATAATTAAATTACACACAAGAATAGACCTTAATTTCAGGTAAATCAGCATAAAATAAGAGTAATGTAATTGAGATGAAGCTGCCGATTTCCAGTGGATTACCTTCGATTCTTACCAGTGTCATAAAAATTAAAATCTAGTCTACAGTAGCTCTTGTTTCTATCCTGAAAAACACCTTCTCCACAGCTATTTGTCTTCACACTGATAGGGCAGTAAATAAGTACTTAGCCCATAAATGAATACGGTACATGAAATACTTTGTATGCTTGCTACGTATGTAGCTTAATACAAGTATAGAAATGGATTAGACATTCCTTTTTAGTTAAGAGATATATCAGTGCATAAAGTCACAGTCTGGGTTCATTTAGCCTTTTCATTTGTAGTGCTCCATATTACATGAGCGCAGATCTATTTGAATCTCTTTAATATTCATGATCCTCTCACCAGTCTGAGTGAAAGAGATAAAGCTTTTGATAGCAATCTCAGCAACTTGATTAACAATGCACTAATCATCACTACCATTGACCTGATTCAGAAATGTTTTCAATTCATCCATCACTTTATAACCAGAGATGATTGCATTACCTTACCATTTTTTATTTAAATAAAACCACATGAGCAGTAAATATCTTGCCATTTTAACTAAATGCACCTTGGTACCAAATTAATTTATTTTTAAAACTAAATACCAAAATGACCTATAATAACCAATTAGGGCAGGAGCATAGGGAAAGTATATCACAAGTGGTCTGCAATAAAATCAATTCACTTTGACTTCACATCAATAAATGTTAAATTGTGCCAAGGAATTAATTTTGCAATAAATTGTTATTGTTGTTATAAAATCTAACTAACGCATATTACCAGGAGTAATTATCCATATATCAGAATACATTGAATGTAGAGTGTGCTCTATAATTATTCCCAAAATTGCTTATAATTCAAATGGTAATTTCAGGGAAAATGTTTCTTTAACCATAACTTTATAAATTTCATCTGAAAATTATTTTTTAGGATTTTCCTTTACTTGATACTGCAAAGAAAACAGAAAATGGACTGTGGAAAATACAACAGATATTAGGTATGCTAATGGAATTTAATCACTGTTTCTTACTTTTATGTATAATTGCAGTAATGTTGCAACAGTACTAGAAAAGTAAGATGCCTCATTTGGAGTGAAATTTCCATCATGAGTGCTAACTGGAATTTCCAAGCCTAATCATAGAAATAGGCAGTATTGCTAAGAATATTAATATCTAGCCCCGTAAGAATATCAAATCTATATTGGTCATTAAGTTTTATTATGAAATGTTCTATTTACATAACGTCCTAATATTTGTGTTCAACCTGAAATCCACTTTCAGAGTTAATTGCTATAGAATTTTGAAACCGTGATGTCAGTGACCAAAGAAAAAGAAAAGGAATTAAAAAAGAAAAAAAAAGGAAAAGAAGAAAAAGGAAAAAAAAAAAAAAAAAAAAAAAAGAACAACAATGAAATATTTCTTCTTGCCTGACTTGTACAGCTAGATAGGAGTTTCCAATCCTCCTAATGTTTTACAGGCCATGAATATTGTGCCTGTTACACACAGGCAGTTATTTCCATCTATCTTAGAATGATAGAATAACCCTGATTGTAAAGGACTCACAAAGATAACTGAATCCAACTCAGAGCTCCACACAGGACTACCGAAAAATAAACCATAAGTCTGAGAGCATTATCCAAATGCTTCTTGAGTTCCAGCAGGTTTGGTGCCATCACTACTTCCCAGCAGTATAGGACAAATTAAAGTAGTGTCCTCCAAGAGACAGACATCCTAATTGATAGGTAATTTTTACTTGGGATGTAGGAGATACAAGTAGAGATTTGAGTCATTATACTATTTTCCATTTTCTGGGCCTCAGATCACTGAAGTATTAATTCCACCTTGCTTTTCCTTATTTAGTAATATTGTGATTATGTTGAATTTGTCATTACTTGTTTGTAGTTGTTATGACCATGTTCAGCTCATATGAAGCTTTATAACTGGCTTTGTTGCTTTTATTTATTTATTTGTTTGTTTCCTTAACACCATAATGTATCTGAAATTCTGAACTCCCCTTATAATTGGAGAATACTTTTAGAAAAAGGTCAGTATTTCCCTTGAAACAGTTCAGAGGTAGAACACGTGAAACAAGCTAATCAGGTATGTACCCATTAATATCTACGTACAATTCCTGACAGTATCCAGTTGCTCCTTGATAAATTAAACCTATTAGTGGTGCTCCTTTGGTTTCATCACTATTTTAACTTACTTAAATGTTCTTTGCAATCTCAGTAGATAAGATAGGGAGTCTAAGTAACTTTATGCATAGAACTGGTCACTGTAATTTGGACATAGAGACAGTTACAGAAGGAAGAGATTATGGAAGACATCTCAGCTGATACAAGGTGAAGATCTGTACAGCAAGAATTTCAGTTGCTGCAACTACCACCACCATTTTTTTCCATATGTAATAATAACGTAACATAAAAAGGAAATACCAGTGATACCAGTGATCCTTTACATATTTAGGATCAATTATGAGGATGAACTTTGTAAGATGATGTTGAACACTGTATTTTTCTTATGAAATAATTCTATTCTGTTGAATATATTTTATGCCACCTTATTTTCATGATTGCATATGGTAGCTCAAATTAGACAAAAAGTAAAGTTTTCCCAGAAGATTGTAGAAAGATACTCTTTTAAAAGAAGTGTTTGTTAAATGGCTTTAATGAAAACTTTAAATTCAATGGAGCTTCTGAATTTGCATTTTTTTTTCAGAAAGTACTTGTAAAAATGACCAAATCATTTTATTTCAAATGTCTGTGGCACAAGTCCTGAAGATGTGACAGAATTTTCTAACATTTTCTTTACTGTCTTAGGTTAACTTTTGATAACCTAAAAACCCAATCATTAGGAAGAATTGATCATGAAAGTGGAATTTCCTTTTGGAAGCAAGCAACATATTTTGTAAAAAAATGGATGGTCTCTTAACTATTCTCCACATATGGCAAGTGAAAGGAAATATTTCAGCACTAAGACATTTTAAACCTCCTAGAAATGCATTGAAAGCTACAGCTTAACTGGGTGCACAGGATTGCTCATACATCACTCTGGATACCCAGCCTAAGCCCACCAAGGAAATTCCTCCCTAGGTCAGTTATTATGTGAGCAAGTGAAGTAAACAAGAATTATCCTCCTGGAGAACACAGAGATGCTGGCTAAGATTAGACAACTACAGCAGCTAAAATCTGGTAAGATTATTTTTATTGTTAGATTTTCTTTTCATGATTTTTCATTATAAACATTCCTTAATGAATGTTTGGGCTCTCAGTCTAAAGATTTTGTAGACTAAGTACTAATAAGTACTTCTGAAGATCCTGACACAGCACATTTTCAGGAATACCAAAGTGATATTTTGATTATGCAATACAAAGAAAAAAAGTAAAAAGTTAGGATATCCATGAGGCAGATGTAGTACTTAAAGCATCTGCATGTGAATTAACTAAATATGGTGTTCACTTCTAGTAAATGCTTCTAATTAATTGCTCCGTAAGTGTGAAAAATAGTTTATTTCTGAAGTGAATCAGCTTCATCCAATGTGTGATTTTTAATGAATGATTTGGATTTAATTTTCATAAAGTAAAAAGTATCAGACTAACCACTTAATACCAAAATTCATGAACTAGAGGAATGTTATTTTAAAGCTGTTTGCCTTTAAATTGTAACAGTCTGTATATCTATTTGTCTAGACTCCATCAAGGGGACTATTGTAGCTGGAGGCATTGGTTTGAAGAAGACTAAAGGGCTACATCATGTCAAAGCTTCAAGTAGGAATTATTGCCTTTCTTGCCTCAGTTCACAGCTGTATTATGTCACCAAATCACATCACAGTGTAATCAAAGATGAATAAAATATTTTTTTTCTTTACCTTAAATGCTTTCCCTGTCAATTACAATCAAAGGACATGATTTCAGATCTGTCAGTTGGCTGGGTTCTCTCCTACTGATGACTCCAAAACTGTAATCTGCTAAATATAAAATGAATCAGAGAACTCTTAGAATGATTCTGCTATTAAGAAGAAGAATGTTTTTCTCCCACAGGGGACAAGAAAGTAATTGGTCTTTAAAGAATGAAATCAAAGATGTTAAAAAATGACCTCTTTGGTCCTTTCCCCTCTACTTTTGGCTTTTTTTTTTTTTTTTTTACCCTCAGCCTTTCAGCATTCTCCTCTTAAGCAGATAATCATAAGTATTCTAATCAAATCTGTCCAGCCTTGTATGCCATTAGAGTAAACATTTAACTGGCATCTTGTTTGCTGCATCACACCTTTTTTTCCCTCTGTATTATTGTTAATCGGGTGCTATGTAATGGACAGGCTGTACGCCTGCTGCAACTCCAACTTCTAGGCAGTTTACTGGCTTGATTACATCATTAGCCATAATCAAAAACATTTCCCCAGAATGGTTTTCACTTGGTATTAAGGATTGCTTCTTTTGATCTCAGTAACATCATTTTATGATAGGTTGCTCCTCATTTACACTACAAATGCTGGCAAAAATGAAAGCAATACCTTCACTAGTAATACCAGATAAAATAAGTAGTTCAGCAGTCATGCCACGTGTTTTCATTGATGAACAATCACTTTTCTCTTGTAAGAAAAAGTAAAGATAGATAAATAGACAAGTACACTTGTATTTGTATGCATGCCAATATTGTGTATGTATGCATGTTATGTATTACATATGTATATGTAGGTACACATATATATTTATACCTGTACGTGTATATATATTTATTTGTGCCTGTGTTATTGTACATTGAAGTTTCCTGATGCATTTCCTGTCATTATACTTAACAGCATATCCGTTTCATCATTTAAAAATGTTGTAAAACGTATGTCACTAGGTTGCAGCCTTGTAAAATGTATTCAGTCACATGAAAAAATGTATTACACATACATTGCTTCCATATAGTCCAAAAGTTTATTTTGCACTTATTAGAAGCCTCATACCATATTCCACCTGTATGATTTCTAATGATTTCTTTCTTACAAGGCTAGTTCAATGGATATATCCAGTATCAGTTACTTGCACTATGAAAGCGTCAATAGAGTAGCCACTGTGAAACTGAAAACCTAGATGGCAGATTTACCTACTATAGAAAAATCATACATGTGTTTTTTTGGAGCACTAACAGCAATACACCAGATGAGTATAATAAAAACTATGTTTGATCTGTACTGTCTCTAGGACTGTGATAGAGCTGACCCATGTGGGTATGATAGACAGAGGATGTTCAAAGACCATTATCCTCAATATACCCTTGATCTCTCCTGTGCTCTTCCTGTCATATTTTACAGTTGGATCTTTTGGTCTTTTACGGTAGATCTGAAGTTTGCTAGGGGAAGATAGGAAGTGTTTTGTGGCTTGCACATAGTGTCAAAACAATAGAGTAGGGAAGAGGTTGTTTGTGCACTTTTCAAAGCTAAGCATCTATACTTCACTTCTGAGGGTTGGGTTTGATGTCCCAGATGGTGCTGTCCAGTCCCACATCCCTGCCTTGCTCCCATTCAGCTGCTTGCATGTACTGCACGGTCACAGGACATTGGGGATTTACATAATCTTTCACCTTTCCCAATTAGAGTTGGGAGCTGAGTCTCACCATTCAAGCAATCTCCCTCTTTCCTGCTACTCTATATGCCATGTCTTAATTACTAGTAAATTTTTGCAGTTGAAAATCTTTATTACATTCTTTTGCCATTTCCAAGCTGAAGTGCTGCATTTTTACAAATGTCTAACAGACACTTGCCCTCCATATGCTCACTTGAGAAGCTGTGGAAAAGGAAAAGGAAATTAGTGTCATCTTCTTGTTGGTTTGCAAATTTGTTTGATGTTCTTCAGTTGCTGATTCCTTTGTAGACTCTGATATAAGTCTGAAAGAAGCAGCATGCAAAAAACCTAAAAGCTCAGAATCTGTTGAAATTTTCACCAGTTTATGCCATCCACAGTGACAGAGAAGTAGTTTTTTCTAGTGATATACTTTCATTTTTTAGAGATGGCCATTAATACAGAAAGGGTAGAAACAAGGTCCGTGTCTGGCAGCTGCCTGAACAAGCCATGGTATTTTCATGTGGACATTCCTTGTCTTTTCAGAAAAACATATACAGTCTCCAGTGGCCAAATCTAAAACGGTCACTGCCTTTAGTAGGATGATGCACTGCACATTCTACAAACATAGACACAGGAAGCAGACTGCCTGCATCCATCAACCTAGTAAATGCATCCAGATTAGCAGAAATATTTTGAAACAGCCAATAATTATAAAAGAGTTGCTTGCCGTTGCATAATTATTTTATAAACCACATAACATACAACTGTTACTTAGTCACAGAGGCCCTCTTCACACTGTACCATATGGCTAATGGCTTCTATCGCACATCACACCATACTGAGTATTCCTTCTCATCATACTGTATTGGCTACTGTCTCAGTTTGCTGTTAATGTCTGTGTTACCCTTTCACTGCATGTTTATTTTATGAAATTGTGGCATCTGTTTTTGGTGTTTATTCTAAAATGACAAAATGCCACGTTTCCAACTCTAGCCTGAAAATTACCTCAATATTAATTTCCCAAGGTGGATTTAAAAATATATTTTTGTTGTCTTTATCCTGAGTCTCTAACAAACACCTTTTGACTTTGTATGCATTTTGATTTAAAGTAAGGTGGGGTTTTTTTGTTGTTGTTCCTTTAATATTTTACTGAATTATTTGTAGTGTGTAATATTGTATATTCTTTCTGCTAATGACAATCATGCATCACCTACACTCACCAAACCACCACTATACTAAAATATAAACAGCCTTCCTTTTCATTCAGCTTCCAAATGTTTCATATTCTTTCACAGCAAATTTCTTACTCTAGTAAGAAAGCACTATTGCAAGACTGTAGCTCAGGTCCACAGGATCATTTTCCTAAGTTTCAGCAGCATTATAGCAACTGGGTTATAATTTAATAGTGAAATAGTTAAGTGCTGTAATGGTAAGCTGCTTTTTAAACTTCCTTAATACTTTGAATGGCCCTAGAGATTTGAATTTAATGCCATCAACTAACGTGTCTAACAAGCAAAATATTGATGCTCCCCCAATAACACCTCCAAAAACTAAAGGCAAAATTATTTTGCATGCAAAGGCCAAGTTCCAACAAAAGTCATATTTGGCATTGGCCAAGTGTATGCTGTGGAACTGGGTCACTTGTAGTCACTCTATCACAGACAAATCCTGGACTCTTCTGCAGCCACAGACGCCTCTTGACAACAGAAGCAGTAACAGTCTGTTGGGCAAGACAGCCAGGTCAAGGGTAGCTACAAGGATGGAAAAAGCACAAATGTTATGCACTTGCTTCTCCAAGATGTGCTGGTAACCATCTGTGTGCAAGTGTATGAGGTAACAAGTCCCTTTCCATCAGCAGTTCAGAAATGGGTCTGCATAGTCTCCGTGGTCAGCTCTGCAACCCTCCTAAGACTTTGTCTTTTGAAGCCTTTAACAGAAAACCCTATGTTGATTTTGAACATCTGACTACTGCAAAACAGAACCAAGGAGTGAGCATCCAAATGGCTCATCGAAATGGCAAACAGGCAAGTATCTTTTTAGAACTAGACCATTTATACATCTCTTTTCTCAGAAATAGAGCGTTAAAGTATGCTAAATTAGAGCAAGTTCATATTCTACCATTTAAGCAGTGTGACTGATTAAGCAGAACTGTTGCTCAAATTCTGTGGGGCTTTTTTGTTTTTTTGTTTTGTTTTGCTTTGAATGGCTTTGTTTAATGGTGCAAACAAATTTCTAAATCTGATTTCCGATAGTCATATGGCAGGAACTGAAAAAGAAAGTGTGATTTTCAATTATTTCTTTTTAAATTACAGATATTAATATTGATCCTTTATCCTCTCCAAAATCAGACAGGACTTCTCTCAAAACCCCTCAACTAAAAGTTGCTGACAATGCTTTCATCACTTTAGCCTATCCTATGCACAGTCAGGTTTCATTGCCTTAAATATACTCTATAAAAACCTTAAATACAAAATATTATGCATTCATATCTATGCATACATCAAAGACAAAAGAGAAATAAAAATCCTTCTTTTCCATTGAAGTTACAGAATAGTGGCCTACAACAGTTAGCCGGCTATACCAATCTTTTAGAATATTTTAAGAGATCTTTTAAAACAGATCTTTTTGACATGCATTAAAAGCTATTTTAAAGGATGCATACTGTGAAAGACCAGAGTTTATTCAGCAATTTGATAGTTAACAGCCAGTCAAGAGTAGGAGGTATTCAGAAAGCTGGAAATTCTCAAATCCAAAGTCTAAATATCCAAAAGGGACTGAGAATAGCATTCCTAATTTGACTTCCAACACCAGATCTCCCTTGTCTTTTCAAAATTACTTTAACAAGCATAGGTACAAGAAGAATTTAAGTCCATCTTTTATGGCTTCCACACAGTTCCAGCATCATTACAGGGTTTTTTTCAGCTATTTCTTGACAGCTCAAGTGCCTCACCAGAAAGATCTCGATTTCCTGAGTTTTTCTATATGCTGCTTCTCCATCCCCATGTACACTGAAGGCCTAAGAGAAAAGTCTGCGAGCCTTCCTCTTCCTGTACGGAGGAATTTTTTATCTGAGACTGACACGTGGCTAGGTTCCACAACATGGCTGTATGAAAACCTCATGCAAGCTGTTAGCCCTTCATGTAAGCAACATGGGGAGATTATGAAGTCTGGTTTTAATACCTGACCCTACTTTTGTTAAAGTTGGTGAGTTGTTTCCCATGTGGTTCAGTAAGACCACAGTGATGCCTTTGGAGGACAAGACAGTTTTCATTTCTGTTGAATGAAATCATAGAATCATTAAGGTTGGAAAAGACCACTAAGACCATCTAGTCAAGCTGTCAGGCATCTCCACAATGCCCACTAAATCATCCCCCCTAGTGCCACATCTTCACATTTCTCATACACCTCCAGGACAGTGACTCCACCACTTTCCTGGGCAGCTAGTTCCAATGCCTCACCACTCTTTCTGAGAAAAAAGTTTCATAATTTCCAAACTGAAGTAGAAATTGGCCATGTTCAGTGTCCCAGGAGAAACACCTGAGTAGCCCTGAACTACTACAGGATGAACTCACCTACCATCTCACAGCTCACCACATCTCCCAGTGTGGTTCCCTTGCACGAGGCCACCAGCAAATGACCCATTCTCTCATCCTGCTGACCAGCTAAACTAAAATGAATCTACTCAGTCAGACTATCTGCTGACAGATAACGCAGTTGCAAAGAACTAATTGACAAATTCAGGCATTTGCAACACTTGGAAAATTATTCAAATTTGTTCAAGTATTTTTGAAGCTGTCTCTGTAGTTTATGATGTTCCTCAGGCATTTACAGTAACTGATACCTAGGGGGAGAGAAGAAAGCTCCATTCCAGCAAAGCAATTCTCTGCTGAATTCTGTATGCAACAGCTACAGAATCTTAACTGCCTCTTAACAAGTTTTTTAATTGACCTGTTCTGGTTTAAAGTGTCTCATGTTATCTTTTGCTTGTTGTTTTTGTGTGTGCATTTTTTTTTTCCTAGACATCACACTGTGCAATTGCCTCAATAAAGCAAAGACAGAGTGAAACAGTCATGCACAATGTGTGCAGACTAAAGCTGAGGATTCCCATGTAGCAGTTTATTCATGGAGCCGGCTACAGTGCTAGCAATTCCAGAAGAGGAAAACATTCTAGAGACAAGAAGGAAGGAACAGCTGTTTGTTAGATGCTCAATGGACAGTAAGAAATCTTTATATCTGATTTCCTTCAATTTTTTTCTCTTTTTTTATCTGAGTGAAGTTTATTACAAACTAACATGTTAACACTAACATCAGTTGTTCTTGTTGATCAGACATCTCTTCAGTTTTGTCAAATGCATTAAAGTAGGCTCCCACAATAACCTCACACTAATATTAGCTTGACTTGAGTACTATCAGATGCATGCTATTACACTTAAATAACATCTTGCTATATGTTTAATAAGAAAGTCACCCTTTCTATTTTGTAAAGTGTAAATCTTGCAAATCTTAGGAAATTTTGAAATAGCATAAAATATACCAATGTGATGTGTTGAACTGCATGCAACTGGAAGAGATAGAAAAACAGTAGGAAAAGGAAGTTGCCAAAAACATTCTATTTTAGCACTTTTTCTTCTTTTTTGAAATATTCTATAGGCAAATAAGGGAAGAACTGAGTTATTATTATGGAGATAATCTGTCTGAATTTTCCAAATATCTCTCATGAAATGAGGATTCATAAGGAGTCAGTAGGTCCTCTAAGCAATATAAACAATCATTAAGTAGAAAACCCTAAAAACTGACATTAAGTGAGACTTATATTAAATTGGATTGTTGACTTTATGGAAAATAATGTTTACATCATACATTTAGGTCTGCAGAACCATGGAGCCATGTGAAACAAAGTCTGACTTTACCTTGTTATTTCCTTTGCATCTATGATATTTGAATTAAGGGTTATTCAAAAGTTATGCCTCATTTCCTTCCATACCTCCAGATTCAGACCGCTGTCAAGTATTATTTATTAACTCCATTATAGTACCACATGGAGACCCTAATCAAGATTATGCCCCTACTGTGTTAAACTCTGTACATTATAAAATAGAAGATAATCCTTCTCTCAAATTCTTACATCAATATAAGTGAAAGATACCAGCAAAACATCTCATGATACCATAAAAAGAACTTAAGTGACTTGATCAATGGCCAATGGTAAGTCAGTGGCAAAGCCAAGACCAACATAATTTTCCTTTTCCAGCCCACTGCTTCCAATCAGGAAGGATGTAAGAGGGATAATCTGTAATGACAATAAAATGTACCAGATTTTTTTTTTTTCAAGAATAAGAAGGAAGACAGCAAGATCTTCACAACTTTATTTCATTATTTTTAACAGCTGTCTGAATTCTCCATTTGGACAGACAGCCCTTTGGCTTGAAGAAGTGAAGTAGAATGTAACAAAATGTTTATTCACGAGAGGAAGAAAAACAAAACTCCTTCGTGTCAAATTGAAATGTCTTTACTATGAGAGCAAATATCTGATCTAATGAATGTAATGTTCCTCCCTTTCCAGTGCCTTAGATCTGCTACTTTTTCTTTGTTATGTCACTATACTGTAGACCAGATGAAAAAGCAGGTCCTTCGTCTTGGTGATAAGGTAAAACAACAAAGATTTTCACATTAAAAGAGGCTTGGTTACCCTAAGCAGGAACAACATGTCCATTTTCAGATTTAGACTCTAGATGTGATGACATTTAGCACTGACTGATTAGCAGATAAAAGGAAGAATCTGTTGCTATTAGACAAGCTATTTCTACAATTATTTTTTTTTTTGCTATATTTGGAAGTTATATTTGGTGTTTAATATGTTAATCTGTATCATACAAATCACTAAATTCCTTGATCTTAGTATTCTCTAAAATAATAAAAATTAGAAGGTGACTCTTCACAACAGCAATAGATTCACTGTTGATTATCTTAAGTACATGAAAAAAAAATTCCTGAAAGGAAACTTCTAGGTTGCCACACTGTATTGGAAGTGATCACATCAGAAAGAAATAGCAGCAAGAAGAATGGGAATGATCACTGAAGACTGTTTCTAAATTTAGAGCCAACAAGGACACAGAAATTCTTCCACAAAATCACTGTAAATAATTCCTGCAGTCGCTCAACTTGGTCAAGAACTTGGAGATACAAATCACATAAATCCTACTGCCTACAACTAGGCCTAGGCATCTGCATTTAACAAGAACCTCAAAACCTTTTACAGATGAAATGTGGCTGGGATGTATGCAGACTGAAGAGCTCTTCAGAATCTGTTCCAATGAAAATATTGTCTAAGTACATAAGCATTAGAGCTGAACAAATAATTCTCAATGAATAATTTATCTGATTGATTTCCTCTTTTTCTTCTCTCCCTCTTCAGAGGCTTTGCATGGACAGAACAAAAAGTATATTGAATTTATTCATTATTTGAAATTATTCACAATCTTGTTCAGTGAATAATTCTAGGCTGCAAATCCTTTGAACTGTGGACTTTGAGTAGCTAATTTGCAGCTCACACCATAAAGTGTGTAATAACGAACTAACTAGCTAGCCAAGCACCGTTTTTAATTGCAAGAGTCTGACATCTGAATGAGTTCTGTTTGAAATTCAGTTCAGTAAGAGTACAAATGCTCAAGCTGGAAAGTCATTTTTACAGGCATTTTCCTAGTTCAGTGCAACTGCTCCAAAGCTGTGTTTGAAGAATTCAGAGGATACAAGGCAACATATTCACGTGGTCTAATAGTTTCCTTTTATTTTAATGAACCCCAGCAGTAAATAGATTATCTTAGGAAAAGAAACATTCAGCTTAGTGTGAAAATATATATTATTAAGACTAATAAGAAAGTATTTTTGCCTTTCTAAGAGCTTACGTGGACAAAGGGAAATGAAGAGAAGTAGCTTGTACACATTTCTATGGAAAGTAAAACTGGACAAGTGAAAACACTCGAGGTGAGTCTGGCGAGTCTCTGCAGAGCCAGAAGTGATTTTTCCTATCTTCATTCTTTCCTGCTTTATTCTCTTCCTAACATCCTACTCTTGCCTGTCCTTGACAGAGTCATCAGTTTAAAAGTAAACTTCTGGGTCTCCATATCACTCTTATTGAAAGACTAGCTACAGAGAGTTGATCAAAACCAAAGGCAGGTAGACAACCAGAGCAAGATATCAAGAAAGGCTTTAGTATGCTTTAAAGTGCTTCAGCTAAGGGCTTGCTGAGGTCAGAGACAGCATTAACTGGTATTTATCTGCCCCATCTTGTGAATTTCTGTGTATCCCTAGAGGCTTTATCATATCCTACCTTTGAACTTCAGACTTTCAGTATGCTGGTGTATCTCTCATTCCACAATTTCAATTGTGACTGTAGCCAAAGAAAGAAGTTAGAGTTTATTTACCACCCATCAATCAGCAAACAAATTATTTACAGATGTGTTCATTTATTTGACTCTTTCATTTATTTACTTATGACTACAGCAAATACCACCACCAGACAGCGTCCAGATGGAAAACAATTACCTCACACTGGAACCGTATGCTTCTCGAGAGAAACTGGGAAATTATTTGAATTTTAGACAGTTAGAAAGACTTAGGAGTACAACATTAATGCCTTTTGTTTCTAAAAAATTCCCTTTGTTACTGTTAAACCTTCCTGACATATAAAAAAAAAACCAAAAAAGCAAAAAAAAAAAACAGAAAGAGGCTTAGGATACTGTGATTTCAAACTGAAAGGTAATTCAAGAGTGCAATCTAATCTTCTGAAAAAATTGCCCTGCACACTGGGTCAAGTGCAAGAGTAAGCCAAAACATGTTGTTTACCCAAATACATGTGGCTTGAAGCTCAAAGTATTCCTAGATGTAGCAAGTCAGAATTTACTAGCAGAGGAAGAGCCTTTTGATAACAATGAAAAATAATTGGAAGATTACTAGTTGATCAAATCTGCTTACAAAACCTTACAGTATTTGAAGGTAATAAAGTTAATAATAATTTAGAACAATATAACCTCTAAGGTAAGCTGGTAGCACAAGATAGACCAGTATGCATAACAATGAAAAGTGTATTTCTATATTCTGTATTCTTCACTAGTATCTCACAGGCTTCACAATTCCAGAGAAGTGACAGTTCTGCAGTAATATCCAATAAATACTAGCACTGGGAAGTTGCAGTTTGAGACCTTCCTTACATCTCCAGACTGTGCTGAAAGAGAATCCAGCCTATCATCTGGATCATTAGAGTCAAAAGCTCTACAGGCCCCACATCATTGCTCAAATGGTAGAAACGATAGCTTTCATCTGCACTGCTCCAAATCCAGATGCACTGTCATTTGCTCCTGCTGTGGCATTGCATTTTGAACTTCATGTTTCACTGGGTTGTGCCTTAAAGGCAAAATGGATCCCTTATAATTCTAGAGAATAATTGAACTAATTCAATTTCCAGACATGTTTTAAAGACATTTCTGTTCCAAGATATGTGGTCATTTGGAGGGCTTTTTTTCAGTCTTGGTTCTTCCTCTTACTCTTTTCATTTGACTGAATTGAATAGAAGCCTTGCAAGAATTCTCCCAAGGAATGGTAGTAGATGACAGCTTAAAACTGAATGTGGTACTTGAGTATATGAATACATGAAACTCATTCTACATAATAAAAAGAACACAAACCTGTACAAGAAAGAACTGTACAACCATCTTGTTTAAATAAGACACAAGATCATGCCTTATTAATAATAAAACTGGAAGTAATAACTGTGGAATTAATCTATCTTGGAGGGAACAGTATATTCCTGTATTTCCTGTGTTGGAGGGAAGAGCAGATTTTTGCCACAAAAACTCCTTTCTACATCCAAAAAGATGGGTTTCATCAGAAAGCTTATTTCTTGTTGTAAAGAAGCTGAAATATTTTGGAGGCTTGCCAGACATCATGAAAAGCTAGATTTCCTAGGGATTTCTTAATATCAAGGAGCATAAGTCCCATTGATAGGAGAAGGAAGAAAAATATTAAAGACTTGAAAATCCTTACATACACACATACATCCCAACAACTTTACAAATAATACATCACTTTTTATAAGATTTCAAGGTATTTGCAGACCAGAAAGAAGCAGTAGATCAAGTTTGTGAACAAAAGTTATTTTGAAAGGGACACCAAACACAAAAGATATGAGGCAGAGGCCTTCCTTCAGTTTTTCTTGTCCGTGAATATAGGAACTGGTTTTGCCTTGATTGACCTTCCCTAACAAAATACAGATCAGCATGAGATATTGCTGGACACCATTATTTATGGACTGAAACACGGATTTTCAGCCGTAGGTTGCAGCTGATGTATATGTAATTTAACATCTATGAATTCCTTCACTTGCCTTTAGAGAATTTCCATTATGTAGACAGAAGGTGATTGCCATAGATACAATATCTTACAGTTTTTTTGTTGTTGTTCATGGCTGGCCTTTTACACTTTCAGCTTATGAAGGTATTGATGGGATTCATAAAACAGTACAGAAGTTAATTTTTTTATGTTCTTCTTTATACAACAGAGTTCATTCACACAAAAAGGTTAAGCCTCTGATGAGTAAGTTAAGTAATAACTAAATATGTTTTTAACTTGCAGTCATTCTCTCAGTTATACATTTCTAAATTCCTATTTTCTTTTTCTTTTCAACAGGATTATTCATAGTACAATAGGGCTAAATGATGTCCATAGTTTGAGGGCATTTTATAGATCTGCTTCAATGGATGACATTTAACTGCTACGAAGTAGGCACCTAAATCTTTAGATTTTGGAAATAAATTGTTATGGGAAGATATTTTCAATGGTACAAATGAGAATCAGCTAGCTACCTTCCTTTTCCACCAACTTTGCAGCACCCAAAATTGAACAGTACAGATCATCTTGAGATCCATAATATCTTTATAAATATTAGACAATTGTTCATATTATGACACTATTCTCCAAACAGGGTAGCCCACAGCTGGACTCAGTACTCCAGATTTTGAGACCAGATGATACCTCAACCCAGTACTACGTGGAAAGGAAGAATCCCTCCATCTTCCAGCAATGTCCTTCTTTAAGCAGCCCAGTGAGCTGTTGGCTGCCTTTGCCACGAGGGCATATTGCTGGCTCACATTCAATCCGATGTCCATCAGGACCCCCAGGGCCTTCTCTGCAAAGCTGCTTTCCAGCTGGTTGGACCCCAGACTGTTCTGATGCCTGCGGTTATTCTTACCCAAGAACAGGAATTTGTATTTTCCTTTGTTGAACTTCATGAGATTCCTGTCAGCCTATTTCTCCAGTCTATTGATGTCCTTGTGAATTGCAGCACAGCCATCTGGTGCATCAAACCCTCCAACAAATTTTTCATCATCTGCAACCTCAGTGAAAGTGCACTCTACCCCATCATTCAAGCCATTAATACTACTGGCCCCAGTATCAACCCCTGAGGTATGTCACTGGCTTTTGGCTACATATCATGCTGTAGTTCAGCTAGTTTTGAATCCACCACACTATCCAGTTACCTAGTCCATGCTTCCTCATTTTGCCTACGAGAATGGTGTGGGGAGGTAGCAGAAAAAGCTCAGCCGAATTCAATTCATCAGCTGCTCTGCCCACATCCACCTAAACAGACAACTTATTATAGCAGCCTAGCCACTTGGCCAAATAAAATTTCCCCTTCATTAGATCAATGTAAGTTATTCCTAATCATCTTCTTGTCCTTCGTATCTTTGGAAATGTTTTCCTGGATTGGTTGTTCCATCACCTCCCCAGAAACTGAAGTGAGAACAATCAAGCCTGTAGTTGGAGTAATGCTTGCTTTCTTCCAGCCTTCACAAACTTTCCTGACCACTGTGACCTTCAAAAATAATCAAGTGGCCTCAGAATGACAATCAGTCACCTTCATTGGTGAATATGAATCCATCTTTGTTATTACATATGTTTCCTTGTTAACACTTACTTGACATCTCATACTCACCTCAGTATTTTAAGGGTGAACAGAAACTCTAATATAAATGCCAGTATATCACTCAGAACAGTAAGTACTAAAGATAAGTTGTGAAATATTCCTGGTTCGGCATTCTGAAGGTAGGGCAGAATTCTAGATTAGGATACACTGTAATTCTATTAACTAACAGACTTACAGTGAAGATGCAAATATGACAGAAACATTGAGAGGAAGAATTACTAGTAAATATGGCTTATCAGAAAAATAGTTAAAAAATCTACTTTTCAAGACTCAGACATCTCAATCTCTTTGGAGAAAATGTTTCTCACAACCATCCAAAATTTTTGTACATTACATTCTATGAGAAGAAAACCACAGAATCTAATTTTTGCCATCATTAAAAAAGAAGAATAATACTTTTAAAATATAATTAATTACAAAACACAAATCTGAAAAGAAAAAAAAGTGGGTTTTTTTTGAGAAGTTCTGTTCTGATGAACTATTTTGTGCTGATTATATTTACACAGCATTTCATATTAAAATAAACTCAGGCCTGGACTTCTATTTGTTTCTAAAAAACTGATAAAAATGACATCCTGGAAGTGTCAGTTCTTCATTAGGAACCTATTGGTCATGATCAACAGGAGAAGGAGGAGGCTCCTGCCGACCCTCGCTCTCCTCTGCTGTTGTTGCTATGGCAATACTGAGCATCAGATTAGACCAGCTGTAAAGAGACATGCTGTGTGCTCCCTGAGTCCCTACTTTGCTCTTTCTTTTGTTGTTTTTTTTATTAACATAGCAATACAGATTGTTTGCACTGAATGCGTATAATAATTACGTATGAAAGAATAAACTCATTAGACAGCAGAAACTACTGTCGAGGCAGAAACCTAGTGGCAATTATAAAGAAAAAGGCATTTTGGAAACTGTATGTATGATAAATCGTCAAGTGTGGAGACAGAGCCAAAAATTGAATGAAACCTCTCTGCGATTATGTGAGTACATTTACATTCATCGCTGGAGTTTAGGGGTTTTAAAATTTCCTTTGAACCCACTGAATGAACCAGGTACAGATTATTTACAGCACTGACCTGAAGTGCTATATAACCTCCTAAAATGTGTTGAACAAAAACCCGCGATGGAAACCTCTCAAGTAACAGAGCATTCTTAAAGAGAGGATTTCAGAGCCATTTTTAGTGAATTAAACATGGAAGCTTCATTTCCATGTTGGGGAGAAAATACACATTTGATGCCCTTCACTTACGTACTTTGCTTCTGTTAAGGCTGCTGTTTATCATTAACACATAAAAGGGACACAAAATAATAAAAGCCTAGGTATATACACAGAAAAACCCTGACTTTTTTACTCTAGAAAAAGAGCACAATGTTTTAAGAGGTTATACATATCAGAGACATACAGTGTGTGGGGAATCAGGAAAAGGTTAGCTGTAGTTTGAGTCCTGTGCAGCCTGTCTCTGCCCTCTTGATAAATCAGGATCTGGCTGGCACATTGGCAGTGTTTCATGAATTCCATGCACTCTTTTGATACTTAAGCACTGTGACTGAATAGCTTTTACTTAGCAGGTTTCCTCAATAAAGCACCAATCAAGCTGAAAGAAATTGTTTAATCCATGACTTGGTCTAAGGCCAGGTCAAGTTGGTCTCATTTATCATCTTTTTAAGGTGGAGCTTTTAAACATGGGCAGATGATACAGCATGAAGTGTTGGAACCCATATGGAGAAGATATGGCTCCATTACTATTAACAAGTCGTTGTTAATACCTCTTTGCCAAAGTAGCAGAACACAGCGCCTGGTCAAACATAAAAGCCTTTGAAGATTCTTCTGGGAATTCAGTTAGACTTTCGCTGTGTAAATGCACAATTTGTTTCTACTATATAGACCTTGAAATGAGGTAGATCCCAAAGGCTAGAGCAAAACATCTGCAATATCCTGTATGGGTCAGATATTCTACTGATGTGATTTTCTCTTTGAAAATTGGTTTACAGATGGTTAGCAAGGTGTTCACAGTGCTCAGTTTTATTATTTCATTGTTGACATTTGCATCCAGTGCACTGAGAATAACTTTGTGAAGTCAGTACAATAATTACTGCCTAAAGGAAACATTATTCAGCTATCTAAGGAAATTTAAGTGAGTTATTTCATTTATTTTATTATCATTTATTAACTTTTCACCATATGTAAAGCATCAGGGAATTTCAAGGGGAGTTTCAGAAGAATTACTCTTTATGAAACCCATTCCTGCTACTTCTACTTTTTGCGCTTGGCATCAGCCAGACTTATCAGCCAGATTTTGCAGAACAATGCTTTGTCCTGGTGTGCATCACCAGCACATTCTGGCTCTTCATCAATACATCTAGCCCAGGGAGAGCAGCGCCATTCAAACAGTGATCGTCAGGGGAAGAACAGCTTATTTAAGAGCTCTTATACTGCAGAACAAGTATAATGGATATGGGCAGTCTCCACAGACAAGATGACCAGAAAATGGTAGGTTCAAAAGAAATATTATTTTTCTACACAGACAAAACGGAGAATGGTTTCTTGATTTGTTTACTAACTAAGAAAGTTTGAAAGAGTGAAAGTGTTCGTCTTGAGAATTGCTGTATTTCATCCATATAATTTCAGGTCCGTTTGGGCTAAATTTCTAGTCTTTGGTTGTGATTTAAGTTTGACATCCTTAAAAGGTCTCCGTATACCTCGTAAATGCAACACTGGGTTCTCAAAATTGCAAGTGTAAACATTAAGTCAGATGTGTTTTGTTGTGATCAGCCAAGAAAACCCAATACTGAATCTCAGTAAAACTAACTAATCTAAATAATTAATACTTTGACCACAGTTACAATCAGCTGTCAGTCACAATATGTGATAAAATTCATTACATAAAAAATGCCTATTTAATTCTGACCATTTTATCTGTATATAACTCTTTTAGATAGATGCACTCAAAACTGGATAAAGGGAAAGACTGGTTTTTCCCTCCTTATTGTCACTGATCATTAAAATATGATTGAGAAATAAAATTGGGGAGAATATACTATGCCTCATAAGAAAGAAAAATTTGCTGTACACCAAAAAAAAAAAAAAAAAAAGACATTATACTTGCCCATGTGGAAATAATACAGCTACAGCAAGCATGCCAAGCCTGATTTCAGATCAGTATCATCTGTTGTGTATGAACTATTCAAGTAATAAGGTTTGAAAGGCTAACGTCGGTGTCAGAGTTAGCCGTACCATATTTTAGAAAATATTTTAGAAAAAGTGATGATAAAGGTTTGGGAGGATTTTCATTTGGAAGATAAGTTAAGTTATCATTTGGAAAATATGCAAAATTGAAAAGTGCTTTCACTATCAGATAATTTGGGCCTAATAACCATCTAACTGCCCTTCTCTAGGCAACACAGGAACACTGCACAGCTATTGTGATTTAGATAAGAGAAACAGCACACAGTCTTTGTGTTGAGCTGCAACACTTCAGTTGCTATTAAATGTAGACCAGTCAAATCCACATATTAGAAAATGGCCATAGCTCAGGTTCATCCCAAATTCACTGGGAACATATCTGTCATGACTCATTTCTTAGCTGATGTAAAGAGATACGCAGCTCCAAATGCAATTTTAACTGTGAAGGAAAGGAACCTGATTTAATCATCTAGCTGACATGTCTGAGCTTAATCTAGGTAAGTCAAAAGGGCCTGATTAATTTTGTTGCATTTCTGAGGAAAGGAGAGTTCTAAGCTATTTTGTCATGCAGTGAAACTGTTTTACAGTACCTGTAAGTCCCTCAAACATTACAAGGAATAGAAAATTTGTGTTTCATGTGATAATTTGCACCACTTTTACTTGAAACTGAGACAGCTACACTTTAAGTAAATATAAGAAATGCTTGTTGCAAAAGTGCATGCATGACAGTATACTTAGCATTTTAATAACTGCTGACAGCAGTGCTATTTCTAATTATTTTTTACATTTTTATCATGAAAATGGATTAATGTTCTATTTTATTATTTTCTACTACTGTTCATTTCAAGGCCCAGGCATTCTGATCAGATGGTTAAATTCTCTTCTGTGAGCTTTACAAGTGTGCTACAGTTTGCTCTTTTCAGTCTACTGCATTTTGAATATTTGTCTGTGTTTTTCTTCAATTCACCTCCAGATTTCTGATTCTTGTTATTCATGACAAAGACTTCAACGGTGTTAGAAAGGACAGCCTCCTCAATCCAGCCACAATAAATCTCAGGTCTGATGAGAAATAATTTGGCAATGCCTAAACATGTCATGAATATGCTACAAAAGTTCTGTCTTAGTTTCTAACTTGCAGCTCGAAGCTAAGAGCAGTGGATGAAATCCAAAGTCTACAGAGTACATTTTGGTCTTGGTCTTTGAAGCTTACTGAGACTTTCTCAAACTACATTTTATAAGCCCACTATATATTTTTCCTTGTAAAACCCACGTATTTTCTTGTAATTTTTTATCCCTCTATATCCAGTTGAAACCAGTATATTCATACCATGATCAAAGTGCAAATGTTGACATTTACACTGTCGGACATTTAAATAAAATTCTTGTATAAGTATCTATTAGGCAAGATTTACTTCATGCCATTTTCAATCAACTACATAGACAAGCAGTATATATAGAAAAATAAATCCCCTATTCATTCTTATACAAATATTTCATGTACGCTTTGTTTATTCATTGGAAGAAACTGAGCATATCTTCCGCAGTTTTACTACAGGTCATCTGAAGGGCAGTATCAGGATTCCTGTGATCCATGTAGGCCTCCCATGGGGGCAAAGAACAAGACCTGTTTGATCCAGCACCTGCTGTGAAACCATCACTTGGATACTTTTTTGTAAATTTTTGCCAGACTGTGAATAGTATAAATATGTAAGAAAGAGCAACAGGAAAATCAGCTGGATATTGACAAAAATGCCATTAGGAGCTACTGATCAATCATTTCAGGGTACTATTTTTTTTCTTCTGGTTTACAGCTTCAGCAAGGTCAGCAGTTGGCATCATTGCTAGCAGACCAAGGCCACCACGCAGTTTTTAGCCACACATATCATTAACATTGTGCAATTGCTTTAGTTTAAATTGAATGTGCTCTAAATGTAAAATATGGCAGCTGGCTTTTTTATGTGATATTTATGAGCAGCTAGTTTGGAGACTATTTGATGAACTTTCAGAATATCCTGACAGAGTTTAGCTGGGATTCTAATGCCACAGAAAACTTTTACTGAAGAAAAAAAACTCTTACTTGCCAGATAAATTCTTGGAGGGCCGTTTTGTTTTGTTTAAGTTTAGATTCTCTGGAACTTGACAAAAAGACCTCAGGGAATTGATTTGAGTAATGATTTTCTAAAGTTATTAAACTTAACAATGACTTCAAAGATTTAGCATCTGTTTTTTGAATGTTTGCATGAGGCTGACAGTTGGTATACAACATTTCACCCCATTTCAATCCACAACTACCAAGATATTAAATGTTACATGAAACACAAGCTTAGCCTAAAACCATGGTTCTGATCAGGAAGAAGACTTTGAAATAGGGAATCTTCGTGTTCAGCACATCATCAGGTGAAAATCTAACGCCTGCTTCACTTACTGACGCACACACCATTATGTCCCTGCTCACTTTTTAGCACCAGAAAAAGCCAACTAAGTGAGGGAAGAAGGAGTTTTCTCCTCTGGCTCATGTATCAGGAGCTGTTAGCAAAATTCCAGCTCTGTGGTGGGGACATACGAGTCCAAAACAAACAAGATGTTTTTCAGATGTTAGACTGTTTGAAACTGACACTTGGAAAAAAAAATATTTTATTATGGTAAATTGAGCCAGTTTAATTAATATCAGCTCACTGAGAAACAAGTGTGCTGTTTTAATGGTTGGTTTTCACACTGTACAACAAATCCTAACACACAAGCATTTGTAGGAACTGAAGGCCAGACAGCAGTGCTAATGTGGTTCCATTTCTCAGCTGGGTGAAGAGTAGGAGAAATGGATATGTGCAGCCCTCTCCTCTGTAAGGGAGCATGGCCCTCATGGCCAGGAGCTCTCAACTTCACCATCTACATGGAAATATTTGTTTTTGGAAGAAACCTTCACCACCTATTGATAGACCTGTCCTGGATCTCCATAGGCACTGTGGAAAGTGCATAAGCTTTCCAAAGTTTCCATTTCTTGTATGTGAGCACATTTGTTCGTTCACCCTCAGCACAATCTACACCACCATTGAGTTAGTGCCAGTGTTTGGCTTTTAATTATATGGGCTCTAGTTGAAAGAGTAGATTTACACACACACACACACACACACACACACACACACAAAATAAATAAATAAATAGATAGATAGATAAATAAATAAATAAACACAAATGAAATGCTGATTTTTTAACAACTCTGATCACAAAATGTGATGGTGCAGCTTTGTCACTGGTTTGGTGACTACTGCTACAGTGTTTGTGATCAAGGTGTCAAACATTTTCATCCACCATTACTAAATATAAACCAGGGTGTAATATGGGCATTCTGTCTGAAATATGGATGTATAAATCCATTCAAAAGGAAATAAGTGGTATTTCAAATCTTTAAACCAACTTCTACAGCCTCTTATTTTTCTCTCCCAATTAATATAGTTCAGAGGAAAACACAGGAAAAATATTTAATTACTTGCTTTTCAATAGAAAAGCAGTAAAGAAGGGGATGTTTCTTAATTGTTAAAAGTTATGGCACATTTAAGTTTGAGATAGTCCCTTTCTCTCTTCTTGTAATAGTTTATTGAAACTAAAGAGTGGAAATAAGAATCCTACTGAAAGAAAGTCTGTTTATGCAGAGCTAATGAAAGTGTTCCAGAACGTTCATTTATTTTAAAATATTGCCATTTAATACTGCCAAGATTAATGGAATCTACTGTCATCTGCAGATGAAGTGCCAATTTACAAGCCAAAGCTGTTATGACTGTAGGAATTTTTTCAAGATTTGAGACAATTTTGGTAATAAAAAAAATGTGTGATATGCTTATTTGATTCAATTCTCCGTTATTTATCTTTTATTTTTTTAGTACTCTGGATCTGGGTACGTACCCATTTTCACAGACTCAAAGGTGTTAAGTAAATATTTAAGCAAATTAATTAAGTGCTATCTAGGAATGTAGGGAGATGTGATAAGCTGAGATCTATCTCAAGGACAGATCGGATCATAAATTCAAAGTAGAATGATACAGAATTTTCAGCTCTGCTTGCTAAAATCAGTTCTCAGCTTCCTCCATGGCATTCCACTGCATGTTTCATCAAAACTGTCATTGCTTTCAACATCAGGTTTCTTGTGCTCTCTGAGTATTGATGAGTATTAGTCAAAGCTTTCTCCAGGGCTCATCTCCTTTCTCAAGGTCATAAGCTATTCTTACTCCCTCACTGATTGAGCTACCCAGCATCCTTTCAAAGGTCATAGATAAATTTTTCTTTGTAGTTTCTCAGAAGGAAATTCAGATCTTTTATTTAGTTAAAAGTTAAAGAAATACAGTTAAAGAAATACAGATCCCTCACTCATCTACACCTGTCACACAGAGGGCATGTACTTAGCTGGCACAAAACAATACCAATCCAATTAACTTCCAGTCACTATATACACTTATGCTCTATTACAATTTGAGGCTTGCTCAATCCTCATAACATTACTACCCACTCCTTTAACAATAGATGTCTATGGAAACTATAAAGATTGAAATATACAAATTGCCATAGCTGGTGCAATTCCATTCATTTCTGTTGCTGATATTGAAACAGATAAGTCTATAAAGGTCTGCTGTTTACAATACTTCAGTTGTATCTTTCATGGGTGAAAAGTGACAGACATAATTTTGATCCTTCTAGATCTAGAGCTTATCCACTGACCAATGAAAGCCCTACACAAAAGGAAATAAATAATTTCTGGAAGGGATGCTCACTTTTATTTTGGCTACTGGCAAAAGACAATACCCACATTATCTGTTTTGAAACAACACATTTTTTTTCAGGATGTTCTAGACAGGTTCTAGCCTGGAACAAAGCTCTGGCTACTGCCACTATGAAATATCTGAGTAAGGCCTCAGAAAGCTGCAAAATACCCAGTTATGCTCGTACAGAGGGAAGTATTAAAGCCCATCCATCATTCAGATGGAGGAAAGCAAAATATTTTGTATAAACTCAACCTTTATCTGAATGTCCTATTGAGTTTAGCATTCTCATGTGTGTCCTTACACCAAGATCTCTTTTGAGTATGTTTCAGATTTCTCGTCTGCTCCTGCTCCCTTCATTGCTTCCTTCATCCTTTAACCCCACTCTCCAACCACTCCTTCTGGGATATCAGGCTGAACTAGGTAAACCCACCATGTTTGGTCTTCAGAGGAACTTCCATTAATTATTTTAAATTTATATTTCATAACTAACTGACTTTGCACTGTTTTGCCAAAGTCTGGAAGACACCTAGGTGCCGTGAATTATAGCTTGCAATCTGCAGAAACCAAGCATAAGAATTTGATGCACTCCCCAGTGTAAAACTGTTTCACCGGGTTGCCTTCATGTTAGTAAATATTTATTTAATATAGCATTTTCTCTTTCTTGTAATTGTGCATTTCAGTGTAGTGAGTCAGAAAGCTGAAAATATATTTTGTCAAAAAATTGAAGTTACACTTCAGACTGGTCCTGTCTGAAATTTAATCCTTGAGTACTCGAAAGTCATTGGGAAAAAAAAAGTAGAAACATGCAACAAAACTGTTGCTTTACACAGAATATCAGATGCACTTTGATCCCTAAAAGAAGCTGCATATTAGAAAGAGAGGAAGTAGTTATTCACTCAGCACCAGAGTTCAATTCACAAATAATCCACAAAAAAGGAAAGAAAAAGAAAAAGTATTGCCAATAAAAAGAAGTGTAAAAAAAGACTGAAATTTTTCATAAATGTGTAGTCAATGTATTGTTTGGTTGACCAGATTCTATCAGGGATTCTAGAAAGACAGAAAACTTTGCAGAGGTGAATTTCTGCTCAGTTCAGTGTTTTTTGCCTGATCAGACAGAGGAGTACATATGCAGCTCTGTCAGCACCATGCTCACTTGAACAGATGGGCAAGCAGGTAGGAGGGATGGAGCACGCACCTACATGTCATGTACATCTTGAGACAGACCGAGATAACAGAGGAAAGCATCCACAGTGGATAAAAACCTACCATGGCAATGAGCTAGGAACATGACTCTGTGCTATTCTTCTTTGTTAGGCCTAAAGCAGTCTGGTCTACAGTAAGGATTGTGTGGGCTGAGTAAAGGAGACATGGTAGTCCCAGTTTCAGCTGTTCTAACCATGGTTAGTGCAAAATAAAGCAATATGATACCCTGACAAAGCCTGTGCTATATTCTCCATGGAAACAGCCTTACAACATGGCATGTTTAGGTGTTACACCTAAATCAATAGCTGTGCAATTAAGTAGACAGCAGACTTGAATTAACTTTTGAACACCAGACTTGAATTAACAGAACAAAGTTCTCAGAAGTTATTGAAGAAATTAGGAAGCAAAAAAAAAAAAAAAAATGGATTGGTTTCCATTACAGCCATGTGAGCTGAGCTGCCTCTCTACTTTCCAAATGGTGCTTTAAAAAAAAAAAAAAAATTAATTAAAACCCAACTGCTTATAGGAGCTTATACAGATTATATATCCCACACTGCCTTTTTCAGGTGATAAGGTACAGGATCCTGTATCCTGGCAAACCTCCAGAATGGGTAATTGCATTGCCTTGCCAAGTTTTAATTGAATGAGGTGTTCTTCTTAACTTTCCCTACTAAATTACCATGCATTGTTGTACATTGTTAATTACTGACCACAGATCCCCAGAGAAGGCTAACTTGCAGAGATACCATATTGCCACAGTTGTAATCCAGAGAACTAAAACTAAGGCTCCCAGATATGTCTCAAAGAAAGTTATAGGCAGGACTAATATAGTGCCCTGTCATCTGAACTTCACTTCTCCCCTTTTCTTATGTACATTAAATAATTAGCATGGAATGACAACAGAAGCTTTCCATTTTTCTATGTATGCTCTAAGTGAAGGATGAATAGACCATGGTAAAATTCCCCAGCTTCTCAGTGAGGTCTGTCTATGATGCTTTGCAGAGATTACGGTGAAAATCTCCAACAGGCTAATTGGAGACACCTCAGAATACTCTTGCTGGAGTTGGAGAGGGATGATTGTTTTTGTTTTACAGAGAAATGTTAGTTTGTTCTAACCAAATTCTTTTGTGAAACAGGAGCAAAAATCTTCCATCCCAAAGCATTCTAAGTGAGAAACCAAAAACATCATTTCTTTCAGTATAAGAAATCAAGAAATTTGGCAAAGAGAAGGAGAAAAGAAACAAAGTCCAAGAAATATTCTACTTCAAAAAATAGAAAAAATATAGATTAAAGAAACAGAAATAAAAATAAAGTATTTCCAAAATACCTACAGACACTTGAAAAATATAAGAAATTTTTTCTTGATTGTTTCAGTACAGAAGACTGTAACTTCAGCTTTTCGATCAATTCAGTATAAGGGAAAATAAGCACAAATATGGAAAATTCTCAGTAATTAGGAAAGCTACATCTTTCCCTTCTACATATATAAAAACATCATTTCATTTCTTTAGGACTAAATTTATTTCAAGCTAATGTCCAGAGTTCAGGCTATGAGATATCACTTATTAATTCTATTTGTATATAGAGATTTAGAAATATGTATCGAAAGAAGACACAAAAATTTAAATATTTCATTATATACATACGTACAAATAACAAAACAACTTTTCTAAGTAGTAAATATCACTGTTAAGTATCATGGAGGTTTAACCTGAGCATCCAACTTCAATACCTTATAGTTTTGATGGGGAGGAGTCCAACATCACCTCCCAAAAGACACACGAAAGAATAAGAAAACACAGTAAGGCTCTATGTCCAACTCCAAGGTTGGGCTTAAGCTGAAAAGAACAAGGTAAATCAGAAGTGAAATGCCAAGTCCTGACAAGTCAGTTGGGCCAAGGTTTATCTTCTGTTATCTTCACAGTCTAAGGCATATTTCTTGAGCAGCATGCAGCGCAGTAGTCACTATGCCTTGGCACTGTCAACCCCATGGAAACCAGAGAAGATAGCCAACACTTGCAGCAGAGTTGAAGCCAGTGCAAAAGCATACGTAAGCAAAGAAGAAGGAAGAATTTGCTCCTGAAGAGCAGTTGCTGGGAAAATTACAACCACGTGCTAATTTTCCAGAAAGTTGGGGAACATGCTTCAGGTTTTTGAAGAGTTCATCTACCTTTTGTTCCCTCATGTTCCCTAGTAAAGAAAAAATACAATAAATGTCTTGTGTGGAGTGATTTTAAATGATTGAGGAATCCCCCTTCAGTATCCTTAACAGTTGTTTTATTGGCAACCAAAGCCCCTTTTTCATTACTCTTCAAAGATCCCTCCATTTCAATTCTACTTGTTCACATTCTGCTTCAAATGATACCCCACTGAGCTGACCACATGCAGGACTGTGTTCCAAGACCTCTTTTTTTTAATAAAAATTCTCTTTCAGTGTCCCCACACCATGAAACAAATCACATAGCTTCATAAGCCATCAGGCAATCCTTTCAGTTTCTTGTGCAGGCGAACTGAGCCTTTTTCATCTGATTAATTCACCAAGCAAGCTGATCTGGGAAGCATAAAAAGCTTCTGAGGCAGGATGAGAATCAGCAGCTCATATTTCATAATGGCATCGCTAATGCCCCAAATTAAGTGCTGAGGCTGTTTTGCTTGGCAATATCATTTCATGTTAATTTTGGATGGGACTGAAAATGAAGTTGTAATCTCTCTCTGTCATGCTGCGACTATTTCCTTGACCATCTTAAGTGCTGCATTTTATGAGGATGTAGCTGTTACTGCTGGGTGCAGAAACCACTATACAAGCAATATTTCTTGTGTTCCTTTCCCAAAGAGTTTACAGATTCATCTGTTCCTTCCTCAGAGAGGAGCACCCCTAGGGAGCACACCTTGCCCCACACAGGGGTTGGCCCAGAGGACCCACTGAGGGAGTAACTTGCAGATCAGGAGCAAGGTGAACCCCATATTTAATGAGTTTGACCTCTGCTTCTGTGGAAAAAGGAGCCCTTTGACTCAGTTACAAGTATGGGTCTCACGTGCTTCACTGGTAATGCTTCATCAAACCACCTCTTCTGACTAGTAATTAACAGCTCCATTCAATTTGTTGGGCATGACTTTAAGAGAAAATATTTGATTCTCTTAAAATCGAAAGTGCCTCTTTGCACTCACATCATCTGTTGTTTTAGTGATCCTGTTGCCTTTCAGTCATTTCTAATGGTATTCTTTTTTGAAAATTCCAGCTGTGTTTTTCAATGTACGTGTATTTCTCAATGTAAACAGTTAGTGCTACCAGTCAACATATTCAGCTTCTGTTTTAAGGTTCTAAAATTAAATGCCTAATCTTAAACATAAGATTTTTTATCATTTCACTAATTTACAAAGTTAATAAACTAATTAGTGCTACAATTTTTAGACCATTTACTTTGATTCAGGTTTTCTGAATCTCATGCTGTTTGATGACCACAGTCAATATTTATAAAAATATGTGTTTTGTAATACAGAAGTATTTTTATCGGTCTTGTTTTTCACAGAAGAGTGGGTTCTGCTCCCTCAGAGCGTGTCCCCTTGTCAGTTTCAATTTATCTCAACCAAAATGATCGTGTTCCCAGCTATGAACTCTACATTTATTTCATAGACCCATAAAAGGTCAAGACCCTGGATTATTTTTTTTTAATCTATGTCATTGTGATTTTAAAGGAGCCTAAAGGATCAACAAGACCAAATTAAAAGAGGAGAACATAATTGTGTGTGCACTCACTTCAGATCTTTAGATACTGCAGCTCCAATTTAAAATAAGCACACACTGGTAAGTAAGGCAAGCTCAGAACTGTACATTGTGTCATTTTTATTAAGGCTGGACAGTTCAGAACTCATTTGTACCTTCATTAAAATATTTTAATCTGTGTCTTTAAGTATATAAAACATCAAAGTTTCATTCTACCACTACGATCTCAGAAAGAGATCGACTCTCAGTAAGACCCTTGCCATTTTCTTTGATCTTGTACAGACCTGGGGATTTTAAGCCTGGTGTTGACTCTTTAAAGAATTTTAGAACTAATTGCTTAATGTTTTTATTGTGTCCCCTTCTCTAATTTAATATGATGTTTTATGAAGTTGTTGGAGACTGTAATCTCTGTATTATTGCTGCTACTAGTGACATGATTTTAGTGACATTTCAAGCTAAAGAGAATAATTAATAAAGTTCCTTATTTTGTTGATAGAAACCTCTTTCTGGTGATGATCATAACTATGTTGGGGCAATAACTTTTCTTCTGAATACATATACATATGCAATGAAGTACCTTTTTTGTCTACTTATATTCTGTGAATATTTTGAGTTTGTGGTTCAATACAGTGTAAATTACTTCATATCTGAACCAGAAGAATATATCTCTTGTTTTTAAACTGCTTAAAATGGTGTAGGATGCTTAACACTTAGGAATTAATCTAGATTCTGCTGAAGGCGATAACAAAGTTTCCATTAATCATAACAAAATCAAAGTTTTACTGGGACTCTCCAGTATGAGGAAGACTTCAGAGCAGTACTTGGTGCAGGGTATCTAGACACACATCTTTTCCTGTTGGTTTGAAAAATTCTGCCTCACTGACAGGCATGACTGAACCCAACTTCATCTCCTTACTTGTATGCAAAAAATTCAGACCAGCTCAACTGAATGCTAAAGGCTCCAACAGATGTTTTGTACCAATAGACAGTGGATTTCACCAGTTCCTAGCCATAATTTGCAGTGGGATTATCTTTTACTGACTTTCACTTCATTAAAAAGAGCTGTTCCTTGAAATGAATCCATGGCATATACCTAACCTAACTTCCATTCTGTTAAAACTAAAGGAGCCTGTTTACGATGGCTAACTGTAATTACTTAGTATGCAAAGAGATAAGACATGATATGTGTGTCTAATTCCATATCTCTTGAATCTAGGAAGAATGACAAGAACAGAAAACTTTATTCAAGCTGAATTTGAATGGCGGCAGAAATCATAAGCAAGATTTGTGCACTGCAGGACAGGCCAACCTCAGCAGATGGGTGCACTCGCCACTTTCCTACGAAGTCTTCAAAATATAAGCTTCAAACACACAGCTTGCAATAACCTTCACTCTTGGTGACAAAAGTCACAAATACACACAGAAAGAGTAGCAAGAGAGAGAAATTTTTTTGCCAAGAACATATTAATATAACATTCTTGGGGTTTACTGTTATCAGAGTAAATAGAAACAGATGAGGATCCAAGAACAGATTGTAAATCTAACAATCAGAAGGCACGCTCCAGTAAATTGAGGAGAATTACACAATTTCTGTTCTATCAACTTAATGCTTCCTCTGGTCTTCACTCATTCCATCTTTGACTATCATTTTAGCCAACTAGTATCAGTTATTTGGTATTTCAGCAACAAGATTCTGCATTATTCAATGTATCTTGACACTTTTTGGATACCTTTCACATACAAACTTCTGATAGCTCAGAACTCGCATCATTCAAATTAGAAAAATGTTGAGCTCTAGTTGATGCTGTCTATTTTCTGCGTAGAACAAGGTTTTCTCTGACAGAATGAAAGAAATGAAAAAGATCTGTGTGCTACTCCAGTATTATTTTCATTTTATGAAGAGTGTGTATGAAGTAACTGATGATAAATAAATAAATGTAGCATGCCAGGTAAATATTATTCATTTCTAGTTGAATATCAACTAGTGAGCTCATCTTTGGGTTTCAAAGCTCATCCAGAGGGAAAGATATCTGGAACTTAGAAAAATAAGGCAAAGAGTGCAATATCTGAAAGTCTAATTATGTTTTTTTCCTGAATATTTAGGAAAGTAAAGTGATTCATTGGATTTTTTTATTTGATGTATCAGGTTGCATGCATACTTTTTTTTTTTTAATCAACTTCAAGGTTAGAAATCTTAGCATTACATGCTTGGACTCTGAATCACGTGTTTATTAATGTAATGTTTTAAGTCCATTTAAGTTTCACTCTTGTTTTGGCATGGTTCTTGTTCCTACATAGGTATAATTTTTAATATGTATTGAATTCTAAGTACAAGTGGCTATTCATGCTTCTCAGGCTTTTTAGTGAGCAAAACAGTCATACTTAGCATTTTCATTTTATTTTCTTTTTCTGATAGATTGCTCACAATGTTCTAGCAAGGGATCCAAAAGTCATTTACTTACTACAAGGCACAGTTAATAAAATGAGAACAACTTTATTCATAGTTATCTTTAACAAATACCATAAATATTAAATTACATGATTAATACATCAGTGTTTATTACCTTGTGTCACAGAGAGTGGTCATCTACTAAATCAGTTTTTGCACTGGGCAGATTAAAAGTAAATGTCATTCCAAAACAGTATGAATTTTAGTTCTGTGTCACCTGTCACAGTTTTCTATAAATGTCTTATAACAAAAAATCAGATGATTTCCAATGAGTTAACACTACCAAAGAGGGTGAGGAGGGGAGCAGAATACATATACCATTTGCTGACTTTAAAAATTTTCTACTTGTTGGCTTTTCACGAAGTTAAACCAAATTCATCCAAAAAATAAAATCCTCTTTTGAAAAATCATTTTTCCTCCTTACTGATATTTCAGCACATTACTGTAAGCAGGTTTTGTTAGATACTTTCTGGATCTTTCCACAAGAGTCACCTGATTTCATAAAGAAGATACGGACCATTTTCAATAAAAAGAATTTTGTTACTAGAGATTTTTTTATTTTATACTTCTTCACAAGTTTGATGCCACCAGAAGATTGTATTTCACAGCTGTTGCTTAGCTATCATGAATTACTACTAAAAATAGAGAGAGAATATCAAAAGATTTTTAATTAAGAAAACTCATGACAGTACTGAGTTTCTCCATCATTTAGTGCTTTTACTTCTTGTTTTAAAAGCTTAATTGAGAGCTATAAAAAATTCCCAGTCAAGAACTTAAAACTCCTCAGTTGTTACATAGCAACATTAAAATTCATTCCTAACAAAGTATTTCCCACCATAAAATATCAAGCTCACAAACAAAAAATAGATACTGCATGCAAGAACCACTAGCAATAGTGGTTCCATAGCTGAACAAAAGGTTTTGCCTGTTGATCAACTGTTGGTAATACGTACAATATATATTCTCATAAACACCAAATTCTGAATGAAACGGCAGAGACAGAAAATATTTCTAGGAAAAGATGCTGTCAGATGAGGTAAGGCAGCAGGTTTCCAAACCCAAAGGGTAGCAGTGGAATCAGCATTCATTATTATGAATGTTTCAACAGGCTAAAAAATATCACATAGAACAAGCAAGTCTGATAAAAAATAATCCCTGCAGAGAATCACTATCAACTGTTTTTTTTTCTGTCAATCTGTGCTACACCTTGAAAACGTTGGCAGGTGCTTGGTTTTAAGGATTTATATACCCACACTTCCTGCTTATAAATTCTAGATATGGGAAATTTCTGAAGACACAAAATGCACTTATGTGTTCACCAAAAGTAAAGTTAGCTTCCTGGATCACATTTGGTCCCTGAATGTGGTATTTCATTAAAGAGCTTTTAGAAAGGTTAATGTTTGTTTGCGTTCTTAACAAATGCTGAACAGTCTGTTCTTTCAATACTCCAGGTAAAAATAACTACAAGCGTGCTTACATTTCCAAATGGTCCCTAATTTTGCTTATAACAGATCTCTTTTCAGATCAAGTAGTATGGGTCCTGATTTTCAGATTATATCAGTGCTGGCAAAAATAACATTGTTAATAGTTTTTAAAAACTGCATTATGAATATATGCTGAACAAGAATATACCACCAATATCAGTGTACATTTTAATACTTGAGAGAAGAAAAGATCTAAGTGTTAATATTAGTGTATGAGATCAAATACCTGCTTAGACTGTACAATTTATAAAGCTTAACAAAAAATTAACCTCAGAGAATTCTAGAAGGTTTTTGAATGGCAAATTATATGAACTCATAAAAAAATCAGAATAATTTTATAATGCTGTTCTTTCCAAAAGTACTTTGCAATGACAAGTCTCAAGTTACATATATCTCCTAATTTCTAAATAAGATATAAGATTAAGTGATTTGATGGAAATACAACCAATTTTCTACCCAAAGCCACTTAAATAGTATTTGGTTATAAAAATTTAACAGATCCATTTATGCACTAAATTATTTAAGCAAATGTAATGCTTCCAAATTGTATTGTTTTGCAAGGTTTCTCTTGGAACCTTTGCCATTTATCATACATGTACTTCTGTCTTTTTTCTACTCAGAAGCACAGCATGAAAAAACTTCATTTCACATTGAAACATCACTATGTGGAACAGTGTGATGAAATGAGACACAGGAGGAGAGTTTGCGTTATACTCTGGTAAACAGTTGGTCTACAGGAATGATAGCATTTTATACTGTGACTGATATATCAATTGTGAGCCCTAAAATATGACTGATCTGAAAGCGGGAGTTCTGCCTATGATAAAGTGTATGCATGTGAAAGATTACAGGTAACATGCCTAAGCCTGCTGAGAGGTCACAACCTAAATCTCATATAGGAGTTGATATAACAATGCAATGAATTCTGGTGAAATTATATCTCAAGTATACTCAAAGATAATGCTACTCTGCTAAATAGAGCAATGCTAACAACTAAGACCTTGAGCTTGTGGATAAGACCCTGACATTATGTACATTCTTTACGTAAATGAGCAGTTTCAATAGAAATCTACCTTAAAAGTCTGTTTCTAAACATTTGCAGGCTCAGTACAGGCAAGTTCGGAGCATGGAAGGAAAACCGTGCAAGCTACTACATGGGACTGCAAGGGCTATGTGACACTAATTTACTAACAAACACTCAGTTGAAATAATTCATATTTTAGAAAAAGCTAGACAAAACTACTATATATTCTGTTAGCAACACTCTAAATTAAATAAGGACATGTGCTCTGGGTTATTTGAGAATGTGAATTAACTCTCTTGATCCACCAAATTGTACTAATAATTTTCCTGGGCACTGTTCACATAATTTGATACATGGCCTTCAACACGGTCCCACAAACAACATTGTCACTACTTGAAAAGCCAGGGATCTTCTGTATAGGCCTGATTCAATTATGAGCATGAGTTTGTACAGAATAGGGAACGATTTAATGCATTGGTGAATATAACAGGATAAAAATGACAAAAATTGAATCTTTAAACACCGCTCATTCAATAAACAGTGCATACAAAGATATTTATATCCCTTAGGATTGCTGTATGTGTGACAAACTGATGATGTATGTTTAGATAAATCTGGGACCATAACCTACACTTAAATGTACCAATATACCAGTGTTTCAATGCTAAGACAGTCAATTTTATAAAACTATGTGGTTTTTTTGTATGTAAGACTTGAATCTATTCAAAGCTACTGAACTCATTTAGATAAAAAAGTATTTCTCATCAGGAATAACCTGTGAAAAGATATCCCAAAAATATGAATGTTGACAGAAGGGACCACTTGCTGTCAGTTGAAACTTTCGTGTCTGAAATTCTCTTCTCCCATAATTACTAACTTTGGACATTCTGGCACTGCTACAATCAGTGGGAACTTTAATAATGTCTCCCATGAGCTAAAGATCAAGACCTATATGTGATCACAGGATTATCTTATTCTCTCCTCAGCAGTGATTTGAAACATTTGAAATATATCACTGCTGCTTTAATCATTTTTCACTAGCCCAAATGAGAAAAAAAAATGTATCCATTCTTTCAAACTGAAAGTGCAACATGCTTTAATTTCTAATGTGTGGAAAAACGTGTAGAAAATTATGTGAGGAAATCACTAGAAATTTTGTGAAAAAGTGATAAAACCAAGAGTCTTCTGTTTAATTGCAATGTTCCTCTGATCATCAAAAAAGTACTGAAGCAACATTGAAACAAGTACCCTACATACCCAACATTGTTTTATGTCACAGGAAATGTCACCATCATGTGTCTGGTCACTAACAGCAGGAGAATCAAAAATGAGTTTTAATTAAATGATTATTTGCAAACCAAAGTTAAGTGAAACAGAAGGAAGAACGTTAGCACTATGTTTTGCATCAGTAAAGAGAGAGAAGCATTCTTCCTAGAGCTAAATGTGATTTTATGGATGTGCACTCAATGTTTCTGCCTGTATCCAGATACCCAGACAGTTTCTGCTGATGGCAACCTGCAATGGAACAGCTGCAGAAGCTGCCATCCTGGATCACAAGGACATCAGCTGCCTCTGCCTAATAAATGCACTAGCTCCCTCCATACACAAAATACTCTCCTTGTCTGTACTCATTTAAGTTGTATGTGTCTTCACTCAAAACTTGTGCCCTACTTATTCCACGAGCTGAAACTGATTGAGTTGCCTTCTCTTTGTTTTACATCTCGAAACAAGTGCACAGGAAAGAAGGAATCACTTTGGATCCTATGTACTGATTGATCCTTCTGTTAAGCAGGCAGGCAGAGAGATGCCAATGAAATGGAACTCATGCTAACAATAACCAGACAAAGCCAGAGATGAGCAGTCAACCTCACTGCTGAACAAAATATGCAGGAAATACAACATTATAAGCAGCTATGAATTAATTTCTTGTCAGTGGCTAACCCACACTGGATTTGTCTGTAGATGACAGGAATAGCATAAGCCAAGTTAGATTCCCCTGTGTTCACGGGAGAAAAGGAAAGTAATAGACCCTGAGTAACACGAGGACTCAGAGAAATCCTGTAATACATGTCCCTCTTCCAGCAAAGAAAAGATGAACTTTCTCTGACCAGCATGTAAAAAGATGACCTTTCCAACAAATCACTTCCTGAGTGATGAAGAGCTGCCCACTATCCCCATGCACTTGGGGAAAGAAGAACACAGAGCAGCTCACTCTGCACCATGGAAAGCAACTGTAGTGAAAAGCCACTACAGTTCTGCTCCAGGGAGAGAGAAACACTAATCAAACAGTTGTTTGTCTGCCAAAAGAGCAAGGAGGATCAATGCTCTCTGCATTTGCAATTGCTGTTTATATAGCCAATGACTCAGAGGACAAAAAGCCAAATAAATGTAGCAATAAGAATTAGCTTCCCTTCTTGTAGACAGAAGTGGGAACCATATTAAATTTACTCATATGCTCTCAATGCAGCACAATGGGCACGCTGTATTTTAGAAAAGGCTTTGGTTGTTTTCACAGCAGGACTGAAGGGCTTGCCTTC